>CM049843.1:15205748-15805748 GCA_027422415.1 Schizothorax lantsangensis | reverse complement strand
GATGTGTTATTTGATATTAAGGATTATAATCAAATATAGTCAGATGAAACTGTTTGATGTTAACGTCTTAATGATGGATTTGTTTCTTACAAACACAGATTTTTGCTTCTCAATATATTAACTGATGGACTGGAGTGGAGTGGTGTGGATTATTGTAATGTTTTTATCAGCTGTTTGGACTCTTATTCTGCCGGCACCCATTCACTGCAGAGTATCCATTGGTGAGCAAGTGATGAAAAGCTCCTTGCACACTGAGTTCGGAATGTACGTATGCAATTATTTATTTTTTATTCGTATTCGTCATCCTTTCTTATCAAAATGCTTAATATGAATGCGAAAACGCAGAAAATCGAACCTGGTCCAATTTTTTTATTTTTTTATTATTATTATTATTTTTTTTTTTATGACGGATGAAAGTTTTGGAGGCAGTGTGTCAACAAACATGAGTCGTTTTTATTATCGTATTTAACAACATGGTCGTATTTATTTTTGTTTTTTTGGTGAACTGTTTCTTTAATTAAGCTAATCCACCCTCAGCACTAGTTATTTTCCTAAAGAAGGCCAAATTTGATTGCGTATGTTTGTTTAGTATTAAAGTCCAGTGCTACATTCAGTTTGTGCTACATTCTTGGAAATATTGAGGAGCAAGTGTGTTTTTTTTTTCTTTTGTAAGTGATCAGAGCTTAGATTTTCATCTGGTGGATAACAAAACAGGCAAAAAATCCTGTAAACTTACACTGAAGGTCACAGGGTGGATTTTTTGGACTTTGGCCAATAACAAACCATCTGTCCATCTAACAACCACTCAGAACCCTTCCAGCAAGATGCTAAAAACCAATCAGAATGCCTTGGCGGCTGCATAGCAACGCCCTGGCAACCACTCGGAATGCTCTGGGATCTTGGCAGCAGGCCAACACCACTCACAATCACTTCAGAAAATGCAAACATCTGCTTTAATTCAACAGTACTTCAATACTAACTTGATACGATTGCAATTGTTTTTATTTTGTGCTTTTGGCAGAAAACCTAACTCTGAATTCAGTCGCAAGTTCAAAGTAGTTTGATTTTGTAAGTCTTGAGTGAATAAAGACCCTAATATCTCAACAGTCTTCTTCTGTTTTAAGGATCTCTTTGGATGTTGAGAAGAGCCAAAGTTTCTTTCTCTGGAGTCTTGCAGAAACTTCTTTAAGGGTTCAGAAGGGCTTTAAGGAATTCTTTAAAATTATTGAAAACCTTTAGAAATAGATCGACACGGTTTAAATCTTCTTCATAAACCTCTTGAAGAACTTATAGCAGAAGAACTTCTGAAGAAAATTTTGAAATCTTTGAGAACTTAAAGAATTTCACACAAAATCTACATGATGCACATTTTCCCCTTCAGACGAGTAGTTTAAAACACCGCAATCATAAATCGAAAAAATGTCGAAAATGTCATTCCAAGCTTTTATGATTTTCTTTCTTCTGTGGATGGAACATGAATGAAGATCTTTTGCTGAATATCTCAGCTGCTCTTTTCCAACTAACCAAAATGTTGGCTGTCAAGCTCCAAAAATGTCCAAAGAGCAACATTAAAAGTCGTCTGTAAGATTTGTGCACTACATTTTAAAAGGGCCATATAACGTTGCTAAAAAGAACATTATTTTGTGTATTTGGTGTAATGCAATGTGTTTACATGGTTTAAGGTTCAAAAAACACATTATTTTCCACATACCGTACATTATTGCTGCTCATTTCTGAAACGTTTTTCTGAAAACTCAATTCACACAGTGTCTCCAACGATATGGCAGCGACGGTGACAATACTACAGTGAGAATAAAAGTTACGCCTTCTTTCTTTGCGTAAACATTTGGGCAGAGTTATGCAAATCTTCCCACACAGTGACGTAGATATGTGAGGGCGTGTTTTATTGAGGCATTTTAGGAGGGCATGGACAAGTCTTAACTTTTATAAAGAATATCTCTTTGGGTTTGAGACTTTAGTCTTTGCAACTTTACAGATCTTATATATGCACAAACAGCTTGTAACACTCCAAAGACAAAGGAAAACTTGAAATCGCATCATATGACCCCTTTAAGTCATAGAAACCGACCGAAATTTAAGCTGTTTTTCCTATTGAAAGTAAAGAGCAGCTTTAACATTCAGCAAATTATCTTCATTTGTGTTCCACAGAAGAAAGAAAGTCTTACAGATTTGGAACGACGTGCGAAAATGCTGACAGGACTTTTATTTCTGACTGAACTGTTCTTTCAAAAACAGTGAGCACACGCTTTAGAGTTGGGTGGATAATGATCTTCCGGAGGTAACAAGTTCAATCCTAGGTTGAGGTGACCTAGAAACCGCAAAGTAACTGATGTCTGACTTTTGCTGTATCAGCGTTTCACTCCTCAGTTGCATCACTGCAGTTAAGTGTGCAATAAATTGGTTTGGATGAAAAATGTCTGCTAAATGGCAGGTCGGTAAGAATCACCACAGGAGACCAGCCGTCTGTGAGGTACTATAGAGGCTGACTGGAGTTATGCGATGTGGTGGCAGGGGTTGGTTTTTCATGTGCAGCTCTCAGTGGCTGTTTCGGGCAGATGCTTCACATTCCTGGGTTGGACAGAAGCGTGTCCTGAGGCCATGGCTGTCATGATCATACATGCTACACAGATAGTCTGGGCTGAAGGGTTAAGCTAGCTTGGAAAAGTTTGTCTATTAAAACTGCCTCAAATTCAGAGGATGATATACTCAGAGTCTAAAGTTTTCATTTGGTAATACAGTAAGTTTGTTTTTACTGAATTTTGCACACAAAAACAAAAAAATTGTGTAAAAACTATATTTTTGTCTGAATTCTATTTAAAAAAACATGTTGTTGCTATGGTACTTAAACATGGTGTTGTCATGACTGAATTTGTTTTAAAGCATTAAAGTCATTAATGTCATCAAAAAAAGACATTATTTAATTACTTGCTTAATTTTCAAGCAAAAGTGTCTTTTCTTTTCTTTTGGTTTTTATTTGTTCTGTTTTTTTTTTTTTTTTTTTTTTTTGCTTTGGTTGTTCTGGTTTATTTTTTGTTTTAGCTCTGGTTTGGTTTGTTTTGGTTTGTTCTGATTTGTTTTTTGTTTTAGTTCTGGTTTGGTTTGTTTTAGTTTTTGGTTTGATTTGTTCTGGTTTGTTTTTTGTTTTGGTTTGTTTTGTTTCGTTTGTTCTGATTTGGTTTTTGTTTTGGTAGTTCTGGTTTGTTTTGTTTTGTTTTTCCTGGTTTGATTTTTGGATTTGGTTTGTTCTGATTTGTTTTTTGGTTTGGTTTGGGTTGGTTTGTTTTTGTCTTTCTTTCAGATTTAATTTTTGTTATGACTTGTTCTGGTTTTTGTTTTTGTTTGTTCTGTTTAGTTTAAGTTTTGTTTTAGTTTTTGTTTTGTTCTTTTTTTCTGGTTTGGGTTTTGTATTGGTTTGGTTGGTTTTTGCCTTGGTTTGTTCTGGTTTGCTATGGGTTTTTATTTTAAGTTTAGTTTGTTTTGTGTTTTTCCTTAGCTTTAGCTTTGTTTTGTTTTTTTGTTTTTTTAACATGTTTTTTTGTTTTTATTTTGTGTGCTTTCTTTTGTTTTAATTTAACAGTTCAGAACTGATATCAAAACATGTTCTGTCTCTTGTAGAAGCATGATCAGGGGCAAATCTTGTTGGACGTAGTGTATAAACACTTGGAGCTAACAGAGAGAGACTATTTTGGCCTTCAACTAGCAGACGACTCTTCTGACAGCCAGGTAGATGCTCACCTGTCACTCAGTTGTCGCCGTCGGCAACAGATCACCCATAAACCCTTGTTCGTTCAAGCAGCACATGTCAACCTGAAAATTTGTATTTTTTGCATAACGGCAATAAGAAAGATGCAAAAATATTATCCCTTGAACCTTGTTTATTATTTATAGTGAGCAGTTTGTCAGTTATTTTGGTTTCTACACACACAGTGTCAGTACAAACAGGAAGGTTCATTCTCAGGTCACATTGAAATGCTGATTTCTGTTTCTGCTCGTAGTAAAACAAGGTGAATGTTTAATTCATTGCATTTGATGTTGTTCGGTTTTGATTCGATGAGCAGATTTGGTGTCTTTCACATTGCTGAGCTGATATTTTTAGCAGTTTGTGTGTTCATCGTGAAAATGTTGAGTAGAAAGTGTCCTAAATTTCGGTTATTTCGTGTGTTTCAGAGGTGGCTGGACCCAAACAAACCTATTAGAAAACAGCTCAAAAGTAGGTCATGTTTTACAATTTAAAAAATTTGAACGTGTTTGTTTTGAAGTGTCAGAATAAAATGTTCTGATTGTAATTATTTTTCATTTTTTAGGGCCATCTCCACATAATCTGAGGTTTAGAGTGAAGTTTTTCGTTAGTGACCCTAGTAAACTACAAGAAGAGTACACAAGGTACAGTTTAGTTTTTTTTTACATTTCTCCACATATGCTGTGCTGGGTCGATTACTTACAAATTGTAGTCTGTTACTGATTACAAATGACATGATAAAAATTGTAGTCAGTAATGTAATTTAGATTACCCAATATGAGTAATGTATTCTGACTACTTTTTGTTTACTTCTAAAGTACTTTTGAACTAACTTGTTTATACCTTGTTTAAATGGGATTACTGTTAAATAACAAATAAACTAAGAGAAATAAAATATATGACCATTAACCAACATCAGAGAACATGCAAATGTATTGTTAAATTACTGAAATATTAACTTTAAATATGAGTAAATATTTAAGGTCAGAGGGGTTTAACTAGCAAAAAAGTTTGGGAATCCCTGTCACATAAACAAATATTTAGAAATTTGAAAAGAGCAATGACATTGTCAAAGTCTGCCAGGGTTTTAAATATTTTGTTATTATAACAAAATGTATTATTATAATATTAATAATTGAGTCATATTGTGAATACTTTATAATCATATAATCCATAAAACGTAACTGCAATCTAGTTATGAGTGTTTAAAAATGTAATATAATTACAAGTACTACATTTTTGGAATCTGATTATGTAATCTAGATTACATGTGATCAGTTACTACCAAGATTTGCACATATGACAAGTAAAATTCTAAGTATATTATATCATATAATTACATAACTTATATCTGTGTAAATAGTAAAAAAAAATAACAACACATTTTCACTGTCTGGATGCTTATTACGGATCTATCAATAATTTTGTTTGTGATTATTTATTTGTTGCAGGTATTTGTACTTTTTGCAACTGAAGCAGGATATTCTGAGTGGCAGGTGAGCTTATACTATTTATTTATTAAAACTATTTATTTTTCCTCCAAAAGCAAATCTCATATAACACTTTACTTTCTGTTTCTCTGCTAGACTTCCTTGCCCACAAAATACTGCAGTTCTTCTGGCTTCTTATGCTGTTCAGGGTAAGAATTACAGCTTATTCATGCACTAACAATTAGTGGTCCTGTGGGTTTTTCAGTGCCAATGTCTATAAAGCCTGGTAATAGCAAATAAATATGAGGTTTTCTGTTAATCAGGCGTTTTTTATTTTAAACGTTAAAGCTGTAATGCATTATCCTAAGTACGCACTTGCCATCCATGATGGTTTACATGTCAGTTTGAATGAAGCAGATTTTGAGGAACTGATTGCAAACTCTCTGACCTGTGCGTTTGTTTGGCTGGAGATATAACCGTCCGCACAGGATGAACAAAAGCTCTACGCTTTGCCAAATAGTCCATGATCTGCCTTTTGTCTCTTTCCTGTCCCTATCTGACCCATTTCCAGTAATAAGGCTGAAAAATGTGTCTAGTGCAGATTTATTACATAATTAACAATCTGTTGTGGTAACCGGTCATGTTACACTCACCACAGCTGGTGTGTTTTACTAGTAGCTTCACATTTGATTATTATGGAATGGCATAACTAATCGCATAAGTTTCCTGTTTTTGTTAGGTTTTTGCTATTGTATAATTTTGTATTCATAATTTAATTTTCATTTTTTTCTTTTGCGTTATTGGCGGTTTTGTGCACACTCCTTTCTGCCTAGTTTTCATTTTGATTACCTATTTAGTGCTGGCTTAAAATTACTAATATAACAATACTAATAATTTAATAACACCTGTTAAATTTAATTTCTAAATGGATATCTGTCTTATTCTTTAATTCTTCAAATTATAGTGTTGAGATAAATATACTTACTGTTAGGACTGTGCAATTAATCGAATTCGATTATCCTGCGCATCTCGTCAGTAAAGCCGGTTCTGTGATTAGTAGTTAATCTCCATCACGTGCTTTCAGATGGAGCGGCATTTACTACCCAGAGCCGTAGATCACTGACAAGCTACGCAATATCACGTTCATAATCGAAGGCAATTCCTCTGCAAAAAAATCTAATTAATTGCACAGCCCTACTTACTGTACAGCTTTTTTTTTTTTTTGAGAAAATTGTACAAAATTATTTAATGCTACAAATTATAATGTTAAGATAAATATACTTGCAACTTTATTTTTAGTGTTTAATTTTTTTTGGAGAAAATTGTACACTTTTTTTTAATGCTTCAATTTACAGTATAATGTTCAGATAAATGTTCTTGCGACATTTTATTTTTTGTGGATTTTCTTGAGAAAAATTTACAAAATTGTTTAATTCTTCAGATTACAGTATAATGTCAAGATAAATGTACTTGCAACTTTGTTTTCAGTGTTTTTTTGTACAAAATTAATGCTTTAAATTTATAATTTTGAGATGAAACTTTAAAAATAAAGCCAAGTCGATTTATCTCAACATTATAATTTGAAGCATTAAACAATTTTGTGCAATTTTCTCAAATGAGAAAACCAAAAACCTGCAAGTACATTTATTTTATTTTTTTAGAAAATTGTGTAATATTGTGTATAATGCTTTAAATGATAATGTTCAGGTAAATTTACTTTCACTTTTTCACTTTCTCTTTTTTTGAGAAAATTATATAATGATTGTTTTATGCTTCAAATTATAATGTTAAGTAGAGCTGTCGCGATTCGTCGATTTTAGTCGACTAGTCGATTTTGAAAAATCATCGTCTTCATTTTGCTCGCATCGACTAACCGCAAAATACCGGAAGTGCCGCATTTCACGGACGAGAATCCATAAAACACATTATTAGACTATTTTCCAAGGCTGCATGACATTAAACCCATTTAAAAATCATAATTAAGCATAATTGTGAATTCACAAAAGCTATGATTTAATTAAATAATTATATGCGATGCAGTTCTAACACAGTATATGCGCTTTAATTATTTACATGCGTGTAGGTTAAGTACGTGCGTCTCACAGCGGCTCCGTTCACAGTAGTTCCACAGAAACTTATCATTTACATGTGTGGAGCATCTCAAACTCCATCTCTGCATGTTGTTGTGAGTTTGGGTTTATTATAACGTTAATCTGGGAACGCAACGTGCGCCATTTCATCAGATTTGTAAGGTAAATCATTTATAAATCTACACAAACACAGGAGAATACATCGCGATTTCAAAATAAAAGCTCAAACCCTCACTCTGAGTTTACACGTTTTGATGTCCATATATTCATTTAATTACAGCGGCTATAGCATTTCTGCCCTAAAGAAATGGCCAAATATGAAAGATTAAGTGGACATTGTAATTAAATGGTGCTTGGTCAATATTAAACAAGGATTAGATCGCGCAGTAATGATTAAAAATAATCATCAGTGCAGGCCTTTGTTGTAATGCGTAATGTACATTAGCTCTATTGTTTATAATACATTATGTATTTTAACAGTTTTGTTCAATAAAACCATATGATTTCTTGCTTTTGATACTTTATTTGAACTAATTATTATTGCATCATTGCTATTATATATGTATTTTAAGTCATTTTAAAAGCTATTGTTCACTTACATCTATTTGTATTACCACAAAAATATTATTATAATTATAGGGCCCTATAAACATAATATAATTAATGTTATATTATTTATGTTATGTTATATTATATATTATTATTATATATTATATATATTATTTATTAGTACTTATTGTTAATTTAATTAGGTTTATCCAACAACATTAAATATTTTTTTATATAAATTATCAACTTATCAGTATCATCAATTTTAATTTTGGGGGGGAAAAAAGTTTGGAAATAACTTTCAAACTATTTTAAGAAAGTTAACGGTGTTCATCTTAATTTCTGTCGAGTTTCCAGTAGACCGAATGAGTCAGTCTGCTCACTTAGATCATGAGGAAACTGGAAGTCTGACTCTTTGAAAGGGTGAAGGACACATTGTGCCCAGTGTCTCACGCTGACGTACATGCACACATGGTTTCTTGGCCTGTTTTGTGTTTCAGCTGAGCTGGGGGACTACAGTCACTCCGAACATTTGCCTGGGTACCTCTCAGAGTACAGCTTCATCCCCAATCCAACGCAGGACTTTGAGAAAGAGGTCGCCAAACTTCACCAAGAGCACAAGTAAGAGATGCCAGACATGTCCATGAAATCCTCCAGTGTGTTAAAGATTCTTATATTTAACTGAGTGTCAGCGGAGACTGAGGAACAAAGGGTCACAGCTGAGTGCACACACACACACACACACACACACACACACACACACACACACACACACACACACACACACAGACAGATTTGTGGAACAAGGCAGTTCATTGTTTGTGGATCTGTGAGATTGAGTCTCTCTCTCTCTTATGCAGTGGACTCACACCAGCTCAGTCCGAGTTTAACTACTTGAGTGCTGCACGGATGCTGGAGCTGTACGGCGTGGAATTGCACTATGCTCGGGTGAGTGACTGGCCCATCTTACCCCGCCGTCTGCCCCTCCTGTTTCATATATACAGCAAACAAACACTAGAGGCTTGAAAGATGTCTGCTTTCGCTTAAAACTAGGGATGCACTCTTGTTTTCTTTCATGTTTTGCTTTATTTGTTTTTTTTTTTTAGATTTGTTTTTTTCAGTGTTTTTATGTTGATTTTTGTTCTGTTTTATTTGTTTTTCTTTTTAATGTTTTGTTTTTTGTTGTGCTAATTGTTTTGTTTTCTTTTTAATGTTTAGTTTTTTTGTTTTGTTAGTTTTTTGTTTTCTTTTTAATGTTTTGTTTTTTGTTTGGTTTGGTTTTTAGTGTTTTGATGCTTTGGTTTTGTTTGTTTTTAGTGTTTGTTTTGTTGTTTTTTGTGATATAATAAATCTTTGTAGTTCTTCTTCAGCAATTAAAGAAAGACACTTAAGCAAAACATGGTCAGGTCAAAGTGTGAATAATTTTTAGTTCCAAATTTATCAATTTTACTGGTAGTCCACTGTATGAAGAATTTTTGGGTATGTGTCACAGTTTACTTTATTTTGCTATCCTCACTTAAATAAATGAACTATAGTGTGTCCTGCACCCACTAGTAAAAATAAAAAATCTAAAATGATATCTGGTGTCTGAATAATTTTTGGTTTGACTGTATATCAAAATGCTACTGACTACAGTTGTTTCTTTTAACTGTTCAATCCATCTAGTGTTATTGGCTGATATCGAAATGGTCACCAGTATAAGCATCCCTTCTTAAGTAAACCAAAAGTTTAAGCACCCTTTGAAACAAAATGGTTTTGATGTTGCCATGGAAACTGCATCCTTATGGTTTTCAACTCTTGATGATTTCAGGACCACTGTAACACAGAGATTTACATCGGAGTTTTGTCTGCCGGCATCTCCGTCTATAAGGACAGGGTACGAGTCAACCACTTTCCATGGTGAGTGTCATTTTAGCTGTAAATTTCTCCTTAGATGTGATTTAAATGAGGAATTACATTGAAGTAAACACAACTGAAAGCTTGTGGATACAAATTTGTTTAATTTTTTATGTCCCCTTCCCTCTCTTTTTTTGTGTTTCAGGTTGAAAATTGTAAAAATATCTTTTAAATCTAAACAGTTTTTTATACAACTAAGAAAAGAACTGGTATGTACAAAATTATGTATTTGTTTAGATGTTTGTTCTTAATTTAACCCATCTTTACTTGATTATTGTATCTAATTATGTTCATTATTACAGTACCGGCTGTTTACTTAAGAAATAACTGAAGACTACAATTTAATTGATTAATTTTTAACTTTTTAAATTTGAAATCATATATTTTGCTGTAGTATCAAAATAAAAAATGCAAAATTGTGATTGGTACTAACAACTGAAACTGTTACATACTAAAATGGATCATTTGCAAATCTACTTTGAGCTCAACAAACCTTTTTTTCTCGTTTTCTTCCATCTGATCTGTTTTTTTTTCTTAATGTGTTTCACAGACTGAGAACAGAGAGTCTTTATTGGGTTTCAACATGATGAACTACAGAGCTTGTAAGAACTTATGGAAAGCCTGCGTGGAGCATCACACCTTCTTCAGACTGGAGCGGCCCGTTCCTCCGGAGAGAAACCTCTTCCTGCAGTACTTCACCCTCGGATCCAAGTTTCGCTACTGGTGAGAACGTTAGAAGAGTTTGAACTCGTTTGTTGTTTTTTTGGGATGTAGTGGATATATGAGCAGGCCATGGCATTTCGAACCTCCATATGTTCCACCTGATGATTTTATGCCAGAAAACCAATAATAAAAATGTTTTTCTTAATCTTTTCTCCTTGTTTTGTGACTTGCAAATATTGGAACATGCAAATCAGCTCATTTGATCTGAATGAATTCAATGAGCTGGTTCAAAACACTGGCTCAGCAATTCATTATCAGTCATAAAAAAAATTTAATCATAAATTTAATCATAAATGTTCAAATTTTGGGCATTTTAAAAATAAAAGTATGCTCAATGTTGATTTGATTTGATTTGTTAACTTGGTACATACATAGATACTTTAGCCCCTGTGTTGTCTTCTGGTCATTTTAATTAGCTTTTTTTCCAGAAATGTTAGTTAATGTTATCACATTAGACTAAAACTAGCTTTACTTGCACATGGTATAACAACTTACCCCAAAGTTTTATAATTTTTGTACTGTTTTAGTCCCCCCCCCCCACTTTTGTAACACTTGTGGTGTTCCCACTTAAAAATGACCAGCCTACAAAAAATTTCGTATACATTTTTTGTTATGCCAACTACCAAATATTGGATTCAGTGTTTTTATCAGTTTGTTTTCTGATTGATCATAGGCCTCACTGATCTGAGCTTATGCATTTCAGTCTTTGAGTGAACATTGCCGAAGTTATACACACATTATGCTTTTTCTTCACTCAAAAACATGCATAAGCTTAGGTCAAGCTTAGATTTGGTGATAATATAGCATAACTAGAGCAATCTTTATTAATTTTTGACCATAAACATCAAATTAGGTAAAGGATTTTCAGTGCAAGTCAAGTAAGTATGTTAAGTAAGTAAAGTGAGTATGTTAAGTAAAGTTAGTATTTTAAGTAAGTAAAGTATGTTAAGTAAGTAAAGTTAGTAAAGTATGGTAAGTAATTTTGCTTATATAAAATGTTTTGAAACTGCAAATGCAATGCATACATATCAAAATGTCATTCTGAATGTAATCGAAAAGCTGAAAATGATAAATTTTAGCTATATCACCTGCCCCTATTTATTGGTTGTGTTTCTCGAGTTTTGGTCACGACTGCAAGTCATTTTGTCATCTGTTGCACAGTTATCTCTCGTGATTCTTGCACAAATGGAGTTTTGAGAGCCGGCAGTGACACTATGTTCTGGATTTTTTTGCAGTGGGAGGACAGAGGTGCAGTCTGTACAGTACGGAAAGGAAAGAGGCAACAAGAACAGAGTTTTTGCAAGGTAACACATTTTTTAATAACCAATAAGCGAGGGAACTCTGTGCAAGCAATATGCGTTATGTAACGTTTTGGAAGTAAAAAGTTATCCGGTAGTAATACTTAACCATTGTGTTTATTTGTTCACAGCAGTGTTATTTTAGTATCTTTGAGAATTTTTATTAGTATGTTTAATTAGCTTTTATTTTGAATTGTTAATTTAATTTGTTTTATTTATTTATTTATTTATTTATGTCTACACAGTTTTCAATATGTAAGCTTTTACTTTTTTAGTATTTAGTTTTTTAGTATATCAAATTAAAATTAATAAGTAGAAATGTTTCCTGGGCAACTGGATGATTTTTTAAAATATTTTATTTTGTTTCTGTTAATGGTTTATTGGAAGTAACAAAAGTATATTTCTATGGTTTTGGTTCTAGTTAAAGGTGCTGTATGTAGGATTGACACCCAGCGGTTGAACTAGGTATTGCAGTCCAAATTCAAAATATTGGAGATGGTTTTTTTCACCAGCCCCTCCTCCTCAGACTTGACGCACGCGCAGGTTGCCAGAGTAAGGACACCAACAGGAACAGGCGCACATGATGATGAATGAAATGAAATACGCGGCGTTTTCCACCAACTGGCAACCCGGGGTGCCGAAATACAATTGGGTAAACTGGCAGTGGGTGGGTTTCACAAACCATAACAAACACAGACATTCCGGGCCGGACCGCACATATTCAAAGAAGGATTACTAACTATAGCATTGTTTTTCAGATAAACAAGTATGTTAATTTAGCATGTTTCTTAAATATCTGCAAGCATATTATGGTATTTTTATGCTTTAGTAGAGTCAAAATCCTACATACAGCACCTTTAACTATAATAACCCTGCTTCACCACACTATAGACAGTGACGTGGATATTTATCGTGGTTATATCTGCTATATTTAACTATGTGCCAATCTATGTGTTTGGGTGTGTTGCATTATGGGAGGGCTCCGGCCCATCTCGATCCCTGTGGTGCTAGGTGTCAGTGTGTGTGTGTATGTGTGTGTGTGTGTGTGTGTGTCATTGTGTGGTCAGATGTTCTCAGAATGACACCCAAACACAGGAAGTGTAAGCAGGGCTGTGTAGCGCACGGCTGTGAAGGGCGTGCACATGTCGTGCACATATTTGTGAAAACACACTCAGTTACTCACTTACTTCGAAGATGCTGAGGCTGAAAGTTAAACTACGGTTTATGGTTCATCATACTTCTAGGAGGTATTTCTTTTCAACTACCCCGACCTTTTCTCTGTGAAGGGTGCGATAATTGTGTAAAGTTTGACACAGTGCTTTTGAGGAATATTTCAAAGTAGATGTTTGTGGTTTTTAAGGGCAACATGTGTACGAACATTGCAACAGGAAAGAGTAAACTAGTTTTAGTGTATTGCTTGCTACTTTTTTCTGATATTTTCATTGGAAAAATGTTACTTTTTACATTTTACGTTCATGGTGGTTTATGTAAATGCCAAGAAATATCACAGAATGAGCTTGAAATGGAAATATTTTTCATAGTATTTCTAAAATGTATGGAATCCAGTAAGTTGTGTTTTTTTACTTTTAAGGATTGTTTCAGGGCACTTTGTCAGAAAACGTTCAGGGTTTTTAGACGTAGCATGTGTACAAACGTAGCTGGAAAACATGTTTGTTTGTTTGTTTCACAATATAAAACAAAAAGCATTGTATAATGTGCTGTGTTGGTTTACGTAAATGTTAAAAAAAATATCAAAAATGTAGTTAATATTGGTGTGTTTTTCTAAATATTTGTATGAAATTCATTAAGATTATTTTCTTTACTTTTGAGGAATGTTTATGGGCCGTTTATTCAAAGTTTTCAGAAGTAGCAACCATCATAAAAGGAAAAAGTGTGTTTTTTAAAACTAGTGTTTGTGTAGTGCAACTACAATAATCTAGTATGGTTCTTTAATGAATGATAAACTAGTGGTATGCTTTTTTTTTTTACGAAAACGTGTTTAAAAATCAGTTTGATATTTATGGTTTTTAGGAGTACACATAACAATGTTTGTAAACTAGTATTG
This sequence comes from Schizothorax lantsangensis, assembly GCA_027422415.1. NCBI lineage: Eukaryota > Metazoa > Chordata > Actinopteri > Cypriniformes > Cyprinidae > Schizothorax > Schizothorax lantsangensis. The sequence goes on along the minus strand of CM049843.1, from coordinate 15,791,937 downwards.
GTGTAATGCTAACTATTTTTGATGTGTTTTTTTTTGGGGGGGGGGCACTGTAATGTGTAAAATTTTTCATGTAAATGCTAAGAAATATCGCAGAATGAGTTGAAATGCAAACGTTTTTCATAGTAGTGTACGAAATCCAGTAAGGTGTCTTTCTTTACCTTTGAGGAATGTTTCAGGGCACTTTATTAGAAGATGTTCAAGGTTTTTAGACATAGTAGCAGAAAAGCATGTTGGTTTGTTGTTTTGAAATTAAAACAAAAACATTGTGTAAAATGTACCATTTTGGTTTACGTAAATTCTAAAAAAAATGTTTTAAAGAAATCGGAGACTGAGTTAAAATTGCTGTGTTTTTTAAAAATATTTGTATGAAATTCATTAAGATTTCTTTATGCAATTTTCAGGAATATTTCTGGGCAACTTATTAAAAGTTTAGCATGTGTACAAACAACCTAAATGGAAATAGTGTTTGTTTGTAAACTAGTGTTTGTGTCATGCAACAGCAATAATCTAGTGAGTAAAGAGTAGCTTAGGGTAACAGAAAAGAGCAATTTCTTTGTAAAATAACATTCAGATATGAAAAACAAACAGGTTTGATATTTTATTTATAGTTTTTAGACGTAGCATGTGTACGAACATCGTAACAGGAAAGAATGTTTGTTTGTAAACTAGTGTTGTTGTAATGCTAACCTTTTTATGTTTTCATTAGTTTCCTATAAAATATCGCAAAATTGAGGGAAATCAAGTTTGAATTTGAAATGTTTGTGTTACAAGGTACTTTGTTATAAAATGTTTAAGGTTTTCAGTAGTAATAAACATTGTAACAGCAAATGCATTGTTTGTTTGTAAACTAGTGTTTGCTCATCGCAAACTATCTTTCGAATTGTGTAAAATGAACCTTGTTAATTTACATATTGTAAATAAGGTTAAATTTGAAGTAGTTGGGCTTTTCGCAATATTCCTAAAGGTTACGATAACTAAGACTTGAAAAGAGTCGCATGTGTATGAACCAAAGATAACCGGAAAGAGTGATTGTTTGTAAACTATATGTAAAGCTCACTTTCTCCGACATTTTTACTGTCAAATAAATTGTAATAAAGTTTGTAAAGATTACCAATTGTAATTCTAATTGTTTCATTACGTCAAATGTGCCATGCCACAGCAGTAGTGATAATAATTTTTACAAATGCAAAAATTGGTATCAAATTTTAAATTAGAAATTGAATTGTACATTGTTTCTTGTGGTTCTGGTTGATGGATCTGTTGTGAATTGAATGTGTTTCCAGGTCGCCGAGCAAGCCTCTGGTCAGACGACTGATGAGCGGTTTGGACTGGGAGACCGTCAGCAGGAATTCCCTCTCGGATGACCGGCTGGAGACTCAGAGTCTGCCGAACCGTTCTCCACCAGACTCACCCGATCAGTGAGTTAACACACACTCACAAACTAACCCACATAACGCAAGTTCATCCAGTCTGTGGGTTAGCGCTAGGGATGTAACGAATCACTCAACTCACGATTCGATGCACGTTTTTTTTTTTTTTTTTTACAAAATGAGATTTAAGACAAATTATAAATTAAATGTGTCCTTTTATTATTGCTTTAATCATGATCCAAACAAAGATGCTGCATGCATGCAACATGAGCAGTTTTTAATCTAAATTCGATTGTATAATTTCGAAATTTGAAGCAAAAACAGAATGGTCCGACTTCAGTTTTGTGAAACTACTGTATACATAAAAAATATCTGCATGAAATTAAACAGCAGACGAGCTGAATGAGACACAGATTCACTCTCTGCCAGCAGGTGGCGCTTTAAGCATTTCCTTGGTTTCCGCTGTAAACAAAGCAGCGCTGCACTTATGAACTTTAATATGCATTATACAGACGCAAGATGAAAAGAAAAAATACCATCTAAATTTTTCTAAAGACAGTAAGTTGAATCGCGATTTGTTTAGCATCTCAACCGATTTGAATCGTCACATATATGAATCGATTTTCAACCGGCTCCATTTATGTTTTTCATTTCTTTCTTTGCTCAGCAGTAACTCAGTGTTCACCACAGACGGGGCGCGGGTCAGGCCTTCCTCCATTGGTCACCTAGTTGATCACGTGATCGATGACTCGCCATGCCAGACGTTCACCAATCACAAGTCTGCGTCCTCCACGCAGGCCAACAGCATCAGCCTGGACTCGACACCGTGAGTTTTGAACTTTCTGTCAATATAAGTGAAACTGTGCTCATTATCACAAACTTTTATTTTATTCAATAACTCGTGAAAGAAACAATCACAATTCAGTATGCGAATATGACAATGATAATAATTGCTAGTTTTGTAGTATTTTTGAATACTGAACATTCTAAAGGTCCTTGCACACTGAGTCCGAAATTTTCGCATGCATTTTTAAATTTTTTCGTATTCGTCATCCTTTCCTATCAAAAGGCATACTACGGATGTGGAAACGCAGAAAATCAAACCTGATCCAAAATTTTTTATGACTGACAAAAGTTTCGGAGGCAGTGTGTAAAAGTGATTGACACAACATGAGGTCGTATTTATTTTTTTAACGTGCGGAAATTTCGGATGAAGATTTGGGACTCAGTGTGCAATGGCCCTTATAGTAAAATGTGAAAATTTTAAACTATTTAAACTATATATATATATATATATATATATATATATACACACTATATTGCCAAAAGTATTGATTGATTCAGTCAGTGTGGAAGAACTTGACTGGTCTGCATAAAACCAAGTCCTAATCCCAGTTTAACACCTCTGGTGTGACTGTAAATGCAGACCTTGAGCCAAAAACTCATCACCAAACACCAATGACTTGTACATATGGGTACAGTCATTTTAGACACTTCCAAAACTGTTGCAACAGAGATGGAAATACAATTTTTAAATACATGAATTATGTTCCCATCGTTGTTGCCACAGATTTGGAAGTGCATTTTTCTGTTCTAAAGAAGGGGGTGTCCCAATACTTTTGTCTGTATAGTGTATGTACAAGTCATTGGTGTTTGGTGATGAGTTTTTGGCTCAAGGTCTGCATTTACAGTCACACCAGAGGTGTTAAACTGGGATTAGGACTTGGTTTTATGCAGACCAGTCAAGTTCTTCCACACTGACTGAATCAATAATTTTCTTTTTGAACCTTGCCTTATACACCGAGGCATTGTCATGTTAGAATAGAAAAGCGTCCTGTCCAAACTGTTGCTATAATATTAGAAGCACACAATTTCTTAGAATATCATTATATGCTTTAACATTAAGATTGTACTCATAGAAATTACTAAAGTAGTCAAACCTGTTCATTAGAAGGGGGCGACCCAATACTTTTGGCAATATAGTGTATATATAGAATATATATATATTTATATAGATTGTATTGCTTTGTATTTGTAGCCCTAACATTTTGTTAACCACTTGTAAAAAACAAAAAAAGTAAACTATTGCATTTAGTTTAATTCGTAATTTATAGTTTGCGTCTAAGCATGTTTTTCTTGTACTGTGTGCAAAATTGAAGGTTGTAAATTTTTTTTTTTAAAGATAACACTTTTCATTTTGTGCAGAAAAGGTTTAAAATATAAATGTTACAATGTAAGTGTAAAAACAATCAGTATTTACATACATTTTCAGTGGTTTAGTGGTTCCAGCCCTAACTTTTTGTTAATTATTTGTAAAATAAATGAATATATATATATACAGTATCCATAATATTGGCATTGATATATGTGTGAAAATAAATCTGCATTGTTTATATCTTTCACTCAAAAAATTCATTCTAACCTATCATTGAAGTAAAACAATTGAAAGTGGGGAGAAAATCTCATATGAAATAAATGTTTTTTCCAATGAATGTTGACCACAATTATTGGGAAATTCTTATCTCTGAAGTATATTCATTCATATTTACATTTTTTTAGCACACCAGCTAGGAGCATGACCAGCCACTTCCTGTTCCACGGGATTATGAGGAACACAAAGGTCAAATTCCCTTAATCATCCATCACAATGAAACGATATTTCTGATGTGAAGAACAAGATTGTTGAGCATTGCAGAAAGTGGCTGTAAGCATTGAAAATCCCCATTTCCACCATCAGGGTAATAATTAAGAGGTTCCAATCAACAAATCTGCCTGAGGGACGTGTCTATACGGCACGGTGAGGAATTACAACAGTTTGATATGTGGCCAAAGACTCTCCACACAGCTGGAGAATTGTAGAGATTAGTTGAAGGGGGCCAGAAACCTAAAAGTATATGTTGGGGAGGGTTTCAGAATAATACTCATAAATCAAACTTTCACTTTTTATCAGACTTGAACTTCAAATGGCACTGGCTTCTATGCAGTCAGATGAAAGCTGAAAAAAGTCTTGGAACGCAAACATCACCAGATGAGTTTAGTGGGATAAAAAAGGGTTAAATCATCAGCTGGATGATGTTGTGCCAGGCCTCTGCTGGACCTGAACCGTCTTCATCATGGATTCCTGTGTTGTTCTTGGGGCCTGTTTTATTTTCCTTTGTGTGAAGCTGTCAGTTTTGTCTTCAGTCAAAGTGTCAACTAAAAGTCTGAGCATGTCTTATTTTATCAGAATTATCCATGGTCTAGGTCAACGATGATGACTTGGCCATTTTCGCATATCTTAGTCCACTGATCATTTAGTCTAGTTTTAGTCAAAAAATTTTGTATTTTAGTCTCTTTTGCAGTATGCAATTTGGGTCAATATAGTCCATAAGTACCTAGCACTGTACAGACGCCGTCCAATTTTCTGAAGCATTTCAAACAAGGCTTATTATATTAGCAGTTACCTTATATTAAGCCCAAAGACACTTCATTTGAATTTACAACATTTGCTTTTTGAAGTACACACACATCAATAAATAAAAGAAAACATCACATGACAATGCCATATATACGTTACATTCAAGTTTAACCAAGGTGCTTGAATGCAGCTGTGCATGTGTGTGTCTGTTACTTGCTTGGATCATGAAGCATCGTCCTTTCCTTCTCAGACTCTTTGTTCGCCTTCTAAATAAAGTGGAGCTTGAGTGACGTCATCTGTGCAGAGTGTTGCCAAGTCAAATATGACCCTGGAAACTCCTCAAAATGCATTGGGCTAGGAGTAGCAATTGGGCATGTAAAACCTGGCAACCCTGACAGCCCCTGGTAACGTTAAGTCACTTGTATTTATTGAATGAAATACTGCAAAAGCGAGAGGAAATTCTGAAGTGTTTCGGGCAATGATTAGCATCCACATGTCTCATATATCAGCCAAATGTCATTCACATGAAGCATCATTGCGTACACAGTGCAGATGACGACGATAATGACGAAAGCATAATACCAACAGATGCAAAAGCAATCAAAGAAGGGAAAGAATGGGCCTGTTTTGATGGACAACAATGGCCAAGTCAAAATCACCTGACACTGAATCCGATTGAGCATTGCTGTTCACTCTGACCTGAAGACAGAAAATGAATGAGGAACTGAAGAGAACAAGCACCGGGAACTGAATCTGAAGGAGGCTGGCAGAGATTCTGTATGAAGAAAATGGTCTCTGATCTCTTATCAGGTGTTCCCAAACTTCAGGCATTATAAGAAAACTCAGAGCTGACTGCAAAGGATTGCAACCAATAATTAAATGAAATAGTGAAAGCATTTGATTTCATGATTATTTTCTGTCCCAATTGTTTTTCAACAAGTGAGGCACATATTGCAAACTTTTGTAATTTACACCGTTCACCTGATTTGGATGAAAATAAAATTAAACAATGCAGACAGTTTATTTTCAAGCACATCTTTGTTCGTCATATTGAAATGCCATATTAGTGGAGGAAACTGTATGAGCAAAAATGTTATTATGTGTAATATATATATGGATATGTATATGTATATATGTGTATATATATGTATATGTGCATGTGTGTAAACAATTACATACAAAATCTAAATGTTACAATATAATTGTAAAAACAATTAGTTCATTTTCAGATTAAGTTACACAAACATTTTCAGTTTGCATAAATTATTGCATTCAATTTAATATGTAAATTTATAGTTTATGCATACAAATTTTTACACAAGACATACATATGTTTATCACAAACTTTCATCCTCTTCAGTGTTTCATACAACTTAATTTTTAGACTTTTTTTTTAATTATCAACCTGAGACGTTTGGTTTTTTTGGCCTTAGTGGTTACCTTGGTGTTTGGCAGTGTGTTTCAGCCTATTGTGAAATGAAGCCACATGAATGTCCCCCAGTGCAGCTACTAAGCAAAATGTTATGATGCTAAAACATCCACATTGTATTTGTGTTTGCCTGTGTGTTTCCTGTAAAAATTCTACTTGGTATAATAGATCACTTATCTATTACCCCTTTCATCCTGTCATGTGCAGTTGGATAATTTTATTATTTGTATTCAGGATTCTAGATTATCTGCTCAGTGATGCGTTTTCAGCACACAAGGGCTGGACTGACACACTTTGAGTCATCAAAGTTTCCGCTGCGAAATGTTGTTCTTATTTTAGCACCACACAGTAGACGCACACTCTCGCTGGCAACCTGAGGTTTAATATCGTGTGACCACACACCTCTGACGAAATGACACGTTCATGGTTCAACACTGTTTTCACACACATTTCAGTTTGAGAAACGGCGAGCGTTTGAACTAGGGGAAATTGCTTTCAGCTTTGTGGTGGGCACAGTTCAGTGTGTTACGGTAGCACGACTGATTGAATTCACACAGATAAACCCAGCACCATTTTCCATTGGAATAATCTGCGACCACGCATTTCCTTTCTCAGATCGTGCCATCTCATTTCGCAATGTCAGAATTTCCAGATCTAGGCTGTCCAGTTCACTTTCAATTCATCGTGTGCGTCGATTGCACTTTGATGTGGAGTTCTCATGTTCTACATAAAGATTAGAGTTTTAAAGAGTCTTGCTTCTTATCTCTTTTTTGACCTGATTATGAAAAGAAATGGCTGTGCTTGTAAGGGGAAATGTGGTGGTAGACAAGAATCACAGTTTAGTTAAATTCAGTAGATGTAAGCAGGAATAGCCTGAACTAAATTTAGTATGCAAATAATTGGAAGAAAGTAAGGTCCAATTAAAATTCATTATGCAAATATGACTGATATCATTGCTAGATTTTGTTTACTTTTTTTAAGTGTACACTGTAACATTTACATTTTAAATCACACAAATGTACAATGCAAGAGTAATGGTTTTGGTTATAATTTTTATTGCTTTGTTTTTGTGTCACACAGCCATTCACATAAACATTGCGCAAATTGTCACTTTAAAATGACTTCATAAGTTTAGAGTTTATGCGTAAATTTTTTTCTATTTAATCACCTAGTAAGTGAAGTCCTGTAGTTTAGTTAATCATTTTAAAAATCGTTAGTTTGCACAAAATTTCATATTCAAATGAATGCGCAAGTTAATAGTTTAGTGTAAGAATGTTTAAATGAATCAATAGTGACTTTATTGACAGTTTGCATTATTATTTTTTATGTATTTGCAATACTTAGTTATTGGAGCCCTGTAGTTTAGTTAATCATTCGTATAAACATGTTTGCGCAAACTGTCGCTTTAAAATTAATTTGTACGTTTATAGTTTATTAATATGGTTTATAATAGAATGCTTCAGTTTATCAGTAGTGTCACTTATTGCCAATTTTCATAATTTTTTTATTTAATTACTGGAGTCCTGTAACATGTTTGCACACTATCGCATTCAATGTAATATGTAAGTTTATAGTTTGTGTAAGATCGTTACAATTAATTATAGTAAAATTTATTGGCGATTTTTCTGTTACTTTTCATTTATTTGATCACCTAGTTAATGCAGTCCTGTAGTTTAGTTAATATTTATGAAACATGTTTGCGCAAACTACCACATTCAATTTATGTGTAAGTTTATATTAATTAATAAGATTGTTACAATTAATCCACCGTTTATTGGCAGTTGCATTATTATTTTTTATTTATTTGCAATACCTAGTTATTGAAATCCTGTAGTTTATTTATTTATTCGTAAAAACGCTAGCACAAACTGCCGCATTAATTTTTAAGGTTATAGTTTGTGTACGAATATTTCATTTTACCAATAGTGAAATTTACTGTCAATTCTAGTATTATTATTCATTTATTTGATCGCCGAGTTATTGCAGTCATGTAGTTTAGTTATGCGTGCGCGCGACGCATACGTCCTACGTCATCCGCCCGGAACGGCTTACACGTATGACAGTCAGCGGAAGTGAGAGAAAAGTATTTATAACATTTTAAATATGGATATTTTTCTTACAAAAATTGGCTAATTTTCTTTTTTGGGTGAACTAACCCTTTAATCATTTGCAAAAATATGTTTGCGCAAACTATCACGTTTAAATTAATGTGTAAATTTATAGTTTGTGTGTAAGATGTTACAGTTAAAATATAATAGTAAAACTTAATGCCAGTTTTCTGTATTATTTTTTATTTATTTGATCACCTAATTAATTATTGCAGTCATGTGGTTTAGTTAATCATTAAAAAAAAATGTTTACCCAAACTATCGTATTCACTTTAATGTGTCAATTTGTAGTTTATGCGTACATTTTTTACAATTAAGCAAAAGTAACATTTATTGGCAGTTTTCATTATGTATTTTTTTGTTTACCTAGTTTTTGCAGTCCTGTAGTTTAGTTAATTCGTAAAACCATTCTTTCGTATTGTTTTGCTTATGTTTTATGAGGCTCTTTGTTTACAAAACAAGTTGAAGATATAAATGCTACAATATAAGACCCAGCTACTAATTGATTAGTTACAAACTATTTTCATTATTAGCTTTCATTAAAGGGGTCATATGACGTTGCTAAAAAGAACATTATTTTGTGTATTTGGTGTAATGCAATGTGTTTATGTGGTTTAAAGTTCAAAAAACACATTATTTTCCACATACTGTACATTATTGTAGCTCCTCTATGCCCCGCCTTTCTGAAACACTTCGAATTTTACAAAGCTCATCGTTCTGAGAAGCGAGGCGTGCTCTGATTGGCCAGCTATCCAGTGCATTGTGATTGGCCGAATACCTCAAGCGTGAGACGGAAATGTTACGCCCCTTACCGTATTGTGATGGCGTTTCCCGGCGCGATGAGACTAAAACAATAAAACCCATTACAAACGAGGCATTTGTTGCATCCAGTGGGGAACATAATTACTGATTATAATGACTTATACTGTCTTTTCACGCGTCGCGTTGCATCGCGCCGCATAAACATTACCATGTCTGCATTTGTGATCGGAGAAATGACAAACAACAAGCACTACTCTACACAGCTCAAAACTCACGTTTGAATCGTCAGTAGCAGAAACGTACTTACAGGCTGTGAGTTAGATGCGTCAGACTGTTCTTGCAAAGTTGGAATTGCCCCACTTTATAGAAACAGCCTTTGTGCAAGCCTGCAAGCAAGGCTACTCTCCTGCCAGGTTCAGGAAATAGTCCTCCGTGAATTGCGCCGCACACTCGAATATTTGCGTTGTACTGCTCTGGAACAGTGTTGTAAATACAACTTAACCACTGATTTCTAGTTGTATCCTCTTTTGGAAGCCCAAAGAAAGTAGTTTCGCTTTCACAGCGTCTCCAGGACATGGCGCCGGCGGCAGCAACAACACTACAGCGAGAATAAAAGTCACGCCCTCTTTCTTTGCGTAAACATTTGGGCGGTGTTTTGCAAATCTCCCCACATCGTGACGTAGACATGTGGGGGCGTGTTTGAATGAGCCGTTTTAGGGGGGTGTGGCAGAGTCTTATCTTTTATAAAGAATATCTCTTTGGTTTTGAGACTTTAGTCTTTGCAACTTCAGGGTTCTCATCTATGCACAAACAGTTTGTAACACTCCAAAGAGAAAGCAAAACTTGAAATCGCAGCATATGACCCCTTTAATTTAATCAATTCGATTTATCTGCAAAAACAAAGTGTGAGTATTCGGTAAGTCTAAATTTGTATGTAAAGCGGATCAGGCAAACTGTACGCTAATCTTTATTCATTTCAACTGGTTAATGCGAACAATTTTATGCTATTCAGCATTTTCGACTCTGCACATTCAACTGTCACAACCCACAGTTAAACAACACAAAAGACGAATCGGATATCTCTCCCTTCAGCCTGACAGTCCAAACAATCCTGGTCTTCGTTCTAACAGCGATTTTTTTTTTTGTTTTTTTTGTTTTTTTTCTTTTAAGCCTCGTTTGTTTTTATTATGTAAATGTCCTGGAGGCCGGGGCGCTGAGTGCTGTCTGTAGACTGCAGAGCAGAGGGGCTTTCATGCTTGAAATCTGAGCATTCATAATGAGACCCTGTGTGTGTGTGTGTCCACAGACATGGCTTCTCTCTGAGCAACAGTCCCGGGTCTTAATACTCTTCGCCTGCTATGCAAATATGCCGAGCTTTGATGAATTGTTGGAAATCTTCGCTAAACACCCAGCAGATATACAGTGCTGCTCATGCCTCCTGCTACTTACTTACAGAACATAAATCATTGTTGTTGCCTAGGCTACACAGTTTTATGAAAAGTCTGAAAATGGGGCAATCAGGGGTAATCAGATCATCTTACACATGATCCTTGGATGGTTTACACTTCAGTTTATCCCTGCTTTACAGACAAGGTTCCCACGGTTATGGGAAAAAAAACTGGGATCAGGGAATTTTTAAATTTTATTTGAATTATAAATTGAATTTTAAATTCTAAAAAAAAAAAAAAAAAAAAAAAAATATATATATATATATATATATATGTATGTATATATATACATGTATATATGTGTGTGTGTGTGTGTTTAATAACGAATAACGTAAACAATTTGTTAGGCTTGGAAAAAAATGTGAATCAAAGTTATCTAGTTACACTTGTCTCTAAAATATTCAATCTGCTAGAAATTGCTATAAAAGTTATGAAAATTTCATAAGTGAAAAGATTAGAGTTAGAGTTTTAGGTTAGAGTTTGTCATATTTATAATTTGGCCGTAATAAAAATGCAAAAAAAAAGTATAAAAAATTTAATTTAAATAAAATTAAGGAAATAAAATAAATTAATAAATAAAAAATAATAATAATAATTGGAAGAATTTCTCTTATTTATCTGCCAGTATTGGATATTTAATTTTGGATGTTTGTTTCTTCATATATATATAGTGCTAAAAATTGTAAAACAAAACAAAAGTGAGTATACAGTATGCATTTTATGCACAAAAATGCTTATAATATAAATGTTACAGTGTTAAGCCCCGTTCACACCAAGAACGATAACTATAAAGATAACAATATTAGCGTCCACACCAGCGAACAATATCGTCTGTTTTTTCTAAGTGCACGCGCGTCTGCAGCTTTAAATTCTCGAGCTCGTTATAGCAGGATTGATTCTGATTGGCTGTCAATGTTTGTATCATTTATCAGCTGAAAAAATCGTTCTGAAAGTGATTCCAACAACATCGTTTCTCTGTGCCTTTATCGTTATAGTTGTGGTGTGGACTCTGCTCTTCTTTAATATTGAGAACGATTTTTAGAACTATATCTTTATCGTTATCTTTATAGTTATCGTGCTTGGTGTGAACGGGCCTTAAGAGTAAAAAATGACTTTCTATTGATAACTTTTATTTTTTTTACTGTTCATTTCATTAGCAATTTTATTGCTTAGTTTTTGCTGCACTAGGATTTTTTTTATTCATTCGTAAAAACTTGTTTGGAGAAACTATTACATTAAATGTAATGCTTAAGTTTATAGTTTAAGAATATTATGATTAATTAATTTACTGCCAATTTTTCATCATCATTTTTGTTTTATCACAGTTATTAAATTTAATGGGTAGTACCAGATTTAACTCTTTAAGAGCATTTTCTTATAGTAGAGAACTCAGCTTATTAATTTTAACTATTCACCTTTCATGTCATTTACATTTACATTTATGCATTTAGCAGACGCTTTTATCCAAAGCGACTTACAGTGCATTCAGGCTATACATTTCTTTTATCAGTATGTGTGTTCCCTGGGAATTGAACCCACAACCTTTTGCGCTGCTAACGCAATGCTCTACCACTGAACCACAAGAACGTCAAATATAAGAATGTCAAAATGAGTAGTTATCAATAATTCATACTGTACATTAATAATATTGTAATACCTAACATCAATCTATTGATTTCAATTTTTAGTATTTTATTTCAATTCGTTTAGCTTGAGAATATGTAAATGATACATATGCAAATACATTATACATTTTAATTACATTTTCATTTTTACATTTATTTGTAAACTGTTTTTTTAATAGGCTATTCTTTCTTGCATCTAAATTTAAAAACAGATTGGACAGGTTTTAATGGGTGCATCCTTGAAAATTGTATTATTAAAAGTATAAAAACTGCATAATTATTTATCTGTAAGTTCCACAGTCTGTTTCTATATTAAATGAACTTAATTGGAGGAGGTGTGATATTTGTTTCTCTAAAAATGCAATAGATGGCGCTAAACACTTACACAAATACTCCTTCATACGAATCATACATAGACTCTTACATGAGTGTTTTCCAGACTTTATTTATTTATTAACATTTAATTTATGTTTTTAATGTATTTATTTGATGTATCTTGCAGTTACCGGCTCTGACCTCTATGCAGTACGTGGTGTATTCATGAATTCATTTTTGCATGAATGTTTTTCCAGGTCTCCTGATGTGACGTCAGACGAGCAGCCGCCGGCTCTGCCCCCAAAACAGTCCAGAAGAGACCCTCTGACCCACAACGGCAGATCCCAGTCTCAGCACGAGCTGGATGAGCACCTCAGCGAACTATACAACGTACCTGCGGCGTCAGGAAAGAGCATGGTGAGGAAAACACTTTCTTACAAACGTAAACGCTACATGTGTTTGTTCATCTCTCGTTCATCGTTTGACTCATTTTTGTTTTTTTCCACAGAATGGAGCCGTGCCTCATGATAATCTTGTTCTGATTAAAATGAGGCCAGATGAAAACGGACGATTTGGATTTAACGTTAAGGTGCGTTTTTGGTTATTCAACTACAGTTGCACTTTTTGGAAGCTGAAATCAAATATCATAAATCATAAAAAATCATCTTCATGTTGTTTCTGTATCTAGAATTGTTTAGATGTAGCAGATGACATAAAATGCAAGTGTCTGCTATTTAACGCTAACTTTTAATGGTATTTTAAAGTTATTTGTAATTTTACAAACAAAATTAGTTAAATTACAAATTTGTAATTATAATAATCAAAATATATTTGTTGTGTGTGTGTGTATACACACAATAATATAAATGTGAATATAAATCTTATTTATATATATATATATATATTATGATGTATTTTTCTCCAATTATGTACAATTATTGGCATAGAAATTCTATGATTATATATATATTCATATACATTTTTTATTATAAATATGTTTATTATATATGATAAATAATCATATCACAATGTACTGAATATAGCTTCACAAATAGTGAAGTATAGATAAAATTCATTTCACCATCAGTTTATATAAATAAAATGTTATATATATCGTTAAAACTAAAGAAATCTTACTGTATATTTACTAAATAAAATATGTATTTTCAAATTATAATAAACTAAAAAATATAATACTTTCAATGTTACTGAGATATCTATATTTTATTAATTCTAAAATGCACATCATAATGTATATTTAAATTAAATAAAAATTCTGCTTGAATTAGAATAGAAAATAGTGAGGTGAAAATACTAATAGCTGTTCCATTCTGTAAGTCTTGATCTTTATCATTAAATTGTAATTAAAATGTACATAATAATGATAATAACCACAATTTTTTTTTAATATATTATTTAATTATGTATGTTTGCTCATGTATGTATGTATGTATGTTATTATATGTATATATATATATTCTATATATAATATATAATAATTTATTGTATATATAATAACAATATTTCATGTTTATATATTATATATTTTAAAATGACAGTTACTGTATATTTATTAAATAAAAATGTATTTTATTATGCTGTATTTTATTATGCACATCACATTTTATATTATTGTAATTAAAATGTACATAATACCACAATACAGTATGTTAATTTTTAATTATGCAATATATACAATACTAAGAAGAACCTTAATCATTATTATTTTTGTAAAATATGTATAAATACATATATCTATATCTACGTGTGTGTGTGTATAAATATATGTATTAATTAATTATTATTTTTTTTGCTACTATAATGCATTTATTTATTTTTAAGTATGTATTAATTAATGTTAATAAATCTCTTCTTCATCCACAGGGTGGCGCTGATCAGAGGATGCCCATCATAGTGTCCCGTGTGGCTCCAGGAACTCCGGTAAGTTCATGCATCTCTCAGAGATCAGATGATGTGTGTTATGTCAGGTGACATGAGTCTCAAAGTCACGAGGCGCTTCAGTAAACAGCAGCTCAGCCCGATGATTGATTCTTGATTTCATTCCCTCAGACAGGAATATTGAAGTCTGAAAGATTTGAAATTCAGTTTGTTGTTTAAACAGACCGAATTAAATAAAATAAAATTTTGAATTAAAAATGTTGCTGTGATTTATATGGCCCTCACCTATCATCTGTGACCTTTGACCTCTGTCAGGCTGATATGTGTATGCCGCGCCTCAACGAGGGCGACCAGGTGGTGCTGATTAACGGTCGTGATATCTCAGAGCACACTCACGATGACGTGGTTATGCTAATTAAGGCCAGCTGTGAGGACCAATCAGGAGAGCTCATCCTGCTCGTCAGGCCCAATGGTACGATCTGTCCGGCCAGGGCTCTAAATATGAATTTAGTAGTTTAAATTATGTGTGAAATGTAAAATATACTCACTTTCTTTATTTCCTTTCCGTCAGCCATCTATGACGTGGACGAGGAGCAGGAGAAGTTGGATCTGGAGCCAGATTTCCAGTATATTCCGGAGATGTCCGGTCTGGAGCTGAGCCACTCAGAGGCCGATAGTTTGAGATCCTCCATACAGCTGCTGAGAGATGGGCTGTCCAGCGGTACCGTGGCTGCACAGTTTGATGTAAGTTAGACAACATATATATATATATATATGTATATATAATTTTTTTTATGTATATAAATATATATATATTAGATTTTTATATATTGGTATATTGTCTACACTTTTAATAAATTTCAACATGTCATAAATCAATTTAATAAATTATATTGCTGGTCTTATGTGACAGATATATACATATATTCTAAATAAAAAGTTTATTTTAATATATTATTATATATTTATTATAATTATATTTATTTAAGCACTGTAGATTCAATATAAAGATTATTTTTATTTATCAAATAATGTTTTAAGGAATATAATATATAGGCATTATTAGAAAATTAAGGAATATTAGAAAATGATTATGCAAATTTTTGTTTTTATGTATTATATTTTCATATTGGTTTTTATAAACCATAATTAGTCAAAATCAAAATCACTGTCAAAGTACAATACATCAAATATTTGATATGTTATTATTTGTTATTTATTATAATGTTTATATGTATTTAGTCAGGATATTAATTTTAATAATTTAACAAATAATATTTTAAGAAATATTAGAAAATTAAACAGAATTAACATTTTTCTAAATAAATATTTAGTTTTTATAAATTATATTTTAATGATTTAGCTGTAAATAAATCAACATTTGGTGATTTTTGTTTAATACAAGTTTCATACAAGTTTAATATAAGTTTCAAAATGTCATAAATTAATATTTTAAATTACAAATAAATGACATTGTTGTTCTTATGTGTCAGATTGATTGCTACATATATTCTAAATAAAAAAGTTTATTTTAATGTTATTATATATTTATTATAATTATTATATTTATTTAGGCAATGTAGATCCAATATTAGATATCAATTTTATTTGACAAATTATGTTTTAAGAAATATTAGAAAATTAAAGTATTTTGTTTTTATGTATTATATTTTCATATATTGATTTTTATAAACTGTTATTATATATTTATTATAATGTTATAATATATGTATGTTACAATAAATGTATAATATCATATCTATATGTATTTAGTCACTGTAGACCCCTTTTAATAATTTAACAAATAATATTTTAAGAAATATTAGGAAATTAATTAAATATTTAAATAAAAATTAATTTCCAAAAAATATATATTTTTATATTTTATTTTATTAACTATAAATAGTCAAAACAATTGATTTTGTTTAATACATTTAATAAATTACAAAATATCAAATTAATATAATAAATTACAAATAAATTACATTTCTGGTCTTACGTTTCAGATTCATTTCAACATGTATTGTAAATAAATGTATATATAATTTATTTATAATGTGTATAATTGTGTGTGGGGGTGTGTGTGTGTGTGTGTGTAGCACACATCATTTTGATTTTCATTTTTTTCACAGTGCTGCTTGAAAGTTTGTGAACCCTTTTAGAATTTTCTATATTTCTGCATATGACCCAAAACATCATCAGATTTTCGCACAAGTCCTGAAAGTAGACAAAGAGAACCCAATCAAACAAATGAGACAAAAATATTTTCTTTGTCATTTATTTATTCAGGAAAATGATCCAATATTGCATATCTGTGAGTGGCAAAAGTATGTGAATCTCTAGGATTAGCAGTTAATTTGAAGGTGAAATTAAAGTCCATCTGTTCAGAGGTGTTTTCAATCAGTGTAATGACTATCAAATGTTAGTACGTGACCTGTTTTATTCAAAGAACAGGGATCTATCAAAGTCTGATCATGTTTGTGGAAGTGAATCATGTCACGAACAAAGGAGATCTTCAGAAAAAGAGTTGCTGTTGCTCATCAGGATGGAAAAGGTTACAAAACCATCTCTAAAGAGTTTGGACTCCACAAATCCACAGTCAGACACATTGTGTACAAATGGAGAAAATTCAAGACCAATGTTACCTTCCCGAGAAGTGGTCGAAAGTTCCCAGGGTAACTTCTAAGCGACTAAAGGCCTTTCTCACATTGACTAATGTTAATGTTCATGAGCCCACCATCAGCAGAACACTGAGCAACCATGGTGTGCATGACAGAGTTGCAAGAAGAAAGCCACTGTTCTCCATTGGACTATTGGAGAAAGGTTTAATGGATGGATGAAACCAAAATAGAACTTGTTGGTTTAAATGAGAATCTATTATGTTCGGAGAAAAGAACACACTGCATTCCAGCTTAAGAATCTTATCCCATCTGTGAAACATGGTGGTGGTAGTATGATGGCTTGGGCCTGTTTTGCTGCATCTTGGCCAGGACAGCCTGCCATCATCGATGGAACAATGAATTCTGAATTATACCAGCAAATTCTAAAGGAAAACGTCAGGACATTTGTTTAAGAACAGAGTCTCATGAAAATGTGGGTCATGCAGCAAGACAACAACTCCAAGCACACAAGTCATTCTACCATAAAATGGTTAAAGAAGAACGAAGTTAATGTTTTGGAATGGAGTCAAAGTCCAGACATTAATCCAATTAAAATGTTGTGGAAGGACCCAAGCAAGCAGTTCATAGGAGGAAACCCACCAACATCACAGAGTTTAAGTGGTTCTGCACTAAGGAATGTGCTAAAATTCCTGTATGTTATTGTGCAGGACTGATCAGCATTTACAAGAAGCTTTACCTTCAGTTACTGCAGCAAAAGGAGGTCACACCAGATACTGAAAGCAAAGATTCACATACTTTTTCAACGCACAGATATGTAACACTGGTTCATTTTTCTCAATAAATAAATGACAAAGAAAATATTTTTCTCTCACGTGTTTGATTCAGTTCTCTTTGTCTACTTTCAGGACTTGAAATCTGATGATGTTTTGGGTCATATTTATGCAGAAATATAGAAAATTCTAAAGGGTTCACAAACTTTCAAGCAGCACTGTATATCTAGAAATCTTACATTGCACTGGGTTGTCGCCTGCATTGCATTTTAGTTACATGATTTCCTGTTGCACGTTTCAGGCTGTCTCAATTACTTCCTGTTTGCTGAGCTTGCTGTTTTAATGTCATGAACTTGTAATCTCGAGTTTTGCAAGCTTAATTTAGCCTGTTTATTAACAATCATAATGAAAATAATTATGAAATTGAAACATGCTAATATTGCACAGTAACACACAGTAAACCAGATCAAGTAAAAGTCATGTTATTTTTGTTTAAAACTTAGGTAGAAATTGTATTTTGTTCACTAAAACATGAACTTTTTTTACAGCAACTGTACAGGAAGCGTCCTGGGATGTCCATGTCTTGTGCCAGATTGCCACAAAACGTCTCCAAAAACCGCTATCGGGACATTTCTCCATGTGAGTACACACAGCTTGTGTTTGTGTTGGACTCAGAAATGTTTTCATGATTAGCTGAACGTTCATACCGGTTTATTTTGTGACAGATGACACCACTCGAGTTGTGTTGAAGGGGACTGAAGATTATATCAATGCAAATTTCATTAATGTGAGCGTTCATCATTGCTTATGGTTATTTAAGTTATTTTGTCAATGTTTTGTTCTTAGACAATTGTCATCTGTATATATTTGTGTTTTCAGATGGAAATCCCAGGTAAAGGTGAAGTAAAGCGGTACATTGCCTGTCAAGGGCCTCTTCCTGGGACCTGCTCTGACTTGTGGCAGATGGTGTGGGAACAGAGCGCCGCCCTAGTGGTCATGCTCACGACACTAGTTGAACGTGGCAGGGTATGAAGATATTTCTTAAAAATGTCATTAAATAGAAATGATTCACAGACATAAAGGTGGGAAAATTTTACTTTAATAAAAAGTAAAGTAAAAGAGTTATTACTTTAATAAAATTGAGATTCTGTAAACTACAGATTGTAAAAAAAAATATTGTTTATATATATTATATTTTTATATATTTCAAGTGGTCAACATCAGCAATTAGTGATTTTAAAATTTAAAATTGTAATATTTTAATTCAGTAAATGACAAATTAACAACTCTGCTGGCCTTATGTGTGAGGTTTATTGCTACACATACACACACATATACATATACATATATATATATTTATTTATTTATTTATTGTGCTGTCAAATCGATAAATTGCAATTGATCACATCTAAAATAAATGTTTGTGTTTACATAATGTGTATGTAGTGTGTATATTTATGTATGTATATATAAATACACACACACATAAATGAATATATATTTAAGAAATATTTATTTGTAATGTATTTATATTCAGATTATGTATGATTTAAATTGTATGCAAATTTCTTAAATATATACATGTGTGTATATTTACATATACATATAAATATATGCAGTAAATAAACATATATTATGTAAACGCATTTTGCGCATTTAACACATTTTATTTTGAATGTGATTACTCGCGATTAATTAATCTGACAGCAGTTTACATATATATAAAATTAATAGAATAAAATACAAAATTCTGTAAGAAATTTTTCACGTTTTAAAAATCCTTTGTTTTTATATGCACATTAAAAAAAACAAAAAAAACAAACTATTATTAGTCATCATCAACAATTGCCAATTTAATACATTTAGTAAATTGCAAAATGTCATGAATGAATTCAATAAGTTACAAATAAATGACTTCCCTGGTCTTTTAATATTTACACATATATAACATCACTTTATTGAAGTTAAATGATATGAAAATGCCATTTTGTAACTTTTTGCTTTGCTTTTGTCCTCCACATGGTTGTGTTCTGAATTCTATCAGTGATTTTGCCAAGATATGATATATATTGACATTTTCTGTTTTAGGTAAAATGTCATCAATACTGGCCAAACGTTTCAGCAAGTGGCACCTATGGAGGCTTTCAGGTTACATGTGTGTCAGAGGAAGGGAACTCAGCGTACCTGCTCAGAGATTTGACGCTTGCACACTTGGAGGTGACATCTCTCTTTGAATGTTTCTTATTTTTAGTGTAAATAGATTTCTGTGCTAATATCGGTTTGGATTTTTGTTCAGAGTAAAGAAGAAAGGCAGATTTGTCTGATGCAGTACTTGGCATGGCCCGATCACGGCGTTCCAGACGATTCGTCAGACTTCTTGAACTTTGTCAGTCAAGTACGCAGCAAAAGAGAAGACACACCAGAACCTGTAGTGGTTCATTGCAGGTCAGGCATAAAAAATGTCCCAACAGTATCCACAATCAACATCTCATAAGCTAAAAAACACCATAATGGTGAACAAAATGTTTATTTACTCCACCCCTTTTTCTTCCAGCGCTGGGATTGGTCGCACCGGGGTGCTTATCACCATGGAGACAGCAATGTGTTTGATAGAAAATGGTCAGTCGGTGTATCCTTTAGACATCGTCAGAACCATGAGAGACCAGCGTGCCATGATGATCCAGACTCCTGTGAGTAGTCTAGTCCACATTGCAGCTCCTTCTGGCCAAGAACCGCCCACTTAGACGGGAAGAGACTGTTTGATTGACAAGTAATGTTACGTTTAGTATGTAGATGCACATTTATCGCAAAAGCATTTTCTGGAAAACAATTTATAGCAGTGGATTAATACATACAGACTCTCTAAAAATTGTCAAACCAGTTAATTGAATTGCTTTGAATTGATCTGCTACCGTTATGTCACTTTCAGATGCGCATTTATGGCAAATGTTTTTTTCCCCAAAGTAATTTGTAGTTCTATCATGAGCTACAGGAACAATTTAGTTGAATTACTATTAAGTAACTCAATCAAAGTTTAAACATATCCAAGATTCCATGTTACAAACTTTACAAACTAATCGAACGATTAATTCTTTCCTTGTGTATTGATATTTTTCCCACAAAACAATTTTGAGTTCTACTATGAACTACAGGAACAATTTAGTTAACTTGCTATTAAGTATCTCAAAAATCTATTAAGTATCTCAAAATATCTAAGATTCGATGCTACAAACTTTTCAAATTTTGGTTAATCCAACGACTAACGTTAGTTCTTTCATGTTGGAAAACAGACTTTCAAAGATTGCGTAAAAGTAAATCTTATTGCATTTGTGTGTAAATAGTTTAGTTTATTCATTAAACATCTGAGTAACTTGATATCCATTTTGTTTGTTTTCAGAGCCAGTACCGTTTTGTCTGCGAAGCGATTCTGAAAGTTTACGATGAGGAGATCGTAAAGCTATGCGAGACTGAGCCTCCGGTTGAAAAGGAAGAATGAACACCGTCCTTCAATGTTTCTGAGGTTCTTCTGTGATTTACAACTACTGCCAGTGAGATCTGCGCTCAGCTCGCTGTTGCCCCCTGCTGAAAGGCAGTGGACAAGACCGCCTGCAAGCTAGAATACAGACGAAAAAGCACTATTGCACTTTACAGCGACAAACAATGACTTAAGGGGATTTTTTTGTTAAAAAAACAACAACAAAGTATCAGGTTACTGATGAGTAGGTACTGTTAATAATGTTAATTATTTGGGTTAGAGAAAGAAATTTGCTTTTGTGCCAAAAGCTGAAATGAGCCACAGTCCATGTCAGAATTAACTCTTGCAACTAATGACAGCACGTTTTATATTTTTATTTATTTGTTTTGGGGGATTTTTAACAGTGAACTTGAAAGCAACAGGTGCTCGGCCCAATCTCTTCCCTTTTCCCGACTGTGACTGTAACTGTTTTAACGTTTATGTTTGAAACATAAGTTAAAATCGTTAACAAACTTTTTTTTAAATTGTCGAACAAAAACAAAGCTTTTAACGATACACATTTAATTAGTTTTTACCCTGGCGCTTTAAAGATAGTCTTTCGTAAAGTACTTAGACTTTCGTAAAGTACTTTCGTTACTTGATAAAGTTTCCATGGTAACGTTACAGTTCTCTCTAAATTTAGCTAAATTAACAGGCTACCAGCTGCGTTGAAAATGAGCCATGGTAAAGATGTTTCTTGCTGCCAAATTTCACAGCTGTTTGCCTCTAAAACCGATTGGTGTATCGCTTTGGCTAATCGCTATTTATTGCAAGGCTACGTGTAGTACGTAACGGCTGGCGTTTGTATCGTTAAATATGCATCAGGCAGCTGTTCTTCTTTCAGATCCATGTTTGCCGGATCTTTGAAGCATTTTATTTAGAAAATAAAGCTGTGAATTTCACATTAGCTTCGTTGGCAGAAACTGGATACTCAATTGATAAGTATGGATGCAAATTAAATGTTTAATGTACGATTTAGTCTAGCGTTCTCTCTGGTTAGCGTAAAGATCATCACATATTCACAATTACCAATTTTCTTCCATGTTTACGATCAAATTTTCTAAACTTCTACTGTAAGAAACCGATTACCTTCAGATTTTAGTTGTTCATCTTGTATGAATAGTTTTGTGTTTTTCATTGAGAAAAAGTATCTGCTCCACTCTCTGAAGATACCGGTTTAAATTCTGCTGGTTGGTTATGCTTATCATATCTCCTCATCTCTAACTACTTACCTGTTAGCAATTACCTGCAATATACTCAAAAGGTTGTCATAGTTCATTTAGTTCTTGCTATGAATTGCTATGAGATGGCATTTTCAGAACTCATTGGCCATTTTAATGTTTTATTCACCGCAAGTGCAAAATTTAACGATCAATAAATTTAACGCATTTTAAGTTTTAACTTATCATTTTCAGCATTTTGAAGAGAAAAGATACGTAAGAATTATGGAGCAAAATGTTTTTAATATGACCATCGTAATTGTTTGCGAATGTTTTTATGAACATTTCCCCCATACATTTTTTTGCGGTGCCATTGCGCAAACGATTTGGCATTAAGGACCAATCCCGCCCACCGTTTTGAATGTGAGCCGATTTTGCTTCAGTGTACGTCGTTATAGCGCAGCAGCTAGAAATTTACTACCGACGTTGTGTCGGAAGTGGTGGTATTTTTGTATTTAACAAAAAACGAGTGAAAAAAGGACAGCACTTTGCAACTGACTGTGGTAGTCAGCTGTGCTACTGTAGAATTTATACTGTAATTGTGTGATGGGGAAAAATATGCTGTTTAATTATTTATGTTGAACATTTTGTCAAATACGGACACCTGTGGGGGTGGGGGGGCGCTCTTAACTACATAGTGTCATATGTGAAATACTTGTAAATACAATGTTATATATTAAAAGTGTTCTGAAAAGATAATGGTGGTTATTTTTGTTTTAGTATGTTTTTAAAATGTCAGAAAAGTACAGAAGAAATTGTATGTCATGTTTGTATATCTCCCAGTTGTGTTTGTGTGTTTGTATGTCTGTGAGAGAGCGAGTACGTCTTTTGTACAGACTGTTTTGTTTCTTACTGGTGTACCTTTTGAAATTGTGCTTAAATAAGCTGACTCGTCTTTTGGCGCTTGACACATCAAATCAAATACAATACAGCTCAAACTTCTATTTTCAGTGTTGTTTTTGATAAATATCGACCTGCTACTCATACAGGAATGAAAGAACAAACACTTAATTTCGCAGCTTGTCTTTTTATTTTTCTTGGCATTTCACATGAGATGTTGTACAGGGATAATTTAATCAGCTGTATTGAGGCTGAAAATTCATGCCGGCTTTATGGATCTCAATGTTGTCGTTTTTACTTCTTCATGACCTCAACGTCAACATCCTCTGTTCGGGAAACAACCTTTCCATCAACCACCTCTTCGATTACTGTGCGAACACGCTTGGTCACCACAGGTTCATCTGGAGAGGAAAAATAAAGAAAAATTGTAAGTTAAAAGCTACACAAATGCATCTAATTATCAACATTTTAATTGTATTTAAATGTTAATTGATTCATGAAGTATTTTAATTTAGTATATAATTTAATATGTATGATAAAAAAAAATTGTTCTCCTAAAAAAATACTTTAAAAACACTTACGCTTGGGAGGAGGAGGAGCTACAACCTGTACAACTTGTATTGTCTGTCTCCTGTAACAAAAAAAAGAAACAAATTTAAATATCTTACAACTTTTGTGATTTTTATAAAAACAATTTGATGTTCAGTTGTTTATTTGTAAAAACTTACTGCATGCCCTCTCCATCCAGAAGTCTCCTGTACTCAGCGATCTCCATCTCTAGTCTGGTCTTGATGTCCAGGAGCAGTTTGTATTCGCTGCCCTGTCTTTCGATGTCCATGCGCACCTGAGAAAGCTCCATCTCCAGACCGTTAATGACGGCCTGCAATTGGCTGAGCTGGATGCTGTACCGTGACTCTGTCTCTCCCAGTGTGCCTTCCAGTGCTGCTTTCTGTCAAATCATAAAGCATAGAAGAACAGTGAGGGTGCATAATAAATTGCGTAAGTGGCTTCCTCTAGAGGCAGCTATTGCAAAATGTATTTTTTTCGACATTATTGATCAAAGCTAGTAGAAACTTGAGCATAGAATAATAATTAGGGGTGTGGCTATGCATGTAAAATAAATCTCCCCTAGTGGTTGTGGAAATGTTTTTAACATTAAATTAAAGCTAGTATGACTTGTAAAGAGAAAGAAAGGCTTTTACCAAGCTGAGCTGTGACTGTAGATCGATCTCCAGGCTCTGAAGCGTCCTCCTGAGATCGTTGATTTCACTGCGGGACAATGAGCATTCTTCTTGTCTGGTGGTTACCTGCTTGTTCAGTTCGTCAAACTGCGGGGACAGAGATTTGAGGTCAATGTCTGGATGATTGTGTATGTTTTAGCCATCGAGAATAAGAACAAACACTTACTTTGCCCTTGTACCAGGTCTCCATTTCTCTGCGGTTCTTATCGATGACGCCCTCATACTGGGTTCGGATCTCCTCCATGATGCGGGCCATGTCTTGCTGAGGTGCGGCGTCAACCTCTACGTTTACGCTGCTGGAGGACATTTGTGCGCGAAGAGCTGCGAGTTCCTACAGAACAATGATATAGCTGTTAGCTTATGCACCTTTTCGTACATTGCACATTTGTTGAGGAATGGTTTGTTCTGAAAAGTGGCAATTGATATTGTAGGAGATGGACATGCTTGATCTTGTTTACTAGCGAAATTTCGCAAAATAGTTGCAAATTGCTCCCTCTGGATGCAGCTAGCAGGAAATTTCTTTTTTTACATTCATAATAAAAACTAGTAGGAATTTGAGAGGAGAGCAATAAGTATGGGTCTGGCTCTGCAGTTTCGATCAAACAAAGCTCCCCTAGTGGTAGAGGAAATTCTAAAAAATTTATATGAACTTTCACACAAAATTCCCAATTGCACGGATTGCTTCTGGAGTGGTAAATGTGACCGCAGCTTAAAGCTTTGAACTCCAATTCTCCAGGTAACATTTAATTACAGGACTATTTCTAATAGTGCCTCGTTTTTTTTACTTACACTTGATTGGAGAAGATTATTGGTTTGGTGGATTATTTGCTAGTGATCTTGCTTCACTGCACCAGGTTTGCCCTACCTGGAGGGCCATAAAACGTTTTTGATCTCACCTCTGCATGGTTCTTCTTCAGGTAGACGAGCTCTTCATTCAGACCCTCAATCTGTATCTCAAGGTCTGAGCGAGTCATGGTGAGTTCGTCCAGAACCCTTCTCAGACCGGCGATATCAGCCTCCACGGACTGACGCATGGCCAATTCATTCTCGTACCTGAAGCCGCCAAGAATAACAATGGTTAGGTTGGGAATCTAGAAAAACTCAAGTGTTAAAATGTGGGGTGTGACATTAACAAGCTCATAAAATGTGGGGAAACCCTTGCTGGGAATGAAAGATTGGTTTACCGGTCTAGACTGGTCTAAGCTGTTTTTTTTTTTTTACTTGATTACTAGAATGGAGTGTGATATTAAAGTTATATGATCTTCATGAAAAGAGGTTTTAAATGAGGGAATAAGAAGGTAAAGGTTTGTGTTGTACTAACTTGACTCTGAAGTCCTCGGCTGCCAGTTTGGCATTGTCAATCTGAAGGATGATTCTGGCATTGTCCAGGCTGGCGACAGCGATCTGAAGACAAACAGATAAAGAATTGAGACTCCCTTACAGTTTATGAAAGTAAACCAAACATTTTGCACCTCTCAGACTTTTACATTTTTATATATATTTCCATATATTATGTATTTCCTTACATTTTATATGCGTGTGTGTATGTATGTATGTATGTATGTGTGTGTTTGTTTACGTGCCTATATAGATAATTACTTTTTATTTAGTTGTAGTTACCTTATCACTTAAACATGCTTTATGTCAGCTAGTTGCCAAGATGATATTTCTAGTCTTAATTTCTAATTTTTTTTATATAACAACCCTGGTGACATTATTATCTAAAATAGACATGCAGACTACAGGGATCGATCATCTTTTATTTTTAGGTTTTAGTTTTAATTTACTGTTTTACGTCAATAAAATATAACGATTAGGCTATAGTACTATGGTCATAAGTAGTGTAGCTTACTTTTCATTGAAATATTTTCCATTTACAGCTTTGTAATGTAAAATTACTCACTTTTTTGCGCAGATCTTCAATGATGACATAATAGTGGCTGTAGTCTTTGGAAACAGGGGCGCTCTTCTCGTACCACTCCCGGATCTGGAGCTCCAGTTGCGCGTTGGCTTTCTCCAGGGAGCGCACCTTCTCCAGGTAGCTCGCCAGACGGTCGTTGAGGTTCTGCATGGTGGTCTTCTCGTTAAAAGCCACACCAAAGCCATTGTCACCGCCGCCGAGAGCGCTGGCCAGGTCGAAACCGCTCTTACTACCCTGTGCGTAAGAGACGCGCACGCTGGAGCCCCCTGCACCTGCGTAGACACTTGGCGCACAACCGACGGCGATGCGCTTGGAGTATCCACCGCTGAGCGAGAGCGAGGTGAAGGGACGAGAGCTGGAGCTGGACAAGCCCTTGCGTGAAAAAGACTGGGTAACCTGAGTCATGGTTTCCGTTCCTGTTGCCTTTGCGCTTTGTTGGACACCTCTGACAGCTGCTTAATGGTTTTGGAGAGCCAAGGATCTTTTTATACAGTTTGACCTAGGGGTGTGGTTATTTCAGCTTATTTACGGTAATGATTATCGGAAAAGCATCAAACAGGTGTGTCCAGGGTGCGTCTGTAAAATGGCCCAGGACGAAGCCCTGAGGCACGCCTAACCTGATCGACACGATTTTATGAATAAACATTAATTCTAGGTTAATTCCCCAGAATTTAGGGTTTGATGGGTCAGGATAGACATGACAAAAGAGTACCACTTTATAACGTTTGCTAGCAATAACAGCCATTTAACATTACATAAAGCAAAAGAGGTCAGTAGTTCATTGTCAAATGTATTACTTTATATAATTCATATAAGTACGTGCAGTGTGACAAGCCATAATTAATTATTATTAAAAAAATTACCAATTATTCTAGCATTTTAATGCATGTTGCCTTTATAACCACACATCAAGACTAAATATTTGTAGTTAATTTCAAATGTAAAATAACTTTTTTTATTTAAGATTTTGAAAACTGAAACGGTAATTTTTACCAATTACTCTACCATTTTCCTGCATGTGCATGCTATTTTTGTATAATATATAAAATATAATAATGCAATATATAAAAATATAAAGTATAACAATTTATTGAATTTAAAAATCTATAAAAAAGTGCTTATTTTAGGTGTTATAAATTTATTCGAAAATAAACAATTTTGTATAATTATTTTATTAGGCTATTTATTAAAATGGACTTAAAATAAGCTCTTTTTAATTTAAATGAATTTGCTTTATGTCAAGCTTTATTAAAATGTAGTAGTAATACTTTAATGAAAGTTGTTACGAAGGGTTTCCCTTCCACCTGTGCAGTGACCGTGACTGTATCTGATAAGTTTATTGCCCTGTTCGGTATGTGCAGAATGAGGGCTAAAAGCCACTAGTTCACTATCAATGTCAGTCCACACCCTTGATGATTAGATGTGAACGTATATGAGGAATAAGCCTGATTTTACTGAATACAATAAAACAAGCTATACTTTAGTCACTGATCATATGATGTTGATGCAACACCATATTGCACCATAAAACGGATGATCTGTTAATCCAGCTCCAAATGAAAGTTTTGAAGGAAAATGTGACTCAGGTAATGATTCAGATGTGGGGGAAAAAAAGGTTTTTGGCCGTAATGTGAAATTTTAATTTTTCCCAGACATTTAGCGTCATTATCAACCTATTCTAATGAATTACACTTTAACCAGCCCACAGGCATGTCATTACAATGTTTTCGAGTCATTATTGTGATTATATGTCCCAGACACACCGTACAAAGCTGAGGTACAATTACGTACAAGATCGTGTTCCTTATGATCCGTGTGCATAATTATTTAGTCTTTCACTTTTCCCTTTGTCATTCCTCTCTCACTTTCGTACCTGTCGTAGCTTAATACGGTTCGCAGCTCTTTTGTCAAACCGTGATGAGGGAGTGTCTCATTCTCCGCGTTATCTTTAAACTCCCGCCCGCATAGCTCGCCTCATCCAGACCGAGTCCAGAGCTCGTCTCTGAGGCGGATGTCATGGCGGTCTCTAGCGTGCAGGTTTCACTCTCTCCCCTCTCACACACTTTCCGTCGCCGGAGACATGACTTTTAAAAATGACTATGAGGATAGGAGAGAGTGGGGAGAGATTTTAAGAGGTTTTACGCGTCGTCTACAAGAGAAACGACAGAGGTAGCCTACAAATTAATTAAAGTAAACAAGTAACAACTTACATTTGAGGAAAGTGTCTATAATATATGTAAGTTTGTACATACTACTTAGGAGTGATATATGTCATGTCAAGGGTTGAAAAATGAACCAGGGTTTCACCACAAATAAAGCCAAAAAAAAACACATGGTTACATGGTAACCACAAATTAGCCAATAATTTTTTATTTTTTTTAAAATATATAAAACTGATAACATAAAATAAATAATGAGCATATGAGAAAAAAGCTATTTGCATATCTTATCTTATTAAACACTTGTTTTGCTGCTGATTATTCAGTAAAGAAAATATTATTTTAGTAATATTAGTTTGGTGGTGAAACTCATCATTACTAGTTGAGCTAATGACACAGTTTACCATAAATCATCTGACTCGTTTAGATATTTTATTTATTTAAAAAATATATATATATATATTAGCCACTAGCACAGTTTACTGTGAAGCATCCGAGAAATTTTACCCCACAGATATTTTATTTTATTTTATTTTATTAATAATCTAAAATCACATTTTACCCCACAGTTATTTTATTTTACTTTACTTTAGTCACTGGCACAGTTTACCATGAAGTATCTGACACACTTTACCACCCAAATATTAATTAAATAAATAATTAGTTACTAAATTAATATAGAATTTAGAGTTGAATATGAATTAATAATGATTGACTTATCAATATGTATATTTAAATCTAATAAATAATTTTGCTTTGACAAAATTTGTTCAACCTGCCATTTACAAAATGTACTTTTGCCTCCAAAATTGCTTTCAGTGTATCACGTGCACCTCTGAATCACCAAAAATACAGTGTTGTGTGAGGAAAAACAGTTCCCATTGACACATCTTACTTACATCTCATACAATACGTCATCGTTCATGATAAAGGTGTTTGTTTTTGTCTTTAGTGTTGGTCCTCAGACTAAAGAATGACCTTTGAATGAAATCCTTGCAGTATTCAGGCGTAAAGGCGATACTGGGCCGTGGTTTCGTGTAAGGTAACACAGTAGGGGCAAATGGGTACCAAAACAACTAAATCTTGCGTCAGAAGCGTGATTTTGGTTTAAGTGCAGGTCATGCTGTGTAAAACACTCATTTGTTAAAGGATTTACACCTGATTTTCTCTCGCACGCTGCTACCTTTCGGCCGACGTCCCAACTATTAACCCTAAATGTGGTGATGTTTTAACTGTTCGATGCATCGCTTCTGTTTACACAACAAATGTCATGTGGCTTAAAGGTGAACATAACGCCTCGGTAAGCCAAAAACCAACGGTTCATTCCGCCACACTGAACCAGTTGGACGAGTGTACAGTAAGTGTCGTTTGAGTTATGCGCCCATCCTTGTTTTGGTTTTAATCAAAGACACTCCTTAACATAATTATTTTCTGAGACTCGTAGTCTCTTTTCTCACCCGAGGCGACTGCCAACCAGTGTCAAAGAAAAGTAAAGACTTCTTTTGTGAAGGGGTTCACTTCAAACTGTAATTTAAACCCTTTACATGCACGGGTTTTATTGATACCACTGTTCTGGGCTCTCAGGTGACACTGCATTGTGGTTGAAGCTTGCAGTTGTTTTTGCTGAAAAGAACCGGTTTTCTTTGTCGTTTTTCATTTTAATTACTTTACATGCTGACGTAATAATGTGAATTGTCAAAAAGGTTTATGTATGATTTATGCAAATCTTTAATTACCAAGATAATTATGGTGAGATCATCATTCACTATGACACATAGTCAAATTAATCTTAATAAGTTTACTTTCATCCTGTGGTCAGTTAATTAATTTTCTTTATTTGTAATTGATGATGTCTCCTCCTCAAATGAATTCACTTTTTCTGAATTGACATTTATCAATTTATCCTTGTGTGTGTGTGTGTGTGTGTGTGTGTGTGTGTGTGTGTGTGTGTGTGTGTGTGTGTGTGTAATCTAGTGCTGTCAAACGATTAATCACATCCAAAATAAAAGTTTTTACGTAATATATGAGTGTGTACTGTGCATATTTATTATGTATATATAAATACAAACACATGCATGTATATATTTAAGAAAAAAATTATGTTTATAAATTAAATATATTTATATATAAAATTATATATTTATATTATTATATTTTAATGTATATACATGTAATTATTTTCAAAATATATACTGAATGTATGTGTATTTATATATATATAATACACATAAAAAAAAGTATTCACCCCCTTAAATTTTTCACTCTTTGTACACATACATACAGTGTATATTTTTTTCCTCATTAATGTAAACAAAAACAGAAAAACACAGAATTGTTGATTTTGCAGATTTATTAAAAAAGAAAAACTGATTAATCCTAAGTATTCAGATTTGCTCAATTTAGTAGAAGCATTTGATTTAATACAGCATGAGTCTTTTTGGGAAAAAACAAGTTTATTTGGGGATCCTCTGCCATTCCTCCTTGCAATCCTCTCCATTTCTGTCAGGTTGGATGGTAAACGTTGGTGGACAGCCATTTTTGTCTCTCCAGAGATGCTCATTGGGTTTAAGTCTTGGCTGGGCCATCAAGAACAGTAATTGTTGTGAAGCCATCCTTCGTTATTTTAGCTGTGTGCTTAGGGTCATTGTCTTGTTGGAAGGTAAAACTTCGGCCCAGTCTGAGGTCCTGAGCACTCTGGAGAAGGTTTTCGTCCAGGATATCCCTGTACTTGGCCGCATTCATCTTTCCCTCGATTGCAACCAGTCGTCCTGTCCCTGCAGCTGAAAAACACCCCCACAGCATGATGCTGCCACCACCATGCTTCACTGTTGGGACTGTATTGGACAGGTGATGAGCAGTGCCTGGTTTTCTCCACACATACCGCTTAGAATTAAGGCCAAAAAGTTCTATCTTGGTCTCATCAGACCAGAGAATCCTTCAGGTGTTTTTTAGCAAACTCCATGCGGGCTTTCATGTGTCTTGCAATGAGGAGAGGCTTCCGTCGGGCCACTCTGCCATAAAGCCCCGACTGGTGGAGGGCTGCAGTGATGGTTGACTTTCTACAACTTTCTCCCATCTCCCGAAATGCATCTCTGGAGCTCAGCCACAGTGATCTTTGGGTTCTTCTTTACCTCTCTCACCAAGGCTCTTTTCCCCCGATAGCTCAGTTTGGCCGGACGGCCAGCTCTAGGAAGGGTTCTGGTCGTCCCAAACGTCTTCCATTTAAGGATTATGGAGGCCACTGTGCTCTTAGGAACCTTAAGTGCAGCAGAATTTTTTTTTGTAACCTTGGCCAGATCTGTGCCTTGCCACAATTCTGTCTCTGAGCTCTTCAGGCAGTTCCTTTGACCTCATGATTCTCATTTGCTCTGACATGCACTGTGAGCTGTAAGGTCTTATATAGACAGGTGTGTGGCTTTCCTAATCAAGTCCAATCAGTATAATCAAACACAGCTGGACTCAAATGAAGGTGTAGAACCATCTCAAGGATGATCAGAAGAAATGGACAGCACCTGAGTTAAATATATGAGTGTCACAGCAAAGGGTCTGAATACTTAGGACCATGTGATATTTCAGTTTTTCTTTTTTAATAAATCTGCAAAAATGTCAACAATTCTGTGTTTTTCTGTCAATATGGTGTGCTGTGTGTACATTAATGAGGAAAAAAATGAACTTAAATGATTTTAGCAAATGGCTGCAATATAACAAAGAGTGAAAAATTTAAGGGGGTCTGAATACTTTCTGTACCCACTGTATATTATGTAAACAAAAACTTATTTTGGATGTGATTAATCGCGATTAATCATTTGACAGCACTAAAAATCATAATATAGCAGGTTTTTGTATATTCTTTATCTAATAAATTATATATATATATATATATATATATATATATATATATATACTGTATATATATATATATATAAATGCGATAAGCTAGAATATAATATAAATATAATATAAATAATAAAATATCTATTATAATAAAATAATATATAATTATATAAATAAATGATATATATATATATATATATATATATGTATGTATGTATATATGTATGTATGTATGTGTGTGTATATATATATATATGTATATGTTTATATGTATGTATGTATGTATATATGTTTATATGTATGTATATATGTTTATATGTATGTATGTATGTATGTATGTATGTATATGTTTATATGTATGTATGTATATATGTATGTATGTATGTATATATGTATGTATGTATGTATATATGTTTGTATGTATGTATATATGTTTATATGTATGTATGTATACATGTATGTATGTATGTATATATGTTTATATGTATGTATGTGTATATATATATATATATATATATGACTTAAGTATAAACAATAGATTTTGCTAAAATTGTTTTTAGCAAATGTTTAATAAATAACAAAAAATATTAAACTAAAATTATTCTAAAATATTTGATAAAGTAATATAAGTGTGTGTGTGTGTGTGTAGATAAAAAATATTTTAAATTATTACAATATATATTAATTAAAATATTTTATAACAAAATTATATATAAATTACTACACACAAACACAATGTATTTATTTCGAATAAGTTATATGTATTTTAAATAAAAATACATGTTTTAATATAAATTACATACATAAATACATAATCACATTATATTATACATATCTCATGTAAATGCTTTTATTTTGTGTTCATTCGTATGGACTCTAACACCCTCTGTCTCTGTTTGACTGTGCATGTATTTTTTTGTTAAATCTGTCTTTTGATGTGGCTGTTGTGATATTGCCGTTTCTTCTGATCATGTCTGGTGTGGTTAGTGTGGTCACATGCAGTCACATTGTCCGATAATGAAGCAGACGAACGACCTGATGTTGCATGTTTGCGGAACAATGTGGCTTTTTCAGGGGAGACAGTCTTATTTGTTATGACTGATGTTTCGTGAAAGATAGTTGGGTGGCTTTGCTGGAGTCATTAACAGCAAAAGACTGTTGACAGTTTGTCTCTCGGTTACATTTTTGCCTTTTTTTTTGGTTAATCCTGTTTGAGTGTTTGTTTATCTTGTCACACAATTCTGCCGTAATTGAAGCTTCTCTCTTTGAATGACCTCTTCACGAGATCCTAAAAGATCAAGTGAAGTGTAAAATTAAACCACTTTAGTGGCTCAACTAGTTTTTGCTCCAAATTTTAAGTTGAAAAATCAAACTGCAACCATAACAAAATTTATCAGACCAATCAGTTGAATGCTAATGTTAACAGCTAACTTTCGTCTGGATTTATAGACCTCCTTGATCAGTAAAGGCTAACCAGTTGAATATTTATGTTGACGGCTAGCTTTCTGCAGACATTATCCTTGATCAGAACAGATTCACCAGTTGAAAGCTAATGCAAACAACTAGCTTTCGCCAGGCATTACAGATGTCTTTGATCAGAAAAGACTCACCGGTTGACTGCTAATGCTAATGGCTAGCTTTTTCCAGACGTTATAGACATCCTTGATCAGAACATTTGTACCAGTTGGATGCTAATGTTAACTGCTGGCTTTCTCCAGGTATTACAAAACTTATTCACCAGAACAGACTGGTTGAATGCTAATGTTAGCCTAAAGGCTAACTTTCTTCAGGTACTACAGACCATAGATATGCTTCATTAGTGACTGTTTCTATGAGCCGCAATACGTAAGCCATCCGCCATTTTTGGAATGGTCTGCGAACCCTGCGCAAGTTGAATGTGTGCGTCTACAACAGCAAGTTATACACATGTATATCTCTGAATATTCATTGATTATTATGGTGAATGACTTCCCTGCTGAAAAAAACAATAGAACCCTGCCCAAAACACAATAGAAAACGTAATGGTTATAATGGGAATTGTATTGGTTTTAATGTAAACTGTAATTGTGTCTACTGGTATGTGATGGATTTTATTGGTGGGATGTTAAATCCTATTGGAAAAATGCCCAAAACACACAACAAAAAGGAATTTTGTAATGGTTTTACTGGAAAAAAAGCTAATGGTTTATAATGGTATTTTAATGGAAACAATTGGAATTTCTGTGATGGTTTCTATTGGGCTTCTATTGTTTTTTATAGCAGGGTTCAAGTTGACCATTCCAAAATGGCGTACGCGTCAACATATCTGGAGCGGTCCAATAGGGCATATCTATGCTACAGACCCCCCAAATTAAACAAACTTCCGCTTGGTATCACAGACCTCCTTGATTAAACGTACTCACCAGTTGAACGCTAATGCTAATAAATTTCTCTAGATTTTACTGACCTCTTTGATTGAAAAAAACTCACCAGAATGCTAATGCATATGACTTTCTCTAGATGCTACTGACCTTAACTGAAACAAACTCGCCAGTTGAATGCTAATGCTATCAACTTTCTCAGATATTACACACCTCCTTGATTGAAAGAAACACCAGAATACTATGTTAACTTCTAACTTTCTCCAGGCATTATTTGATTGAAACAAATTCAACAGTTGAATGCTGCTAGCGGTTAATTTTCTACTGACGTTACAGACCCACCAGTTTAATGCTAATGTTAACATTCTCTAGATACTGACTTCCTTGATCGGAACAGTCTTACAAGTTTAATGCTAATGTTAACTAAATTCTAATGCTAGATTAATCTAATGCTAGCTAGATTTCTCCAGATATTACAGACCTTCTTGTTTAAAATAGACTCACCAGTTGAATGCTAACGCTAACAGCTTACTTTCTCCAGGTGTTATTGACGTCCTTAATCAGAACAGACCCATAGTTTGAAAATGACTGGTGTTAGCTAGCCTGCTAGTCTTTGCAGTGAAAGTCTAACATGCCATTGTAAGACCCAATTACCTACAGTAATCTTCGTTAATTCGTTTCTCACGATCTGACATGTTTATGTAAATCAGCTGTTGCTGTTTCTTCATTGTTTGTTTGAGCCATGGCGACAGCTATGTAGAGTATCCATGGTATCCAGGGGACGTGCCTGTGCATTGTAGTGTTGCATACCTAGCGTGGTTAGACATTTAATGCACTGGTGTGTCCAGGTGGGGCTTCCACTTTTCTTTCTGCACACACTTGGCGATAAGACATATGATTATGTTTTGTAGAGATGCAGACATTAAATTCACGCAACTATACATATGTATGCCTACAATAAGTGGCATGTTAGCACATGTTCTAGAGAGATCAGTCATGGAAAAGGAAATTAATCATAACTTCCATAAACACAATGGAAAGTCATTCGTTTCAAAAGACAGTTGTATAATAACACCCTGCACTTATATATCTTTATAACTCTTTCCATCCACCTTTGTATATGATTAGACTTACTTTCTCATATGACTAAGTCCAGCCCAGCTCATTGAAGGTCTTCTCAACAAGTTGTTTAAAACGGTGCAGAAATTGGATTATCTTAACAATTTCTTTGTTATTGACATAGACATGATGGCGATAGATTAATGCAGAAACTACCAGCATTTCCCATTAGTTTACACCCGAGATGATGTTGGTTTAGCACTTCAAATGATACGATTGCAAAGAAGACCAAACAAACGGTCTCGGTGCAAAGCTGTGGATTCTTTGAAAGCCTCTAACCGAGACATCCATCTGTCAACGAACACGATGACACAGACATACCATGTCTGCAGAAGAGTTTAAACTGAATTATAGCCCATAATTATTGTCTCAAGTATAATAAATGGAGCTGACTTGACAAGGGAAGTTGACATGCTTTTTTAAAAATGATTCATATGAATAAGATGAATAACTATATATTTTTGTAAAGACATTATGAATTTATATAAAAAAATATAATGTATATTATTTAATAAAACATTAAAATAGATGGCATGTGTGTATGTATATATATATATATATATATATATATATATATATATATATATATATATATTTATTTATTTATTTATTTAAAATGTATGTTGGTACATGTATTTAATTTTTTTAATTAACTAGTACTTTATGTTAAAAATGTAATATGAAGTACTATTATTGATAATATATTTTATGTATTTTTTATTGATAAAGAATGTGTTATACATTACATATACATAGTTGACATGCAGTTTTCTATTAGGACCTATATGTCTAAGATGAATAAGTATTTATTTTAAGATATTAAGTATTTATTAAAAAATACATTTGTTATATATATATATATATATATATGTATTTATACGTTAGCATGGTATATTTTAATGTAGATATATATGTGTAATTTATATATTATTTCTAAAATACAAATTAGTGTATATATATATATATACATATGTATTAGTGCTGTCAAATGATTAATCGCATCCAAAATAAAAGTTTGTTTACATAATATATTTATGCGTGCTTTGTATATTTATTATGTATATATAAATACACACACATGCATATATATATTTCAGAAAAATAGGTTGTGTGTATATATTAAATATATGTATTTATAATATAAATTATATGAATATAGAGATGTAAAGATTTTCAAAATATATACTGTGTGTGTATTTATGTATACATAATAAATATACACAGAACCAAACCTTTTATTTTGAATGTGATTAATCATTTGACTGCATGTGTCTGTGTGTGTCTAATTTATATATTATAAAATACAAATTTATATATATATATATAATTTATATATTATATAATTTGATTATTTATGTAACAAAATAGTTATTATCTATCTATCTATACTAATTTGTATTTACATGTTAGCACTTTATATATTTTAATGTATATATATATATATATATATATATATATAATTATATTAATAGATTATTTGTGTATTTATGCAAAAATTTAATATCCAAACTTTTTCTGAAAATTCACAAGAGCAATATTGTAAAAAAAAATAAAAAATTACATCACAAATACATATGAATAAACCAGGAGTTTGTCATCTGCACTAGCCCAAAAATATGAATCTAACTATTGCTAACTACAAAAATGTCAAAGCTGAAGTATGATCTCATTTGGCTGAGGAGTGTAGACAGGTGGGGACGAGCGGGAACTCACGGGCCTCGTAAAAGACTGTAGGTAGTGTCACCATCCGGATCACAAAGTTTGCATGTCCGAGTTGACAGCTTTTGTTTTTTTTTCTTTTCAGTAAGCCACGTTGTAATTTAACTGTCGGACAGGTAGCCGCATGTCTGCAGTCATTACCTATTTGTAATTACCTGCACTCCCATTCCAGACTACTCATGAGGCCATGTTGTTTTCTCATGGAGCAGCGCCAGGGGCCAGAACAGGACGGGCGGCATTCCCTGTCCTGTGATCAGGCAGCCAGATGCGTGGACACCCCAGAACCAGATGTGTGGGCCGCGGGACGGGTGCAGCCAGACGGACTCTCACCCTACTGCGACTGCCACACTTCAATGCCTCGTATCTGAAGGGGAATCACCAGGGCAGGGACAGTGGAGGAAAAAGGGGTGGGACGGGTGAGGGTGTGTTGGTAAGTCAGATGGCTTTTGTTTTGTTTTCCTCTGATGATTGTGCTCTCTGAAGTTGTAGCTGTGCAGACGTCTTTGGTTCGATAGATCAAACGCAATGAAACTGGCACAGCATTTACCATCATTATGCTGTTTGCACAATTGCGTTTGTATGTTGAACTCTTATTCAGTGTGTTTTACTGCGTAAACAAGCCGAGTTTGTATTCAAGTTACTTTTCTTCTCATCTGTTTGTTTCACAAGGCCGTAAGATGTTTCTCTTTTAATTGACATTTAACTAACAGTGTTTTCTTTGAAGAAGCAGGCAATGACATATATTATAAAAACAAATGTAAATCACTCTGCAAAAGACACTCCAGGTAATACAGGGACAAAAAGACTATGTGAAAAGAAGCAGTGCCTCCACATCTCTGTGATAGGCTGATTATGTCAATGCAATAATACCTGCCTATTGTCTGCAAATTAGCCTGACTAGATAGACTAATTAAAGTCATTATATTATATTTGTATTATATTAAATATACATTTTATTTTTTTACTTTTATTAGTGAATTT
The DNA here is from genome assembly GCA_027422415.1 of Schizothorax lantsangensis. Lineage (NCBI taxonomy): Eukaryota > Metazoa > Chordata > Actinopteri > Cypriniformes > Cyprinidae > Schizothorax > Schizothorax lantsangensis. Next base: position 15,753,285 of record CM049843.1, on the reverse strand, counting down.
ATTCAGACTGATTCAATCACAACAGCCGCGGCCTTCAAATTTGATTGGTTTGATCAGGTGAGTTATGCATTATATTTATTATTATTATTATTATTATAAGTAATTTAATAATATAGATTTTTTTATATTATACGCATATTTTAACTTACACACAGATATAATTACATTTAATTTTAAAGTAAATGTCAAATGTATATACATGTATATAAATGTATACAATACAATACAAATTCATATATGTATATACCCAAAGGAGATATAAAGTTTGTGTTATATATTTAAACAGGGGTGTAATTATCATTTCAGAAGTGAGGGGGACTGAAATTTCAACTGTATTTTTTATTTTGTATTTTTTTGTCTAATTGGCAGGTTTAATTTTTTCTTATCTCTAATTTTTAATTGGCTAAGAAATCAAATAGCCTACACTGCTGGACAATAATCAATCATTTGTACTGTTATTTTTTCCCTATATTTTCCTAATGACAATTTTATCAATGGTTTATAAACTACAAACTCTTTTTTCCATTTTTATCACAGAATAATGCAGAAAATATATTTTATAGTTTCTATACTGTAATAAATTGTAGGCCTTATGTCAGTAAGCACTGCATTATTCATATAATTTCTTTACTTTTTACCTGGAGATGCAAAACACACATGAACCAAATATTGTCGCAATTGTGTGTTTATCGTCTTCAGATTTCCTCAGTCAAAACATTTCTGCTTTTTATTCAGCTTCGCTACAGCAATATCTGGACGCCTTTGTCCATATTAGGGATTTCCTTGCAGGTCACAAGTTATTACTTCTATGAATCTGTTTTGGAATTCTGCACGAGAGCGCCCTCTAGCTTTGATTATGAATGAAATTTATACCGCAAAAGCATGTTAGTGCTCAATAATGTTCACATCGCCTGGTTTTGGATACGAATAAAACGTCAGGTCATGCATAGACTATCTTGTCTCTTTGCATTTAAATCTACATTTATTCACACTGGCCCTTGAAAACATCTATGTGAACACACTTCCCCCAAAAAAAGTGTCAAAAGTGACACGTCCCCAAAGTATTCTATGCTCATGTATTTTTTATTTTATTTTTTTTTACAATTAAATTAATACAGACTGAATGTAAAACTTAACTCTGGTAAGTAAATAAATAAATGTCAATTTACAATATTAAAAACAATAGATTTGTACATAGCCCAGCTCTGATAATGCATAGTCAACATTCCCCTTCGCACAGAATTTCTGTTGTAACCTAAATACCAAAACGCTTTTGTTAATCCGCACGGCTTTAGCAAAACGCTTGAGCTGTAAAGCAGTTTGTATTTTGTAAGTATGCCCTGCAGGTCTGAGACTTGCCTTGACATCGCAGATCTGTACCGAAGACGAGTTCACCTAGACAGAAAAAAACAATTAGGTAAAATATCTGAATGTTAGAATCTAATAGCGAACACAAACAGGCATATGCAAAGACCCTATGGCGACGCATACAAACTGCATGCAATATGAGCCACCAAAGCCGGTGCAAACAAAACCACGGCAGATCCTTTAGAACTGTAAAACACAAATGGACTTTGACCTGTGCCTTGTGTGTGTGTGTTTGTGTGAATTGTCACTAATCCAGGATCAGCGTTCACAAAAGCACCAGCAAAACCCGTGACACAAATTGTGGCCTCTTGCTTTTTACGTCCACACGAGGCCGGCGGGACCCTGGTGGGCCACTCGCTCCCGTTCCACTCCCCAAGTCCCCAAGGGCCGGGGAAATGCCTCGTCCCTATCCGTAGGAGCCACGTCGACGGTCGTATTCAAGCAAAATATTTACTTGCTAAACACCTAATCATCTTAGGTGTGGCAGGACAGGCTCGGAGACATTTAGTTTCGTCTGGCCCCATGGAGGAACTCGAAGAGCCGAAATTGGCCATGAGGGGCCTGAACAAACGGCTGAAGGGGTTCCTGGAGCATGTGAATCAATTGGAACGGACCAACTGTGAATTGGAGGAGCAGATTGAGGAGTGGGGATTCAGGAACATCACTCCGCGGCAGGACTGGAGCGAAAAGGACGTGCTGGCACAGGAACTGCGAGCTCAGGTGGGTCGGTGACGTTTACGCTTATTATCTGCCCTGTTATCTACATCTTGCCTGTCTCGTTACATTTGATACCTGAGCAGCTTTTCATGTGACCCTGAAAAACCCCTCAGACTGGCTCTGGGGTAATGAGCCTAATTAAAACATTAAATGCATATATTTTTTTTTCTCAGATGCATCGTCTTTTGTAGTGGTTCTCAATTTGGCCCCACTGAACATTTTAGGTGTCTCAATATGTTGACACACCCAAATCAGGTTATGAAGCTTAAGATGATGAGTTAAATCAGGTGTTTTAGGGAAGAGGCATAAAAATGAGCAATTCTGATGGCCCCTAGTAGTCGGTGGGGCCCCAAATCTTTGTAAAATTGATGTCACTACTGTATTTGATAGTAAGAATGTGTAAGAATAGTATACTGTCATTCTACTCATACCGTTTTGCAGTATGCATGCTGTGCAGCATGTAATGATTGTGTGACATTCTATATTCAAGATTAAGAATATGTCTTTATGGCACATTATACTTTTTGCATACTATTTTCAATACTTTTTTGCAGTATGCACGGTATCCTGTACTGTACCACTCATACTATTGATGTACAAACCCGATTCCAAAAAAGTTGGGACACTGTACAAATTGTGAATAAAAACAGAATGCAATGATGTGGAAGTTTCAAATTTCAATATTTTATTCAGAATACAACATAGATGACATATCAAATGTTTAAACTGAGAAAATGTATCATTTTAAGGGAAAAATAAGTTGATTTTAAATTTCATGGCATCAACACATCTCAAAAAAGTTGAAACAAGGCCATGTTTACCACTGTGTGGCATCCCCTCTTCTTTTTATAACAGTCTGCAAACGTCTGGGGACTGAGGAGACAAGTTGCTCAAGTTTAGGAATAGGAATGTTGTCCCATTCTTGTCTAATACAGGCTTCTAGTTGCTCAACTGTCTTAGGTCTTCTTTGTCGCATCTTCCTCTTTATGATGCGCCAAATGTTTTCTATGGGTGAAAGATCTGGACTGCAGGCTGGCCATTTCAGTACCCGGATCCTTCTTCTACGCAGCCATGATGTTGTAATTGATGCAGTATGTGGTCTGGCATTGTCATGTTGGAAAATGCAAGGTCTTCCCTGAAAGAGACGACGTCTGGATGGGAGCATATGTTGTTCTAGAACTTGGATATACCTTTCAGCATTGATGGTGCCTTTCCAGATGTGTAAGCTGCCCATGCCACACGCACTCATGCAACCCCATACCATCAGAGATGCAGGCTTCTGAACTGAGCGCTGATAACAACTTGGGTTGTCCTTGTCCTCTTTAGTCCGGATGACATGGCGTCCCAGTTTTCCAAAAAGAACTTCAAATTTTGATTCGTCTGACCACAGAACAGTTTTCCACTTTGCCACAGTCCATTTTAAATGAGCCTTGGCCCAGAGAAAACGCCTGCGCTTCTGGATCATGTTTAGATATGACTTCTTTTTTGACCTATAGAGTTTTAGCCGGCAACGGCGAATGGCACGGTGGATTGTGTTCACCGACAATGTTTTCTGGAAGTATTCCTGAGCCCATGTTGTGATTTCCATTACAGTAGCATTCCTGTATGTGATGCAGTGCCGTCTAAGGGCCCGAAGATCACGGGCATCCAGTATGGTTTTCCGGCCTTGACCCTTACGCACAGAGATTGTTCCAGATTCTCTGAATCTTTGGATGATATTATGCACTGTAGATGATGATAACTTCAAACTCTTTGCAATTTTTCTCTGAGAAACTCCTTTCTGATATTGCTCCACTATTTTTCGCCGCAGCATTGGGGGAATTGGTGATCCTCTTCCCATCTTGACTTCTGAGAGACACTGCCACTCTGAGAGGCTCTTTTTATACCCAATCATGTTGCCAATTGACCTAATAAGTTGCAAATTGGTCCTCCAGCTGTTCCTTATATGTACATTTAACTTTTCCGGCCTCTTATTGCTACCTGTCCCAACTTTTTTGGAATGTGTAGCTCTCATGAAATCCAAAATGAGCCAATATTTGGCATGACATTTCAAAATTTCTCACTTTCAACATTTGATATGTTATCTATATTCTATTGTGAATAAAATCTAAGTTTATGAGATTTGTAAATTATTGCATTCCTTTTTATTCACAATTTCTACAGTGTCCCAACTTTTTTGGAATCGGGTTTGTAGTATGCGGTATGAATATTCAGTTTGACTCAATAATTAGATGCATACTATATATTATACTAAGAATATTTGGAATGGCATACTACTATACTACTCATACTCTTTTAAAGGGGTCATATGATGCGATTTCAAGTTTTCTTTTCTCTTTGGAGTGTTACAAGCTGTTTGTGCATAAAACCAAAGAGATAATCTTTATAAAAGTTATGACTATGCCACGCCCCCCTAAAACGGCTCATTCAAACACGCCCCCACATGTCTACGTCACGATGTGGGGAGATTTTCATAACACCACCCAAATGTTTACGCAATGAAAGAGGGCGTGACTTTTATTCTCACTGTAGTATTGTTGCTGCCGCCGGTGCCATGTCCTGGAGACACTGTGTTTTGTTGTGAAAGTGAAAGTACTTTGCTTGGGCTTCCAAAAGAGGACACAACTAGAAATCAGTGGTTAAGTTGTATTTACAACACTGTTCAACGCAAATATTCGAGTGTGGAGCGCAATTTACGGAGGACTATTTCCTGAACCTGGCAGGAGAGTAGCCTTGCTTGCAGGCTTGCACAAAGGCTGTTTCTATAAAGTGGGGCAATTCCAACTTTGCAAGAACAGTCTGACGCATCTAACTCACAGCCTGTAAGTACGTTTCTGCTACTGACGATTCAAACACGACTTTTGAGCAGTATAGAGTAGTGCTTGTTGTTTGTCGTTTCTCCGATCACAAATGCAGACATGGTAATGTTTATGCAGCGCGATGCGACATAATCCGTAATTATGTCCCCACTGGATGCAACAAATGCCTCGTTTGTAATGGGTTTTATTGTTTTAGTCTCATCACGCCGGGAAACGCCATCACTATATGGTGAGGGGCGTAACATTTCCGTCTCACACTTGAGGTATTCGGCCAATCACAACGCACTGGATAGCTGGCCAATCAGAGCACGCCTCGCTTCAACAATAATGTACAGTATGTGGAAAATAATGTGTTTTTTAACTTTAAACCACATAAACACATTGCATTACACCAAATACACAAAATAATGTTCTTTTTAGCAATGTCATATGACCCCTTTAAGTATGCAGTATGCATACTGTATACTAAATGTAATAATTCTATATTCATTCTATAGTCAATATTAAGAATATGTTTGTTATTGGCAAATTATTATTTTTGCATACTGTTTAAGTATAGTGTTCTGTACTATTCATTCTACTTATGCAGTGTGCAGTATGTTAACTGTGAATATTCTGTGTGTAGTCAAAAATTAGATGGCATACAATTTTTCCAGTAGAGAGTAGCATGTAATTACTGCATTGCATTCTGTGTTAAAGATAAAGAATATTTTTGTTATGGTATACTATTCTTTTTGCATACTGTTTTGAATACTTTTTTGCAGTATTCAAAGTACTCATACTATTCATGAAGTATGTTAACTGTGAATCACTAGATGACATACTATATTTGATACTAAGAATATGTTTGGAATGGCATACTACCATACTACTCATACAATTTATGTATACTGTGCAGTATGTAATAATTACATGACATTCTATATTGAAGATTAAAGGGGTCATCGGGTGCAAAATTCACTTCACAAAGTTGTTTGAACATAAATGTGTGTTGGAAGTGTGTGTACACATCCATCCTATAATGATAAAAATCCACCCAGTGTTTTTTTTTAAAATCCCCTTTCTCAAATCAGGCTGTTCTGAGATTCCTGTCAGAATGACGTAGTTCTGCACAGACCGCTCCCACGATAGTTGATTGACAAGGCCGTCTTACCTTAGACCCGCCCTGAGTGATCTGTCATCAGTCCGCCATTGTGTCAGCTCCAGTGCAGGGGAAGACAAGATGTCTCCGATTAAGCGATTGAGGTGTCTTGTTGTTGGATGTAATAATGAATATAGCAGTTGTCATTTACTCCAGACATCTGAGCCGCTGAAGATTCAGAGGATTAACATTACTTTCGTTTTGAAGGGAATGCGCCGATCCCCGATCTGCCTAAATGTGTTTATGTTCACGCGAATCATTCGTGATCCAGCTTCATCTACAGAAGAAGTGAGTATAAGGGTTTTTGTTTTATGAATCTTTGCAAATCGCCTTTCCTAATAACATGCTAGTTAGCCAGTTTCGCGTAAACGGTACTGCTCGTCACCCCACGGAAGAGAGGGGTGGAGTCAGCAGAGTCATTAGTATTTAAAGCAACATGGACTAGAATGGCTTGCTAAAAACAGAGCTGATTTTGACATGGTAAAAAAGGTGTTTTTTACACTACCATTGAGAAATTTTAACCAAAGTATGTTATAGACTTTTCATTAAGACCCTAAAGAATCATATCAACTTGTGCAAAATGGGCATCCGATGACCCCTTTAAGGATATGTTTGTAATGGCATACTATGCATACTATTTTTGCAGTATGCAGTCTGTAGGGTATACTGAGTTCAAAATATTCAACAATATTCTGTATGCATGTGATAATTAGATGGCAAACATGTCTAATACTAAGGATATGTTTGAAATGGCATACTACCACACTACAAATGCCATTTTTGTAACATGCAGTACATAGACAGTGAGAAGACAAACAGTATTTGACAATAATGTTGCATGCAAATTAACATGTTTATCTTTGCTTACTATTTTTAGCACACCTTGAACCACATGTCGTATACGACATGCTAGTATTCCATTCCGAACATTGCCTAAAACCAAAGCACAACATGACCTGTGTGAGTCTTTGTTACTAGCAGTTTGCATTAGCCTTAGCTGTACAAACACATACTGTAAGCATTCACTATTAGCGTTACTAATTCATTTTATCCCCGTAAAATACATTATATATGAGAGTGACTTACAGTGACAATGACAAGGATTAACTGTATATTATGCTGCCACAATAGCTAATGAATCATCAAAATGGCAGCCAGCCAGTCAAAATGTGCTAAGCTAATATTGCACTCTGTGAGAAACACAACCTCCCACCAGCCTTTAGAAAGTCATTCTGCTGATAAACACGTGATTCAGAACGGAATACTAGCATACTGCTAACTGCAACTGTATACTGCTTATTAGTTAAAATAGTTTGCAAAAGTATGTGTTTTGCAAAAATGAAAGTTTTAAAGGGGTCATATGATGTTGCTAAAAAGAACATTATTTTGTGTATTTGGTGTAATGCAATGTGTTTACGTGGTTCGAGGTTCAAAAAACACATTATTTCCACATACAGTACATTATTGTAGCTCCTCTATGCTCCGCCTTTCTGAAACGCGCTGATTTTTAAAAAGCTCATCGTTCTGAGAAGCGATGTGTGCTCTGATTGGCCAGCTATCCAGTGCATTGTGATTGGCCGAATACCTCAAGCTTGTGACGGAAATGTTATGCCCCTTACCATGTTGTGTGTGATGCCGTGTCCCGGCGCGACGAGACTAAAACAATAAAACCCACTATAAATGAGGCATTTGTTGCATTCAGTGAGGACATAATTACTGATTATAATGACTCATACAGTCTTTTTACGCGTAAAACATAACGCATGCTAAACATAACACCATGTCTACATTTGTGATCGTAGAAACGCCAAACAAGCACTACTCTACACTGCTCAAAACTCGCGTTTGAATAGTCAGTAGCAAATTCTTTAAATATCGAAACGTACTTACAGGCTGTGAGTCAGAAGCACCAAACTGTCCTTGCGACGTTGGAATTGCCCCACTTTATAGTGTTCACAGCCATTCATAGTGCTCACATTGTAGGCTACTCTCTCCCAGGTTCAGGAAGCAGTCCTCCGTAAAATGCGCTGCACACACTCGAATATTTGCATTGTACTGTTCTGGAAAAGTGTTGTAAATATAGCTTAACCACTGATTTCTAGTTGTGTCCTCTTTTGGAAGGCCAAACAAAGTACTTTCGCTTTCACAACGAAGCACACAGCGTCTCCACGATATGGTGGCGGCAACAACAATACTACAGCGAGAATAAAAGTTATGCCTTCTTTCTTTGCGTGTACGTTTGGGCGGTGTTATGCAAATCTTCACATACTGTGACGTAGACATGTGGGGGCGTGTTTGAATGAGCCGTTTTAGGAGGGCGTGGTCGAGTCTTAACTTTTATAAAGAATATCTCTTTGGGTTTGAGACTTTAATCTTTGCAACTTTACAGATCTTATACATGCACAAACAGCTTTTAACACTCCAAAGACAAAGGAAAACATGACATTGCTTCATATGACCCCTTTAAGCACAATATCAGTATGGTTATTTAGCATTTTTATTCCAAGTTTGTGTAAAATGTCTAATCAAGTCAACAGCCAAGAGGGATTATGGGTAATATTGAAAGTCCAGTACACTGCATCGTGGGGTTAACAAACCAAATGGAGTTCTAGTTTTATACTGCACATTATGACATATTTAGTAGGTCATCTGAATATGGTCACATAAAAATCACATACTGTGCACAGAACACATACTATATTCTGCTGAAATAGTATGGGTAGTATGCTAATATGCTATTTCGAACACAGCCAAAGACAAAGACCAGGTTTTTAGGCTTTTTGTTTGTAATTAGATAAGCATGCTATATATTTGAGCGTCCAGATACTCATACTATTTATCCAGTTGTAATATGTTAATTGTATAGATTGTGCAAATATTTGAGACTAAGGATATGTTTGGAATGCCATTCTACCATACTACTCATACTATGTTTGCAGTAGACTGTATGTAAACTGACATTTTAAATTCAAGATTAATGATTTGTTATGGCATACTACTCTTTTTGTATAGTCTTTATTACTAATTGGACAGTGTACTGGGCACAATATCCATGCAGTAATTAGATGGCATACTATGGACTGTATTTGAGACTAAGGACATGTTCAGAGTGAAATACTATCATACTACTCATACAGTACTATTTTTGCAGTATACACTATGTACAGTATATTGGGCCGCTTATAATAATTACATAACATTCTATATTCAAGATGAATGATTAGTTCTACTCTTTTGCATACATATACAATTTTGCAGTATGCACTGTGTACAATATACTCGGTACAATATGCATGTAATAATTAGATATTTTATATATTTGAGACTAAGGATGTGTTCAGAATGCCATACTCCTATACTACTCATACTATTTTTTTTGCAGTATACAGTTTTTAAACTGTGCAGCATGCAATAATTGCATGACATTCTATATTCATTCATGCTCGTAATGGCATACTAAATTTTTTTGAATACTATTTTGCATAGTCTTTTTAATAGACTAAGGTTTGCAGACTGGTGGCTTGAATTCTGTGGCACTAACAGGTATTTTAATTGATTACTAGAGGGGTGTCAACCAGACGCTTAACACCTGTGCTTCCTAAAACCGTTCCGGTGCCTGTGGCCATACTGACCTTGTGACAGAATTGTTAATCCTTTAGTACGTCAGGGCCGGCTTTCACACCTGGCTTGATCTTTGACCCTAACAATTTGCAAAAATGCAGAAAACACATTTTAAAACCCACTTGTGTTGTTTTATACGACAGATAGCTAACTATTTTATGTGCTCTGAGGGAAAAAAACAACCCATCAATCCGTCAAGATACAATCAATGCATTGAGCAATGTGCACAACGGACATTAAGGGAAAAATCCTGGCAACATTTAAGTCTTCATAACTTCCTTCAGTAGTGGTATTTACATAAACAGGGTCTGTCAATCAGAAGACAGCCAGAAAAACCGCATGCTGATGCACACCTACATACACCCTGATCTCTGACACCGAGAACTCAGAAATTATTTTTCATTCCCATGATTATGGGTGTTGACACCATTTATCATCAATGAGCCTTGTACCTTCCTAATAATTTTTTTAAATTATTTCATTATTTTTAATCAAATAGCTCAAGAGGGTAATTTCTACCCACGGCCAATTATAATGTACTTTATCTTAATTATATGTCTTTTTTCCTGTTAATTCTCCTTCTTTTATGTTTGTTTTGGCAGGTTAGGATGATCATAATGGAAAATGCAGAAGTTTTGTTACAATCTGATGCAGTGAAACTCAGGGCAGCACATTTAAAGACAAGGTTAGTCTGTCAGTCCAGTCAAACTATGAGACACATTCTTTTTTGTTTTTCTTTCTTTCTTTTTTTTAAAGTTAAAGGTTAAAGCAATTTGCATTGTGGGATACACTACCCAACCCAGTGTGTTCTGTAATTTGTCCGAATGTAACAAGTCAGAAAATGTGCATACTGTGCACTATATTCATAATACAGTCTGCATTCCAAACATGCCAATGGAATATTTCACGTCAAAAAAACAAAATATTATGACATCTGATCGCCCTCTTGTGGTGGGAAACAGCAAGTACCTGGAAATGCCTGTGAATGCTTGATTATGAATTAAGTACATTAACAAATATGACACATAATAAGTTTCATAGAATGTCAGATAAGATTGGTTTTTGTGCGCTGAGATATGTCTAAATGTGAAATTCGGTTGAATAGACACAGTTGATCACCACAGAAAATAATTACGACTCATTTTCAGTTAAAAAAAATATGTCAATGTGTGCCTTGTATGCGTTCATTGTAAGTGTGTTTCTGTCAGCACTTTTTTTGGTATGTTTTTATAAACTGAATTAGGAATCCATTTTTCCCCCCTCTGGGAATCAATAGAACTCAACCTGTATTTAAGGTGGTGTTCCTTCAACAGGGGTTTTCTTTTGGGGTTTGTAAGAAATGCCCATTTAATGACTAAATTTTATTAAATACAAATGAATTGTATAATAAAACTGTTAATTGAAATATGAGTAAATATATTATAAAATGAATTGTTTAATAAAAAAATAATATCATTACTTAAAAAACAGCACTTTTGATGACCTTTGACCCTGAAAGACATCTTTGTTCATTTTTATATATATTATTACATTAAAAAGTTGGTTCATAAATACATTTGTGTAAAGCATGTTTTAGTTTAAAATACATTTTCATTATAAAAACTATTGTAGTCCACTGCATGTCTTTCATGTAGATACCCAAGTATGCATATGTGTGTGTAGGTGTGAAACCGAGGAGAAACTCCGACTCCTAAAGGAGCAGGAGGTGTCACAGCTGAAGCTAAAGAAGAAAGAGATGGAAACGGCCAACAGCCTCCTGGAAAAGCAGCTTTATGAATACCAAAATGAGTTACAGCAAATCATAGAGGAAAATGAGGTGGAGACACATATCTGGTTTAATGTCAGTTCGTGATTGTGTTTAATTGTGCAATTGTGTATCACTGTGCGTGTGATTTTCTGTCAGTCATATTAATCATTTAACGACAGAAACCTTGACGTCTGTCTTTAGTAAAAATACTTGTTAAAAATGTTCCCTAATGTCTTAACGCCAAGTTGCGGTTAGCCTCGAGGAAAGGGTGTGTGTATAGGGAATGGTGGATCTGAACTTACATAACCTACAATTATGATAAGACATTATATTGTATATAGATTTTGCCAGTAATACAATGTATTTAGGCATTTTGTGTCCTTTTTATTTGTGCACAATCATTATCTATGCAAATAGTAAATGTATAGCTTTAGCGGAACCAATTATTATTTTTATTTTTTTTGCAAAATGTGACCGAAAGCGTCTGTTGCCTACAAACACAAAATATAGTTACTAAACCAAACGTTGAACTGAAAAAAATTTACTTCAAATTTTATTGATTGAATTTTGATCATTTGATATTGATTTGATATCGGTTTTAACAGTTATAGTAACAATATATTTAAATTTATACGACAAAATCATAAACTTCAAACTGTCTGTAACAAAGTTTAACCCCAATATAAGTAGCTCCATAAGAATCAGCTCTTTCGATTATAAATCTTGTTCACAGCAAATATTTGGTATTGGTGGTGTGAACTGATCTTTATCGTTACTTTTCTGAGGTTTAAGAATAACAATATATATCCTGTTTATATGACCTCACCCTGACTGGGCAGGCCAAATAGTCAATGAAATGCAAATACAGACTAATTAATTTGGGATGTAGATGTCAGAATGAGACATCTTGAGACACTTTTTTTGTTTTGGACTCAGGAAAAAGTTCTCAAACTGTATGTTTTCATCAGACCCTTGTATTTCAAAAGATGAAGGAAATTTTTATTCTTCATGAGAGGAGCCCTTTAAATTCTCCTCTTCCTCCCTCTCATTTTCCACCCCCCTCTCTCTCTCTTTGGCTGACAGAGAGAGCTGGATCAGCACCAGCATCGAGCAGTAGAGGAGTGTGATAGAGTGCTAGCGCAGGTTGCTGCAGGAGAGGATGGCAGAGGAATGGATCTCTCCCGGACCAGCACCCAGTGCGACCACTCCTGCCCAGCCCAGAGTAGCCCTGACTCAGCCACGCCACCAAATCCAGCCCCAGGCTCCGGTCCGGCTTCACAGAGAAGGCCCCGAAAGGATGCAACCAGCCCCACAGCTGCGTTTCCGCCACAGGTACGAGTATTCTCTCTCTCTCTCTCTCTCTCAAACACTCTCTACGGTCTGCTGGCCAGGGCACTGCAGAGCGGTCGTAGTGTGTGTGTGTGTGTGTGTGTGTGTGTGTGTGTGTGTGTGTGTGTGTGTGAAAAGACTGCTAAGCCACCATTATTATTCAAAACAGAATGAGGAATGCTAGTTCCATTGAGCATAACCATTGTTTTTTTCTGTTCTCATTAGTAGGTGATTGTTTATTTGTCTTCCAGTGTGCTTGAGCAGAAATTATGCCCTCGCACAAAAACATCGTAATTCTCCTTAAAAAACAACAACACACTGCAGCTTGTCTTTACAAATACCTACTATGTTAGTACAATGGTAAACTGAGGGTATCAATACAGTGGTGCTCCAAGGTACTTGGTGTCCAAAAAACATTCTGGTACCACTGAACATGGTTTTACATGGTAACATGCCCAAAAAACAAGGTATTACCATGGTACACGTCCCAAAACACATGATATTACCACTGAACATCATCTCCTGAGAAATGTGGTAACACCATAGTACACGTCCAAAAACATGGTACTGCTCAAAAACATGGCAGAGCTATTGCACTGTCTAAAAACATGGTATTTTTTGTTTTAGATTAAGTAAGACTATATGTTGTTTTTGGAAGTGTGCAGTCATTCTTATCAGATGGAGACTGAAGTGATTCCTAGACTGTGATATACATCGACTCGAATCACAAGAGCAACAATTCAGTTTTCTTTAATGTGATCTATTGTGTTACCAGTGCTCACTGATGTCATTTGGCAGATAATTTTATTTTGAGATGTAAATCATGGATAATTAAAACAATATGCCAGAGAGGCTATGCATTAAAGTCATTTTACCATGTCCTAAGGCAAAGTGTGATAAAACCTCAATATGAATTATGAAAATGGCTTTAAAAATGTAACAAGATTTATTGTATTCTGTAGTATTCTTATGTATACATTCCATTTGTTGTGTTTTGTGTACTGTAGGTGAGAGCAGGTGACGAGGCCCTGAAGGAGGCACGAGCCGAGCTCGCTGAGGCCCGAAAGGGATGGCACCGTCTACAGGTGGAAATCGAATCGCTACATGCCTTGGTGCGTTCGGTTCCCACAGACACACCCAAACACACACACACACTCCAATTCAGAAACATGTAGACACACCTAAACACACACACTCCTGAACCCATTTCACCTTAACGCATAATACGCAAATTAGAATATCACCTACTGCTACATAACGCATATGCAAGTCTTAATTTCTGCCAGAACAAGCCAGATCTGAATCCGGCATCTACGGAATCTAATTCAACCTCTATTCAACCTCTATGTAGTGCGAACTGAGTGTTAAACGTACATAAATACTTTGCCTCCAGGGAATGGACGGTAGATCCCTGCTGGATTTGTCATCACTCCTTGTTCAGGGAACTCATAATTTATAAATCAAGTACTGCAGAGAACCACAAATTGTTACCAAATACTAGTTTTTTGGTTAAATATTAATTATCTGAAGGTTGTGGGCTCAAATCCCTTTGAAGGCACCATGTTATACAAGTTGAGCCCTGGGAATCTAATCTTTGTACTTAGTGTTGGTAGAGCCAGGTTCTACTACTTGATCCCCAGTTCATGAACTGTAGAATTATTGGGATCTTCAGTGACCAATGTGTGCTTGATCAAGATACATTACTGTGGTGGTGTTGTGGTTAAAACTCAAGGCTGTTAATCAGAAGGTTGCTAGTTTGATGCCCCACAAGGCATGATCCCAATGCCACAACCATTGTGCCCTTGAGCCAATCTCTTAATCTCTGATTTATCCAGAAGATTATTATCAGTTTCTGAAATATTGTTGGTTTGATCTCTGCAATGTGGGATCCTTGAGTCATCACCATTGTCCCAAGGATTTCAACACCAGGTTCCTTCAGGGGGATTAACAATAACAAGAAGGTTGATGGATCAAACACCGTAAAATGCAATCTGTGAGCCATTATTATTGTGCCCTTGAGCAAGGCACCTAATCCCAGGTTGGTCCAGGCAGACTGACCCAGTAAAACATGATGACATTACATAAATGAAGTGGCACTGGCACTGAAGTGACTCGACTTAAATGGAAGATGCTTTGCTTGCCTGCAATATTTTGGTCTCTGTTCACTGTTTCAGACCACTCTATTCCATTCCACCAACCCTGAAATTCCATCCATTCATTAAGCCTTTCTTCAAGCAGATTGTCCTACAAAGGGACACGGGGATGCTGGAGCCTATCCCAATGTCTCGGGTGTAGGCTGCCCCTGGAGATGTTGGAAATTAATAATTCTGTTTTATCCCACCAGGAGAAGAGTCTCCAAAGCTCCCTACACCACACTCAGCTCCAGTACTCTGTGCAGCTCAAGGATATGTCCCGGTCTGTCAGGGGTCTGGAGTCTGAGCTAGAAACTGTGCGGGATGGTTTGGAAATCCAGAAACAGAACCATAGCCAGCTCCTCAACACCAAGATGAGGCTGGAGAGAGAGATAGCAACCTATAGGAAACTCCTGGAACACGAGGAGGGCAGGTAGGGGAGAGATAGATGCAGTGTAAATTTCGTCGACTAAGACGACGACGAAAAATATTCGTCAACGAACCTTTTTTTCTGTGACTAAGACGAGACTTTGACGAGCTAAAACTAATATCTGATGATAAAAACTATGACGAAATGTATGCCGCGTCTTCGTTAACAAGACGAGACGGGACTAAAATGTTATTTGAGGACTACCGGACATTCAAAATACATCCTATAGGCTAAGTTAACTGTCTTGTCTTTAAAAATGTGCGTCTCTGTCATTGGATGAGGGGTGTTTGTATATCTAGTCTCAGTATGGCAGCCGCAGTGGACGGATAGGCTATACGCGAACTAGCGATCTGAAACAATGGCCTCAGCACCCGAAGGGTTAGGGACTGGGTGACCAGACGTCCCGTTTTTCCCGGGAGTCACAAAGTTAGTGAAGGAGGGATAGGCGGAATCGCGCTGATATTAGTGCTCTCTCTCGCGCACGCTCCACTTCTTCAGTCTCATACAGCGCGCGATCAGTTCTCAGCGCTCAAATACACACACTGTCCAAATGTCTATCGTGTGTAGAGCATCTCACGTAAACACAGTCGGTTATGGTTTAAGTGAGCGTATAACAGGTGGGTGGAAATTGAATGTGTCAGTAGGCCTATTACATGCGTGCCTTCCGTCTTAAATGGACAGCATTACTAATCTGTGTCATCAATGTTAACCAACAAAAGATGTTAAATAAATGTATACTTAAGTAAACATACTGTATCTGAAAAATTTGTTTAATTTTTATCTATTATATGCATACTACATATAAAATAGCTACCGAAAAATAAATGTTGGTAACTGCAGTTTGACTAAAAGTAATGAATAAAAGTTGACAAAAATGCAATGACTTTTCGTCGACTAAAACTATGAAAGACTCAAATGACTAAAATGTGACTAAGACTATTAAGCATTTTCGTCTCAAGATAAAGACTAAGACTAAATCAAAAATGCCTGCCAAAATTCACATCAAATAGATGTACTGAGCTGTATTTGTTTATGCAATAAAACCGTTAGCACACGCTCAAACTTGTATGATGTCTTTTATGCAACTCCAAAGAAATGCACTGGAATTTTGACAGTTTTTTTTGGCGTTGACATTGTGCCCTTGATGTTATAAACAGTCACCCTGTCAACCTGAGATTTCTAAGGTACCCATGAAGTTGAGTGTGGTCTTGAATCAAACCTGCTTCTTCTTTCACTCCTGAACCACAGGTTTCTGAACTCAGATGGTCGGCCTCTAAAGCTGAAGCCATGGAAGGGGTCAGTTCCCGCTCCAGAGCAGAATGGCCTGCCCAACGGATGTGATGAAGATATCGCTGAGCCAATCTTCTCTGAGAGAACTTCAAAAATAAGCCCGACCCTTCAGCGACAGCGGAGTCTTGTCATCCTCACAGGTAAGGATGATGTCAAAACACCCTCAAACTCATTTTCCAACCAATGTTTCCACCCAATGTTTTAGATTTTAAGAGTCATTCTCAACAACTGGTTCATTATACAACTGCAAGACTGAGAGATGTTTTGCAACTCTGTGTTTGTGTTTTTCCATCCAGAACCAGTTCTAAACAAAGATGGGGAGATCTGTACTGTGAAGACTCAGGAGATTCTGGAAGGAAATGTAGTGAGGGAGAGTGCCGAGGGTCACGGAAATGTGGAGTGAGTTTACATATACATATTTTCAAGCCTTGCTTAGCTGCAATGAAGAACCATAAGCATTTTACACCTTAAGGACAAACATCTTGATGTGTTTGATCTTGCATGTGGCTTTGCAGGCAATCAAATTGTGATGGAACTTTTACGTCATCATTTTTTGCACCAGAGATTATGTAATCCTAATTTATATGCTTATTATTTTGCTTTTTTGTGTGCTATAGGACAGAGAAGATTGACAAGGTAATCAGGCAATGGGAAGGGTCATTCTTTAAAGGAAATCCCAAGCTGAGGAAGAAATCTGTGTCTCTGCGTTTCGACCTTCATATGGCTGTAGCGGACGAGGGTTGCAGCCAGACAAAACAGGACAGTCTCCCTAATGTGGAGGTCCGTCTGGTCATGAGACGGTCTCGCAGCATACCCACTTTTGCCCAGTGATGTCATAATGCTACTACACCACAATTGTGACATCACCACGCTACCACATCACAACTGTGACCTCACAATGCTACTGCATTAAATTAAGTAGTGGTGACCACGTCTCAATGTCTCGGCGGCTAATAAAAGCGAATCACTTTAATAATGTCATAAAACTCTTGCCATTTGAAAGAAAAAAGCGTCACATCATCAGTAAAGCGTTCGAAAACAAAAACTCAAATTGCTTTTATGATTGTAATGAACTCATGCCGATAGAGCTACTTAAAGAAATTAAGGCAAATTAATTTGATTGATTTATTTTACTTCAAACTTAGATGTTTGAAGATGAATGGGGAGTACAAACGTCTTGCAGTGTTTCAGATTTCGTACATTGTGACTTTAGAGTGAGAATCTCTCTCTGTGGACGCTCTACTGCCACATTATTGATTATTAGCACATATTACGTTACTGAAAACCTATAAAACTATTGGTTTGTGAAAATGTGTATAGTTTATACATCTATAAAGCTGAATCTGAAGTCTCAGTGAGAAATTGTCAATGTGTATATGGAGATTCACATTCAGTGCAGCGTAACAAAAGATGCTTTATTGCATTTGACAAATGTTACTGGAACTAATTTTACACTCCAGTGAACGCTAAGGGGGTATCAAGTTCTGGTTCTGCAGGAGGGTGTAGTGTGAACCAAAACAAAATATTGCAAAATTTACAAGTGTAGCAAAAATCAGCAGCCAAAACAAAAATATTTATGGTGAAACCGATGTACTTTCCTCACGATATTGCCTGCATGGACGTGTACAGAATGACTAGCAGTCTATCACTGCGGAGAGAATGAGATGCTACAAGTAAAGTGTTGACTATGAACTTCTCTTCTACTTACACTCGCCTATAAAAGTTGCATTGCTTTGTATTATGGATGCATATAGTTTACGCTTCATTTAAAGTGCAAATACTGTGTCTTCCAATCAAAAATTATGCAGGATTGTTCAGAAAACTTGAAATGATCATACTTCAAAAACCAAAAAAAAAAAAAACATTTTGCATTTCTCATCTGCATATATTAATCATTTAAACTGATTTATTTACATACTCATTATGTTCTACCTCTGATGGTTGTTGTACTGTAAATACATGGGGTTTTTCCTGATGCAACAAAGAAATAGATACATATGCATATATTTAATTAGAAGTTTTATTAAATCTAATTGAATCTATATCCCTGAAATATGATGATATCACCTCATAGGTTTAGTTACTGCTTTCATTTATGTAATGTATATGTTTCACGTTTCATAATCTTTCCAAGGGATTGTGACTTACTCTAAGAAATGTGAAGAGAAATTACACCATATGCATTGGTAAAAATGTCAATTTCATATGCACTTTAATGGATTAAAATCAAAACATTGTTAACTATTCTGATTTTTCTCTGTACTCAACATTTTTTTCCCAGATGACTTGCTTTTTGTGAAACATAATTATTATTATTTTTGTATAAAATCCATAGCTCTTCCCTGCTGAGTGATTTGGCTTATACACTGTATGACAGGTGCTAATAAAGCTATTATTATTTCCAGATGAGCTATTTATGTTATGAGCAAAGCTGTTCAAAGACATTTCATTATATAGACCACAGTGCCTGGAAAACTAGCACACAACACAGACGTCCCAGTTAAGCCTGGAATAGATTTGTAACAGAACATGAATGAAAATGATTTTACTAAGATAATGGTGTACAAAACAAATTATGTTGCTCAATCTTTAAACTAAGCAGGCTAGCATTGTTTTTTTCTTCTTCTATGTTTAATAATGCCCACAACCCCAGTTCTGTGGCGTTCTCTGGTCCAAGCAATTTTTAAACTTGCAAACCTTAATACATTGAGTTTAGCTAGATGCTAATGCAAACTCTGGTAGCAAGATGTACCCGCTCACTATACTTTAGACTAAATACTTTTACCAGCAAATTAGTGAGTAGCAGTAATTGGTGTAGCCTATATTTTAATGCTGTATCCTAATGGTTAACATTAGGCTGTGGAGCTCCTATGTAGGTGATTAATGTTACAGGAAGACCGTTATTAAAATTATAATTTAATATAAATCGCAAGCTCTGAACCACTTAAGAAACAGCTGTAGAAAACAGACCCAGATATCCTAGCATTTTCTCCTTAACTTAACAAAGACATTCTTTCCACACCTGGAAAATGGATCTCCATATTATTATACACAAATAATGTTTAAAAAATGATATACAGTATTTTGCATTTTCTGAGGAAAATAGTGAGTGATGCTACCGCTAAATTGTTATGGTGAAAAGATGAACGCTGCTCATTTATCAATCAGTGGTCATTTATGAACTTGCCACACAAAACAAGTTTCCCTCCTTTTTGTGAAGTACACTTCGAGTATGTACAAAATTTGATGAAGAAAATAAATATGTAGGTACTAGTAGCATCCATCATGTTGCCATTGTTGACTTATAAAAAAAACTGTAAAACTATACAATTTTACCTCAAAGAATGTTATTTTGTATTACCTATAGCACTTACATTTGAAAAGAGATGCCATTAGCGCTCCGCTATTATGTATTTCTCTTCAGCTCCTGTGGCATTATGGGACAGCAAAGTGTCGCACACTTAAAATCTCAACAGATGCAGATTTTTTTCATTGTGAATGTTAATTCATGGGTAATAAATCCTGAATCCTAATTACTTTCCTCTAACTAGCTATCTATCATATTTAGCTCAAAATAACTTTTTTTCTGTTTTAAGACACCAGTTTTCTTGTTCATCCAAGTGCTGTTTTTGTGTTCTGTGGACACTTTTAGCTATCTGGTTTTAGGCTCAAAATTTATATTTATAGTTAACTACACAAATCTCTAAGAGCATTTACTAAATTCGCTAGCTGTAGTAACTATTTTTGTTTATCATAAATATTTATTTCTATACATGAGTATATTAAAGGGATAGTTCCCCAAAAATGAAAATTCTGTCATTAATTACTCACCCTCACGTTTGCGCACAAAAAGTATTCTCGTAGCTTTGTAAAATGACGGTTGAACCACTGATGTCACATGGACTATTTTACTGATGTCCTAGCTATGTTTCTGGGTCTAGGAACATTTCAGTTGTATTGCTGTCTATGCAGGGAAAGCTCTCAGATTTCATCAAAAATATCTTAATTTGTGTTCTGAAGATGAACGAAGGTCTTATGGGTTTGGAACGACATGATGGGTGAGTAATTAATGACAGAATTTTCATTTTTGGGTGAACTAACCCTTTAAGCAAATAAGAAAAATGAACTCTTTGTGTGGTTTTGGGTGGAAGTAGGTCACACTGAACCCATATAAGCTCATCTGATCCCTGAAATTTGGCAGAGATTTTTGCTTGCTGTCAGGAATGGCATTTCTGTCTGTATCTGAGTGTGCAGGTTTGCACATTTGCAAGTGTATACACAAATGTTTGTGTGTTAATACTACAGGCTATTGTGTAGCCTGGAATTTCAGTTCCTTTGCATACAGGAAGTTGGTTATCCACTTTTTTGGACCAGTAATTTTTAATACGAGTGCGTGTGGAGGTGTGTGCGTATCTACCAACACAGCTGAATAAACACACATCCAAACAGGCCCATGTGCTCAGTGCCATCTCTATACCCCGTAATCCACCTCTCTTTTCTAGAAAGCACTGACTCAATTTTTGGATCTGGTTTTCATGACAAAGCGAATGTCCTCTTTACAGAGAGATGTCTGGGTATAAAAGAGGCGGAGTGGGACGGGCCTGAACCAGCACAGCTCTACAACTCTACCCCCTCTACAGGCGCTGCCACCAGCCAAACCTCTGCAGAATGGGCCGGGTGAGTACGAAGGTGATCAGGACACTCTGCTCCGATTATTGATCATTTATTGGCTGCCATTTGTGACTGATTAGTGATAGATAGAGCCATTTTGAGATGGTTAGACATACAATATTGTGTTTAATTTATATATTTTTATTTGTAATTATAATTTTATATTATTTTTTGATTTTAGATTTTTAGACATAATATTTAATTTTTTTAACAATATTGTGATGCAACCAGAGATAGTTTCTTAAAATAATATCTGACTGTGAAATAAAATTCCGCTGTCTCCTTTGTACAGATCATTTTCTACGAGGACAAGAACTTCCAGGGCCGTCGGTATGAGTGCGACAGCGACTGTTCAGACTTCCATACCTACCTGAACCGATGTAACTCCATCCGCGTGGAGAGTGGGGCCTGGGTGGTCTACGAGAGGCCCAACTTCACGGGCTACCAGTATGTTCTGACTCGGGGCGAGTATCCGGATTACCAGCGCTGGATGGGTCTGAACGACCGCCTCTGCTCCTGCAAGATGGTCCACTTCGTAAGTTGCCCACATGCAGTCGAAACATTATGTAGTGCATATTTGATATTCAATAGATGTTCTTTCCACTCCAGGTAAGCGGTTCTGAGTACAAGATCCAACTCTACGATAAGGGCGATTTCGCGGGCCAGGTGTACGAGACCACCGAGGATTGTCCATCCGTGGTGGAGCGCTTTCGGACACGTGAGGTCCACTCCTGTAAGGTGCTAGACGGGATCTGGATCTTCTACGAGCACCCAAACTACAGGGGGCGCCAGTACCTACTGGAGAAGGGGGAGTACCGTAAACCAGTGGACTGGGGCTCTGTCTGCCCCACGGTTCAGTCCTTCAAACGCCTGACGGAGTGACGTCTGACTTGTAAATCCATCCATCTGCAGTCCTCCTTTACCTCCAAAACGCCCAACCACAACAGCACAGACACACCTGTGCTGAATCAATAAATGTGTGGTTCCAAATGAAACTCTTGTCTCTTTTTGCAAACATGTGATCACTAGACATTTTGACTTTGGAAACTACAGTATATACATTCTATAGATCTCATAACTGAATAAAACAGACAAATGATTGTACCGCTATGGTATTTGCCATACCAGGTGTTAAAAGGGGTAGTTCACCCAAAAATGAAAATTCTGTCATTAATTACTCACACTCATGTCATTCCAAACCTGCAAGACTTTTGTTCATCTAAGATATTTTTGATGAAATCCAAGAGATTGTTGAATAAAGTCATTATTTTTGTTTTCTTTGTGCACAAAATGTATTTTCATAGCTTCATAAAATTACGGTTGAACCACTGATCTCACATGGACTATTTTAACGATGTCCTTACTGCATTTCTGGGCCTTGAATGTGGTAGTTGTGTTGCTGTCTATGCAGGGTCAGAAAGCTCTTGGATTTCATCAAAATATCTTAATTTGTGGGTCATACGGATTTGGAATGACATAAAGTGAGTAATTAATGACAATTTTCATTTTTGGGTGAACTGTCCCTTTAAGAATTCAAATACTTTTAAAATAAATAACAATAATAATATTAATCTTACTCGCTTGCCCTGGTTACCTTTTGGCATGCAGTTTGCCAAACCTTCTCCAAAATTCATCACCCTTCATCATCAGCAACTTATTAGCGCTTTCTTCCCCCTTGTGGGCAGGTGGAGTTTATGAGGTTTATGAACAAAATATATATTAATCAGTCCAAAAATAAAATTTGACTATCAAATTAGTCGTTTAGTATACTACAAACGGGTTTAAACTAGTGCTGTCAAATGATTAATCGTGATTAATCGCATCCAAAATAAAAGTTTTTGTTTACATAATATATGTGTATACTGTGTATATTTATTATGTATATATAAATACACACACATGCATGTATTTAAGAAAAATACGTTATGTTTATATATTAAATATATTTATATATGATATAATTTATATGAATAAAAATATGTGTAATACATATACAACATGAATATAATACATGTAAATATTTTGAAAATATATACTGTATGTGTGTGTCTTTATATATACATAGCAGTACACACACATATATTATGTAAACAAAAACTTTTATTTTGGATATGATTAATCACGATTAATCATTTGACAGCACTAGTTTAAACTAAACTATTTTTATTTTATTTTGGAGAGTCAAAAGTGCCCGTAGTTGCAGAAGCACCCAGATATGTATACGTAGATGCCTTATTAGCAACTGTTTCTATGGGCCGCTGACTTCATTCACCATAGTGACCAATGAAAATGTGAAGATGCCACAACAATCCTGCAAGCGCTGATGTTCTGCAAACCTATAGCAAGGATAGTTCACTTTGCTATCAGCTTAGGGCATGATGTAGGTGTCTGCGAAGGTCATAGTCATATAATGTATAGGTCTCTTGAAGACAGAGTCATGTAACTACTTGATGGCCTAAGACGGCCAAACAGTATTTATATCGAAACGTCCAAGTGATCTGAGTGCGGGCCGCGCGCTCTGGCTCATGCATTCAGAGCACGCGTGTCCGTGGTGCTGATCACAACAACCAATTACTGTGTTGCATGAACGGATTGGGTAACGATCTGAAATTGCGTCAGCAAAGACACGCCCTCCGTGTTCACTGTGAGCAGCGTGACGATTCTTTTATGAAATTATATTATCTGAAATGACCAATGAAAGTGCGGACAACAACTGTGAATCATATTATGTTGTTTCTCTAATTTGCTACAAATAGAACATTTATAAAAAGCATCCACTACCGGGGTTTCTAGTCACCTAGGCTGAATGATTGATGCGCTTGTGGCTGGGAGCTGCTTGTTTCGCGCATGCGCAGTTACATTGCTACGAGCGCGCGAAAATCTCTAGGAGACGATTGGACTCCCGCAGGGTAATGAGACAGCGCAAAGCGGGGCTTCCTGCTCGTTTCGTGAGCCATCAATGGCGATGGGGATTGTTTCATTTGCGTGCATTGCATTTTGCCCCAGACTAGAACGGTTTGACAAAACATCATTGGATCTACTGTGATGCATTGTCTTGGGTATTCTATAGTCTTTGCCTATGGTGAATGACGTCAAGTTGACCGTTCCAAGATGGCGGACGCTTGGAGCGGACAAATGGGGCATCTATACATATCTATGGGATAAAATACTAGTGTTATTAGAAGTGTACAGCTAATGACGTACCTGGACATGGCTGACAGAGTTCAGTGCTGTTCAAAAGTTGAGTTTGGTTGGTGATGGGATTGTTCAGCACACAGCTGTAGGAATCATCTAGACACTCGATCTCCAGAGGCAGACAGATAATATTGCTAAGATCAGAAATATTTATACTGGAGAATAAACTGTTTCCTTTGCACCAGGAGAGAGTCACATGACTTACATTCACAGCTGAACACAGCAGCACACAATTTGAGCTTGATGACGACGATGAACGTTCACTGGCTGAGACCGTCATATTTGATGATTCCCTCCCTATAATATAATGTTCATGTATAAAAACCTAGGTGTGAGAAATAATATTCAAAAACTGTGTTGATATTGCGAGGGCGAATAAAACTGAAGTGCTCACTGTAAACGTTAACAATAAAAATCATGTTTGAAGCTTTGCTGTCACGGGCGATGGTTAGATTCATACAATCCATTGTGTTCAGTTGTGATGTTTGTGATGGACAGAGATCCGGTTTTGTAGTCCATCTTGAGTCTGTCTTGGAAAATCTCATTACCATCAGAAAAAATGATGACCTGCATAAACATTTCAGCTATACAAATGTTTGAACTGTTGAGCCAAAGAATCCACAGTATGTGATCATCTGTCAGTATTTCAGTTCGTCCAGTGTGTAGAGTGACTGAATCTCCCTCCATCACTGATACCGTCTCTGCTCCACCTGTCTGAGGACCAAACACACCTGGAGAACATTCAAGAAACCATTCAGTTATTAAGGTACTTCAGTTTTGTGCTCAATAAATGCTGATCTTTATTACTTCTTGACACTGATATGCAGAAGTGATTTTTTTTTTTACTTCTGCTTTTCACTCAATAATAACTCAATTACCATTAGACAATTTAAAACATGCAAAATATAAATTATTATTGTTAATATGAAGTCTATTAAAACCAATACTGATTATTTTTAATGTAAATTTAGTATCTGGTAAGTTGTTTGTAGTAATAATGACAGCTAATAATAACGAACAGCCATAATTATTAATTATGATTAACCTAAGTAAAAATAACAAGTCATTTTTATGTCATAAGCTCATAGGTTGCATAGGAAATTTACAATTTTTGTTTAATTGGTTAACTATTCTTTTATGGACTCCAAAAGATCAGATTATTGTATTTTTTATTTTAATTTCATTATTATTTACAAAATAGTAAAATGTACTATAAATAACAATAATATGTGACCCTGGACCACAAAAGCAGTCATAAGTCGCTGGGGTATATTTGTAGCAATAGCCAAAAATACATTGTATGGATCAAAATTATAGATTTTTTTTTTCATGCCAAAAATCATTAACATATTAAGCAAAGATCATGTTCCATGAAGATATTTTGTAAATTTCCTACCATAAATATATCAAAACTTAATTTTTTGATTAGTAATACGCATTGCTAAGGACTTCATTTGGACAACTTTAAAGGTGATTTTCTCAATATTTTGATTTTTTGCACCCTCAGATTCCAGATATTCAAATAGTTGTATCTCGACCAAATATTGTCCTATCATAACAACCCATACATCAATGGAGAGCATATGTATTCTTTCATACTATCCTATACTATAGGATATAGCTTTCGGATGATGTACAGTATAAATCTCAATTTCAAAAAATGTACCCTTATGACTGGTTTTGTGGTCCAGGGTCACATAATATACTTAAAAAAATAAGGCATAAAAACTTACCCACTAACAGCCAAATGTTTAAGACAAAAACAGATGTGTAAGCCATATTCTTCTGCAGTTGGATGACCCTCGTTTTGGTAGTTTTCGGTGAAAAATGATATGATTGTTGATAATATAATAACAGAGGTGTAGATGTTCTTGATACTATAATAATTGAGGTGTAGATGTGCAGAAGTAGAACTGAGCACCACTGCTGATAAATCTGAAGACAGGGGCGTCTCTGGGGCCCAGTTTATTAGTGTTAACCAATGAAACATGTTATAACACTACATTCAAGACTTCTCATTTCACTTTAACAGGACTATTTATGTTGATATTTCAGTAGAACCACCCACTGTGTAACAATCAGGGTCTTTAAGACGGGTCTTTGTTCCTACAAGATGTTCCACCTCGTAAGTTGTGCACATGCACGCGAACGAAACACAGAGTGACATCTGACCTGTAAATCCATCCATCTGCATTCCTCAACCTCCAAACCGCCCAACCTCAGACTGACACACCTGTGCTGAAGCAATAACTGTGTGGTTGCAAATGAAACCTTTCTGCCCCCTAGAGGGCAGGTGGCATTTAAGTGGTCTTTCCAAAGAAAGCCTAAAGGTATAAATGATGCATTTTTATCCTCAAAAGTGAACTTTTAATTAATTTAGAAAAATATTTATATAAATCAGTCCTATGAAGTCAAAATAAATAAATAAAACTAATTTAAAATTGACACTACTATCAAATATCATATATGGGTTTAAATCTGTTAGTCAGCTTATTATATGCTTCTCCGTATTGCTCAATAAGTGTTGTGCAGTAAGAAACATGGATTTTGCTGTACACATCTTTCTTTTTTCCATGGACATGATATACCAAGACTTAGCCTATTTCATTTTATAATTTATTAATGCATTTGTTAGTTGGAGTTTCAATCTAATCTGGGCTTTTTTAGTGTCTTTTTAACAGCATTTGATAATTTGCCTAATTGTTAAAGATTAATTAATACTTTTCAATGGGGATAATGTGACAGCTAAATAAAACATATAAAGTTATGTATAGGTGTCAGGGAGTCTCTGTCACCAGTCACCAGTCACGACTCTCACCTGATCACAATCACCTCGTCACTGATCACCCTCACCTGCAGCTCAGCACACCTTCAAGAACACACTCCTCACAGTCACTCATCGTCTGATCTACCATTCACATACCAGAATTAGCCAGACTACCTACTTACCTCCAGATACTCCAGCGTCCTTTTCGATCATGTTCACCACTGCTCCCGTACCATCCGGATCAACCTGCAAAAGACACTGCATCAGCCATCTCAGCTAAGAACCAAAGAACTGTCATTTGTGTTTCTGCTCACCTTTCTTCAGCCA
The DNA here is from genome assembly GCA_027422415.1 of Schizothorax lantsangensis. Classification (NCBI taxonomy): domain Eukaryota; kingdom Metazoa; phylum Chordata; class Actinopteri; order Cypriniformes; family Cyprinidae; genus Schizothorax; species Schizothorax lantsangensis. The sequence goes on along the minus strand of CM049843.1, from coordinate 15,725,731 downwards.
CGACTCCTTCAGCTAACCCATCAGTAAATGGTCACCTTTGTGTTCACTTACCTCTTGTCTCCTGCCTTGTACTGTGACTGTAGGCTATTTGATGTTCATTTTTATCTTTGGCACATATTCAATAAAAAAAAAAAAAAAGAATTAAGCCTTAAAGATACTTACTTACCGACCAACATCCTCAAGTATACCAACAAAACAACCATGTTCATCAACAGCTGAAAGTTGCTCCATCATTGTTTTGGGTCTTTTTTTTGCTAAAAATTGATTGGTTAAATTGATAATTTTTTTTAAATATACTCTTTCTGTTGTTATTAAGCAGGAGCATATCTGAACACCTGAGGATGATTCATGTCAAGAAGTTCATAAGATCTGAACCGTTCTCACTTCTCATTTCTCAAACTAATTTTTCCCCCGTGTGTGTTCGCCACAGTTTTCATTCTGTAGTATTCACATTTCTGTGCTCTTGTGCCTTTTATGAAATGTAAAATTACACGAACATTATATTTCCAAGCTTCATTATGACAGATAATCTTATAGAAATAACCGATTTTTATATATATATATATATATATATATATATATATATATATATATATATATATATATACTTAATCAGTTGTTAAGCAGCAGTTTTGACCGTAATTATTTATTTTGCATTCATATACTGGATTGGTGAAGCACAACTGTTGAAATCTGTTTTCTACCTTTGTGCATTTTTAATATTGCACAATTTTAATGGGAAAAAAGGCCAGGAGAGCAGAACTTAAGCACATTAATTTGGTGGAAGAAATAAGTTTAGCAAAGCTTTGAGCATTATCACACTTATTATCATTATCAGGCCTGTGTAGGCTAGGCTACACAATAAATTAGATTTGTGTATAGACAAAATGATACACAAATTCACATTTAGTTGTCTGTAGTAAAACGGATTGTGGTTAATTTCATAATTTTCGACTAAAAGAAATTTGCATACGTTTTTTTTTTTTTTTTTTTTTAAGCATTTTTTTTCTCTAGGCCTAAATAAGTTTGAAAACAGATGACAGTCTTCAGGTACAGTTTGTCATCACATATTGCTCAAAATAAATGTCATTTATAATGTTAATATTCTTATTATGACCAATGTTTTGGTTGTTTTCTGTGATCGTAATAACACAGGTGAGGGATATAGATGTACAAATGCAGAACTGAGCACCACTACTTTTTAATTCTGAATACAGAGGCATCGCAGAGGTTTTTGGGCCCCTGATTTATTTAATTCTATATGGGGGTCATATAGGTGTTAACCGAGTGTGGGTTATTATAAGGCTACTTTCAAGACGACTTCTCCTTTCACTCTGACTGAACTATTAATGTTGCTCTCTCACCATCATTTCCTCTTTCAGCATTCACAACAGAAACACCTACATTGTCTTCAGAGTGTTTATACAGTAATGATCTTTAAGTTTAGACTTTTAACTATACCCTTTCTTAAAGTAATATTCTACCCAAAATTGAACCTTCTGTCCATTTATTCAACATGATTGATTAATTGAGTTCCAGATTAATGACAGTCACATAAATAATGTAATTTTATATTGCACAGCTTTAATGGAAAAAAGGCCAAGACCAAGAAAACAGAACTTAAGCACATTAGTTTGGAGGAAGAAATAATAGTTTAGCAAAGCTTTATAAGCATTATCACACTGAATTTTTTTCTGCATTTTTTTTTTTTTTTTTTTTTTTTTTAAGATTTTCAGAAGAACAAAGAAATTAATGAAAACCGGATCGGATGTCATAAACCACTATGGCAACTGTAGCCACGCCCAACACAGCAGAGATGACCAATCGAATCACAGCTTCAGTGAAACCGCAGCAGTGGAATCGATCTGAAGATTTTAAAATAAGATTTATTAAAAATCTGCATTTGAGAATCATTCATTATTTTTAAAATAACATTAATATCCACATACCTGCACATGTCTGGCAGAGTTCACTGATGTTGAGATGTGTAGTCTGGTTTCTGATGGGATTGTTGAGCACACAGCTGTAGGTGTTTTTATCCTGATATTCCACCTCCAGAGGTAGAGAGAGACTGATGCTGAGATCAGACACACTGATGCTGGACAATAAACTGTTTCCTTTGTACCAGGAGAGAGTCACATGACTCACATTCAACACTGAACACAACAGTGAACAATTCTGTAATGATCCTGATGATGAAGAACATGTAGAGTTGCTGGTGATGGCAGGGGTGGGAAGACAAGCTGGAAAACATGAGAGACTTTTCTACTTAATTTTACTAAATATTCTGGGATAAATTCATTTAAGCGCTGTAGTATAAGTGGCATATTGTCAAGTAATATTCTTATAACTTATTGGCATATATAAGAGATTTTAAATGATTTATTGTTAAAACATCATGAAGAAAGGGCACATTATATTAAACTACTCACCATGGACTGTGACATTGAATGATACTACTGCGTATGTACTGTACATTTGATAAAATCCAGATTCTGTGGTTCTGATGTTTCTGATGGTCAGAGATCCAGTTTGATTGTCAATCTGTAGTCTGTCTCTGAATATCTCATCATGATATCTAATATCACCTGTCTTCACATCAAGCTGAATGATTAGAACATTACGAGATTCTTCAGGTCTAAACCAACTCCACTCCATGTAATATCTGTAAAATTTAGTATCATGGCTGGTTATATTAGTGTGTAGAGTGACAGACTCTCCCTCCATCACTGACATTATCTTCACTGCATCTAAATAAGGACCAAACACATCAAAATAGCAAGATTTAAGGGAGATATCATCCAGAACTGAAAATCCTGACATAATTTCCTCCACCTCATTATATTTCACACCTTTCTTCCAAAACAACCCAAATGTCTTCTTTTGAGTTCCACAGAAGTAAATAAGTCACACAGGTTGGGAACAACAAAAGGGTGAGTAAATGACAGAATCTCTTGAAATAACTGTTAATATAAATCTAATCTTCTGACCATAATGAACCTGAAGACATAAAAAATATTTTTAACTTACCAACCAGGTGGCAGATATGCAAGAAAATAATTGCGCAAAACATATTTCATCTGCATGAAATAAACGAGGAAGTCTAATGAAAGAACTCTTCTCTCAGTAAGAAGAACTACTTGCCTGGTCATTACGTTTTTGTGGTTAAAAATCTGTAACGTCTGTCTAGGTACAGGTTACATTCCATATCATACCAATAAAACTTTTTTTAGTCAGTTATTAACTGTGTGAATATGTGAACATGATTGATGAGAGGGTGAGTAAACAAACAAAAAATATTTTCCTTTTTTAGTTTTGGATTCATATCCCTGAATGAATGACAAAGATTAGATGGACAAGAATCTTTAAAGTTCAATGTTGTAATAATCTCTCTTTAAATGAACTGAGAAATCAAAATTCCCTTGATCTTTTGACATATAAGACATATAAGGTCATTGTACTATAAAAACATCCTGTAGGTTTCAGAACTCAAAACTCTCTTGTTAGTCTAAAAGCAGCTTATATTGAAGGCAGTCTGCCAAAACGACCGCTTGTGGAATGTTCTACTCTATGATGTAATAGTGTGGATAAGCACCGCCTCCACAGAAGAAGATCAACTCACTGCCTGATTAGCCCCGCCCACCGATTCACTCATGTAGTGTTTACGAGAGAGGCGAACGTGCAGGTCTACAGGGAAACCAAACGATAAAGATGCTCAGAAGACAACAAGACTGTTTAGCTGTTTTTAAAGCATTTGTTGCATGGATTAAAAAGATAATTCAGGCCATAAATAATTCACATAAGCCTGTCAGTCAGACAAAATTGAGTTGCAGCAAATCCTTTAAATTTCAAGACAAAGATTTACAATTTTTTTTTATATTGAAACAATAAAAATAAAACGCAAATTATAATCGGGCCTGTTTTAGGCTTTCCCTTATTTTTTTATTTTAGAAGGTGACAGGTAAAAAATGACTCGCCATCTCCTCATTGGAAGCGCAGAGAGAAATATATGCATTTTAACGGATTACATAGGCTAATGAAGAGTTTTTGCTTTGAATTATTTCGTTTTAAAGTAGTAATTTAAAGCTTTCTATAGATATATTTATCATATCTGTGAGCCAGTTTCAAGTTGCTTCGGTTCATCATTGAAGCGCTCTTGTTCAAGACCGGCAGAAAGCGCATTCTCTGTTTTCCTATTTTATAAAAGCACAATGTTGATATTGTGAATGCACACACATAATAGTAGACCCTTTACAGTTCCAAATGATAAGGCGTATTTTAAGTTGTTTTTACTGTAAGAAAAAAATACAAGTGACCATGCTGGAGCCTCCGTGTCCTGTAAAGCTCGCTTCAGCTTCCACTCTCCACACAAACTGTTGGATATGAGTCTAACAGCACACATTTATATAGGTTAAACATTTAAACTAACACTGTGATATACTTGAACTGTTTTATAGGCCTATCTATCGATTTTATTTTAGTCAAGTCGTGATGATTTGATAAGGATAAATTAATCAAACATAGGCGATCAACTCTGACGCTGGCCGCTTGGTCGTTGCTTAAAAGAAAAAAGAAAAAAACATTTAACGAACAAAAAATGCTCCCAAGGTTTTTCTAAATTAACTTTATGAAGAAAAAAAAAGGAAACATAGCCTAATCACTTTTCCATTACATACAAATCTGAACTATTTTAATAGGTAGCTATAAGCTGTTTTGGGAGAAGGGGAAGACTCATATTGCTGAGAACAAAAAAATAAAAAAATAAAGTTTAAAACGTTTTTTTTTCCCAGTACATCCATGATATTTCCATGTTCCGCTTTTAAGCCACAACCTACAGATCCCACAACACAAACATAACATTCACAAACATAAAAGCAAGCATTGGCAGTGCTGCGTGCATGATTTGGCAGGATGTGAGCAACGCGTGCATCAAGTAGCCCTGCATCAGTTTAATAACTTTGATAACTTTAATTCTTACAACTGTTAAATTAATGGGCAAACTCAAAAATAATCAAATCTCTTTTCATAGTCAAATCCCAAATATTCAAGTATAAATATACAGTATATAATATATATATATATATATATATATATATATATAGCCTATATATATTTTATTTTTTTATTCACAACAGTTTACAGTAGCCCACAGAAAAAAACAGGGGGTGCTGCAGCACCCTCAGCACCCCCTGTTCCCGCGCCCCTGGTTATATATACAGTATACAGGAGGCTAACAAGCTGAATAAGATAAGATACAAACTGACTACAAGCACCACGGGAGACAGGAAGTGACATAAAAGTCCAAGACAAGGCACAGAAAACGCAACAAAAACAAGAAAGAGCTGATTTGTGAGGAGAGCAATCACGCTTATTTTCTAAAACCAAAATAAAACTGAACACATCAAAATTGCAAAAACAAAAACAAAAAAGAATATCCTTCTAAAAGGTCTCTTCAGTGTAACGGATAAATAAAATAATGTTAAGTAAAATTAAAAAGTCAAAGTCTTCTTGCACTGGATGTGCTGGTTTCGGCCTCATTGCCAGCTGCAGTCATGTCCTCATCTCATATATAAAACACCTGTGATTCACAACTACTGGCTAAGAAGCTCACATTCATGTAAAGTAGCCTTGTTGACAAGTTTGGGTGAGTAAGGGCAAAATGCACAAGATATAGTACTTTCAGTGCTCTGTAGTTGGCAATATCACATCTTTTGTAGCATAAATAAACTGCTGCAGAAAAGCTAGGTGCCATGCAAAATGTAATGTGTAACTGCAACACTCATTACAAATGTAGTGGAGTAAAGAGTACAGATACTCATTAAAAAATGTAGTGAAGTAGAGTGTAAAAGTTGCTAATATCTTTGATACTCAGTACAACTACAAAGTACCCCCAAAAGATACTTAAGTACAGTAATTAGTTACATTTACTCAAGTACTTTACACCTCTGGCAAGGACATCGATAAAATAGTCCATGTGACATCAGTGGTTCAACTGTAATTTTTACGAAGCTAAGAGAATACTTTTTGTGTGCAAAGAAAACAAAAATAACGACTTAATGCAACAATTCTTCTCCTCCAAATCAGTATTCCACCATTATTGAGAGTACCATGATGTATGTACATTGCTTTCCTCTGCACATAAACAAGGATCAGCACATGCATGTTCTAGGTCAGCAACATCACATACGTGTTGTTTACATGCAGTATTGCATGGGGATTCTGAGGCCCAACTCATTGCATATGGGGGGTCATGTTGGTGTTAACCAATGAAACGTGTTGCAACACTACTTTCAAGACTTCTCATTTCAATCCAAATGGACTATTAATGTTGGTCTTTCACCATCATTTCCTCTTTCAGCATTGATAGCAGATCCACCCTCAATGTGTTCAGAGTCATGATCTTCAAGTTTAGACTGAACATGGACTGAATTTTAAGAGTAATAAACTTTCACCTGTAACTTTCTTAAAAGGAACATTTCACACAAACAGGAAACTTCTGCTTATTCACCGTTCAGCTGCCATGATTGACTGATTGTTCCAGATTAATTATTCCAGATAAATTATTACCATTTAAATTTAATATAGACTGTGTTGTTGCTGTTTTTTTTATTTATTTATATATCATAGTATCATAGAGAACAGAAACTTGCAGTCCATCTTTATGAACTTTTAATATTGCCCAATTTTAAATGGGAAAAAAGACAAAGAAAGCAGAACTACCACCACATTTGTCTGGTGGTAGAAATAATAGTTTAGCAAAAGTTTATAAGTATTATCTCTGTAACGGAGCCGATGAGACGTGAGGCATGCGGATCCATATGCCAGCTTTTATTAATAGACAGTCAAAACACAGGCAGGGTCGAATAAATGGCAAACAGGTATATAGAGGGCAGGACAGATACTCAAGTAAACAGGCGTGGTCTTTGATCGGCGAACAATATCCAGAGGGCTTGACAAGAGGGGTAATCCGATAACAGGATGATAATCCAGGCGAGGAACAAATTGAGTCCAAACGACAAGACGAGAGAGCAATCCAAGGCAGGCTATAAACGTCAGGGCAGGCAGAGATAAAACAGAAATGAGATACACAGGCTAGGATCAAGACATGAATGACTCAGGTAATAAACAGGATAAACTAGACTAAAACTCAGACAATAAATTGGCTTCGTAAAGTGCTATCACTAGGATAAACGCAGACAATACTCGGCAACTTGAGCAGGATCTGAGTGGGTGTTATATAGTGTGTGTAATAGCTTTCAGGTGAGCGTGTGATTGGTACAGCTGGGAAATGCAGTCCAGGGTGATGTGTAATGGTCTGTGTGGTGTAAGTCAATATAATGGAAGGGCGACCTCTGGTGGCAATCAGACTGAAGGTCACGGACCGGATTCGTTACAATCACACAGAAATGCTTTCTGTGTGTTTCTTAAGATTTTAAAAATAACAAAATTTAGTCTACATTCTCATGTTTTCTCTTTGCTTAGCTGCTCAGCTCTTCTGGATCTGCTGTCATAAATCACTATTGCAACAGCAGCCACACCCACCACAGCAGAGATGACCAATCGAATCACAGCTTCAGTGAAACCGCAACAGTTAACAGTGAACGCATCTGAAGACAAAAAAAGGAGAACCTAAATGATGACAAAATCACCAACAGCATCAAAACAGAATGACAAAACATTGATTTGTTTTGTGTTTACTATTAATAATTATAAATATTCCCAACATACCTGGACATGGTTGACAAAGTTCACTGATGTTGAGATGTTTGGTCTGGTTGCTGATGGGATTGTTGATCACACAGCTGTAGGTGTTTTTATCCTGATATTCCACCTCCAGAGGTAGAGAGAGACTGATGCTGAGATCAGACACACTGATGCTGGACAATAAACTGTTTCCTTTGTACCAGGAGAGAGTCACATGACTCACATTCACCACTGAACACAACAGTGAACAATTCTGTAATGATCCTGATGATGAAGAACATGTAGAGTTGCTGGTAATGTCAGGAAAGGAAAGATGAGCTACAAAACACAAGAGAATAAGGTGAAATAAATGTCTACTTAATTTTTACTAAATATTCTGAGATTTGATGAATTTATGCATGTTGTCAGTTAACATTCTTTGAACATATTGAAATATATAAGAGATTTCAAATGATTTATTGTGATAACATTGTGAAGAAAGGACACATTAAATTAATCTACTCACCGTAGACTGTGACATTGAATGATTCTACTGAGAATCGACTGTCCATTTGATAAAGTCCAGAGTCTGTTGTTCTGATGTTCCTGATGGTCAGAGATCCAGTTTGACTGTTGATCTGTAGTCTGTCTTTGAATATCTCATCATAATAATATCTAATATCACCTGTCTTCACATCAAGCTGAATGATTCTAACATTACCAGATTCTTCAGGTCTAAACCAACTCCACTCTATATAATCCATGAAATATCTGTAAAATTTAATATCATGGCTTGTTATATCAGTGTGTAGAGTGACAGACTCTCCCTCCATCACTGACATTATCTTCACTGCATCTAAATAAGGACCAAACACACCAAAATAGCAAGATTTTAGGGACAGTTCATCCAGAAATTACAATCCTGTCATTGTTTAGCTGCTCAGCTTCATGTCGTTTCAAACCTTTCTTCTAAGGAACACACAATTGAACATTTGGAATAATCTTTTAACTGTTTCTGTCTGTACGTTGAAATTCGGCTGTGTCCAAAACAACCCAAATATATTTTGAGTTCCACAGAAGAAAATAAGTAATTCAGGTTGGGAACGACAGAAAGGAACAGTTCATGTAAATCAGGGGTCACCAAGTTCGGTCCTGGAGGGCTGCAATTTAGCTCCAACATTCAACACACCTGAAGGCAAAACAATTTTAACAAGTTACTAAACTCTGCAACACCGGCCCTCAGATGCCAGAAACTTAAGAAAAAGGCAAAACAATAAATGCAGAAACAAAAAAATAAATGCACAAAACATTTTTTTTCAACCGCATGAAATAAATGAAGAAGTCGAATGAAGGAACTCTTCTGTCAGTAAGAAGTACTTCCGGTCATCGCGATGTTGTGGCTAAAGGTCTGTTACGTCTTTCTAGATGGGCTACATGTTACATACTAATAATACAAACGGGAAAAAAGAAAAAACTGGAAGTTTTTACTATGTGCACAACACGATTGATGAGAGGGTAAGTAAACGCCTTCCTTTTTAGTTTAAAGCATGGCTAAACTGGCTCATACAGCCTTGACTGAATGACAGGCATATTACACCAATATGAATCTTCACAGTTCAATGTTGTAATAATCTCTATTTAATAGTTGATTGTACTTGTTATTTAAGAAGAAACCAGTAGATGGCACTACTGTACTAAAGAACCAAAATCATATTCTTTAATTTTCAATAAACACACAAATTCTTTAGTTTAATTTGTTAGCATTTGAGCATATGAAACCCTTCAACAATGATTTTGCAGTCGTTTGGATATTGGATAAGGATCATTGTAATTCAGATCAATTAAGGAATCGTTAAGAGCGCTTTGTGAACCATTTGATTGACTCATTAAAAAGAACAGACTCAAAAGAAAAAATCACTCACCAATTGATCACTACTGTATGACTTGCAAGTAAGTTTTACTCCATACAAGATCAATATTTAATGAAATATTTTACAGCTGAAAAACCTATATTCAGATTTCACCAAGATTGTATTCATTTCCTTTCCAGTGACTGTTAAATTCTCTATTTCCAGGTTTTTCACGACCATCATTCAGGGGCTGATTGTGATGCTCTCTGCCTCTTTTAGCTCTTGATGTCATACACCACTATGATAACAGTAGCCACGCCCACCACAGCAGAGATGACCAATCGAATCACAGCTTCAGTAAAACCGCAACAGTGAACAGAGTCTGAGGACAGAAAAAGAGGTTTTATTGAGAACCAAAATTTTGACAAATTCACCAATAACATCTTGACGCACCTCCACAAAGTTCAGTGATATCCAGATGTCTCGTCTGGTTGCTGATGGGATTGTTGATCACACAGCTGTAGGTGTTTCTATCCTGATATTCCACCTCCAGAGGTAGAGAGAGACTGATGCTGAGATCAGACACACTGATGCTGGACAATAAACTGTTTCCTTTGAACCAGGAGAGAGTCACATGACTCACATTCAACACTGAACACAACAGTGAACAATTCTGTAATGATCCTGATGATGAGGATGAACAGTTTGAAGAGTCTCTGGTGACAATGGGAATGGGCAAACGAGCTGGAAAATATATATATAAAAAATAAAGTCAAAATAGGAATAAATTGTATTAATAGAGGGCGAGTATTATTATTGTCACTTATTTTTTAGCATTTTAAGACCTTCAGGTTTTTTGAAGAAAGAAATGCATACAGTAAATATGCATAAATATGTACATTCAATTAAAATACTCACCATAGACACTAACATTGAAATAAATCGGTATGTATTTAATCATCTGTAGCTGATACAGTCCAGAGTCTGTGGTTCTGATGTTCCTGATGGTCAGAGATCCAGTTTGATTGTCCATCTGTAGTCGGTCTCTAAATCTCGCAGCATTAAAATAATCAATATCAGGTGCGCCCTTATTAAACTGAATAACTATCAATGTTTTTTCAGGTCCAAACCTCCACTGTATGTATCGTATATTTCGTTTTGGTATATTAGTAACATTAGTCTGTAGAGTAACAGAATCTCCCTCCATCACTGATACTGTGTTCATTCCATCTGTATGTGAACCAAGCAAACCAAAATAGCAAGATTAAAAAACCGGTTCACCCAAAAATGAATGTTTTGTCATCATTTGCTCACCCTGTTGTTCCACACCTGATTGACTTTCTTTCATCTGTGGAACACAAAATATATTTTGAAGACATATAGTGAAATCTAAAGGGATCCATTACAGCACTGCACCTCACTGACATACATTGCTGTCACACACACCCACACAAACACAAACACAAAATGTCTTTTGTGTTTCCACAGAAGAAAGTCGAACAGTTTTGGAACAAAATGACAACAGTAAATGACAACAGAAGTTTAGTTAATCTGACTTTATGTAACCTGAAGCCATAAAAACCTGTTTAACTCACCAATCAGATGCCATAAACAGAAGAAAATAAGTGCACAAAACATTTTTTTCAGCCGTAGGAGACAATGGAGGAAGTCTAATGAAGGAACTCTTCTGTCTGTCAGCTAAAATAACTACTCCAGTTGTCCTCCATGTGATTTAACTTCTGTTTCTCAATAGTCACATGTTACATTGCATGTTAATACAAACAAAACACCAACATTTTTGGTCAGTTATTAACAGAGTTGGGGAGTAATGGAATACATGTTTACAATACATAATTAAAATACATAATTAAAATTGACACACTGATGCTGGACAATAAACTGTTTCATTTGTACCAGGAGAGAATTACATGACTAAAACCACACTAAAACACATTTGGACACTGATGATCATCCTGATGATGATGAACCATTTGAAAAGTCTCTGATAATGACAAGAATGGCAAGACGGAAGGTGTAACACATACAGTAATATAAATTACTATATACAGTACTAAAGTTGTCATCCGTTTTATAAGTGCAAGTCATGAAGTTCACAATAGAAAAAAGCAGTCCTTCACCCATGAACTACACACGCACACATATTGAGCTCATGCTATTAAAGGAACTGTCTTAAAGGGATAGTTCACCCAAAAATGAAAATTTGATGTCAATCTGCTTACTCCCAGGGCATCCAGGATGTAGGTGACTTTGTTTCTTCAGTAGAACACAAACGAAGATTTTTAACTCAAACCATTGCAGTCTGTCAGTCATATAATGGCAGTCAATGGGACCCACGGCTTTGAGAGACAAAAAAAAACATACACAGACAAAACCAAATTAAGCCCTGCGGCTCGTGACGATACATTGAGGTCTTAAGACACGAAACAATCGGTCTGTGCAAGAAACTGAACAGTATTTATATAATTTTTTACCTCTGATCCACCTCAATGTCCAACTGTCCTGAGCGCGTTCACAACATCCGGCGCGTGACACATCAACGTGCTCTGGCATAGTACATGCATGCGCAGAAGTAGTCTCGCGTAGCCAGACCTTCAGACTGACGGCTGAAGGTCTGGAATCCATGGCAGCCATCATTGGCCAAGGCCCGCCCATGAGGCCATTTGACCGACATGTCAAACAACCAATCACAGTTTGTTTCGTTCAGCATCACGTTTCGGGGCGTAGAAATGTCACCACAATAACAGACCGGTGTGTAAAACTCTCGGACGTATTTTAAAGATTCTATGCCGCAAACTATAAATATTTCACATTCTTTTGAAAATCTGTTGTTTAGTTGATCCTGATAAGTGCTCGTCGTCACAGTTGTAAACTTGACGGCTTTCTTCTTTCGTGAGGGGGTTTGGCGTCACGGCATCTTTGTGTCCAGGCAGAACCTTAAAGAACACGACACACACGTCTCCCGGAAATCCTGTATAATCCAACCAATCCGACGACGACTTCGAAACTCCTGAAGCGTTTCCACTTTTGTGTGCCACATACATCAGACGTTTATCCAACGGTCCATGGGCGTGACGTCTGAGGCTGAGACTAGCGCGTAAGCGATCTTCTTCTTCCTTGATGTTTAACGGCAGTTGGCATCCAACTTCCATGTTGCATTACTGCCACCTACTGTACTGGAGTCATTCATTTGTGTCGGTGTACTGCCACTAAAATAATTCAAATATATCAAACTCATGAATTAAATCTGTGATCTGTCTATGTTAACTCTGCCTCAGTCCTTAGACTGGTATTTCAAGTTAATTTGACCTTAATATATAAATTTCGATAATAAGAAAACAATGCTAAGGTATTATAAATATAAAATAATGTAAAGGAAACGGCGCTGAGGTTTGCTTTATTTGAACCAGTCACATGGTTTTCGGGCAAACGAAGCTTCAGACGTCAAAGATCATGTGCTTTTGGTAAAACGAATCAAGCTCCGATTGTCACGGTGCACACAGCAGGGAGGAACAAGGACACGCAGACGAGGACGTAAACTCAAATAATAGTATTTAATAAGACATCAGGGCTAGACATGGCAGGACAAGGCAAGGCTTACACACAGGAAACACCGGGAGTAACGAGTAGACCAGACGAAATCAAACTGAACAGACAGGACTATAAATACACAGGTAAATCATAGATAATGAGACAAACACAGCTGGACACGAATTAACTAATGATCACACTTAACAAGGACAGGAAACAAACCAAATATGGACACAAGAGGCAGGAACAGATGACACACACAACAGAACCCTGACACAGATACAGCGCTTCAATGTGAAATGTGTTGTATTTTGATAAAAGCTTCGGAGCTTCTGTGTTGAATGTAACATCACTACCACTAACTGCCATTATATGACTGACAGACTGCAACGGTTTGAGTTAAAAATCTTCGTTTGTGTTCTATTGAAGAAACAAAGTCACCTACATCTTGGATGCCTTGGGGGTAAGCAGATAAACATCATATTTTCATTTTAGGGTGAACTATCCCTTTAAGTTGATAAATGTATCCCTGCTGATCATTTGTGTTGCTACAGTAAATATTTTTTATCAGGTTTCTCATTTTCCTAATTTGCATTTCCCTTTAAATGCTAATGAGCTCTGCTCACCCCACCCCTCTCTTCTGTGGGGTGACAGCAGTTCTCTGAGAGACTGTAAACTTTAGCCGCATTCATCGTGAAACTTGCTAACTAGCACAATATTAGTTAAGTCGAATTGCAAAGAATCATAAAAGTACCTAATACTTACTTCTTCTGTACAGGCGAGGCTGAATCACGAATGATTCGCACGAACATAGACGCATTTAGGCAGATCGGGGGTGCATTCCCTTCAAAAACAAATGTAATCCACTGCATCTTCAGCGGCTCAGATTTCAGGAGTAAATGACAACTGCTATATTCATTATTACATCCATGAAACAATGGCAGACTGATGACTGCTCACTCAGGGGGGGGTCTAAGGTAAAACGCTACTGTCAATCAACAATCGTGGGAGGGGCCTTGGCCTGTGTGACACACAGCCAAGAATCTGAAAACGGCTTGATTTTAGAAAGGGGTTAAGCTTTATCAATTCTTTAAAACAATAAAACACTGGGTGGTTACACACACTGCCAAGACACAATTCAGACAACACATTACACATTTCAAACAACATGTAAAAGTGAATTTTGCATCCGATGATCCCTTTAAAATAAAAAAGCACATAGGGTTTGCACTCTTTTTGACCAATGGATTTCCATGACTTTTGATGAGAACTAACTCTACAGAACAATTTGTCCATTGCTCTTCATTCTGTGACTGATTGTGATGTTCTCCACTTCTTTTCAGCTTTTCTGGATCTGATAAGTCATAAGCCACTATTGCAATACTAGTCACGCCCACCACAGCAGAGATGACCAATCGAATCACAGCTTCAATGAAACCACAGCAGTGGACGCGGTCTGAGGACAGAAAAAGAGGTTTTATTGAGAAACTGCACCAAAATTATGACAAACTCAAAAATAAAGCCATGGTCACACTAGACCTTTAGCATCTGAAATGTCTACAGCCACAGACATTTACTGCAATTCTGCAAATTTAAAATAGAGTTCTTTAAAAGAAGAAATATTCTATCGCTCACACGTCTTCATGTTACATGATTTTGCAGGTTAGAGTCCACCTTGAATTTTGTAAGTCAACAAGATGAAAAGTGTCACCTTTTAACATCTCAAAAGAAAGTAAAACTATTTGTTTGTTGTGAGATTTTTAAAAATAAGTATTAGTGTCACCACTGATGTACCTTGACATAGTTGAGTGATGTCCAGATGTTCAGTCAGGTCAGTGAATGAATTGTTGAGCACACAACTGTAGGTGTTTTTATCCTGATATTCCATCTCCAGAGGTAGAGAGAGACTGATGCTGAGATCAGACACACTGATGCTGGACAATAAACTGTTTCCTTTGTACCAGGAGAGAGTCACATGACTCACATTCAACACTGAACACAACAGTGAACAATTTTGGTTTGATGATCTTTCACATTTGGACACTGATGGAGATCCTGATGATGAAGAACATGTAGAGTATCTGGTGATGACAGGAATGGGAAGTCGAGCTGGAAAACATGAGAGAATCATATCAAGCATGTAATTTTTGTTTGGTAGCATGCTTATTTTATTTTCAGCAGTGTTTCTGAGAAATCACTTACTGCACCCTTAAGCTCTATAAACAGTATCTGTGGTCTGTCAATTAATATTCTTATATTATATTGACATCAGAGATTACAAATGATTTTTGTTAGGAATTATGGTAAGGAAAGAACAAATTAAATTCATCTACTCACCGTAGACAGTAACATTGAATAATTCTGTTAATAATGGGCTGTCCACTTGATAAAGTCCAGAGTCTGTGGTTCTGATGTTCCTGATGGTCAGAGATCCAGTTTGATTGTCCATCTGTAGTCTGTCTCTGAATATCTCATCATGATAATATCTAATATCATGTGTCTTCTCATCAAACCGAATGACTTCAACTATACGAGTATCTTCAGGTCCAAACCACCACTGTATGTATCGTTTATATTGTCTGTGTATATCAGTAACATCAGTGTGAAGAGTGACAGAATCTCCCTCCATCACTGACACTATTTACTCCATCTGTATCAGAACAATAACCAGATTAAATACCAGTTCACGTAAATTATCTGATTGAACTAAGCTTGAAGTTGAAAAATATATTTAACTTACCAACCAGATGCCACAAACAGAAGAACATGAATGTGTGATGCATTTCTTCAAAAGTATGAGATTAAAATTCTCCACAAATCTGAAGGCAGCAGAAATGTGTCCTATCTTAAAACTAAAAAATGAGTCTAAGAACTTCTCCTTCAGTCTTCACACATCTATTAATATTTAGATGTTTGTTCCTCAAACTCTTATTAGTCACGTGTTACAGTCTATACCAGCACAACTTTTATTTATTGATATTAGTCTATTATTAACCAGGTTTATTTAAACAGCTGTTTATTTATTCATTTGTGCATCTGCATGTTAAATTTCAGTTCTCTTTGGTTCCAGAATGATTAGTCAGCAGTTTATGTCTCAGGTGATTGGCTATAAAACCTGACAGCAAAACTGAGTAAAACGACTGGAGGATGGCAACACACAGGCTGTGTACTTCTTCAGCTTCTGCTGGGATGAATGAACGGCCAGCTCTCTCCAGCTGATAAATGCTTTGGATGATACAGTCTCTTTTTCACATGAAAGCTGTTTTGTAAGTCAAATGTGAGGTAAGTTGAAGTTCACATTAGCTGAAAAACAGTTCCTAGTTTTCTAGCCAATTTGACGCCCTAGGCGAAATCCCTATTGGCGCCCCCCCCAATTATATATATATATATTTTTTTTTAATATATTTACATTTATGCATTTAGCAGACGCTTTTATCCAAAGCGACTTACAGTGCATTCAGGCTATACATTTTTTTCAGTATGTGTGTTCCCTGGGAATTGAACCCACAACCTTTTGCGCTGCTAACGCAATGCTCTACCACTGAGCCACAGGAACACAGGAACACATATTCTTTTCAGACAAGTTTCTTGTCACATTCAAATTGGTTGTCATAGTAACGACACTACTTTGTGGAGATTGAGTTCCACAAATCTGAAGGCATTATTTGTAAATTGACTTAAGATAAACATTTTGCACAATTTATTATCTGTAATATCATTGTGTTGCCACTAGATGCCTGTATAGCCCTATGTAACAATCCCTAGTAGCTAAGACATTGCACATAAATTACACATAAATACATTTTATTACATTTGGATTTGGATACATGTTTAGATACTAGAATGGCTACTTTTTGTCTTTATCTGTTTTTTGTTCAATTGTTTTGTTGTTGTTGCTTGAAACATTGATTTAAAGTGTCAGTTATTGCATTATTATTTCAGTCAAACCTATAAAACCCTTTGTTGCCCCACACTACATATAAAAGCCTGATCAGTGACATAAAAGTAATCAATGCAGCTACTTAATCCTTTGCTACTCATTAACGTGTGAACTTCCCGTTTAAATAACGTGACGCTCTGCCCTCTATGACGCTTCTCCCATTAAGTGCTGTGTTAGAAGTGAATGAATTGATCAGCATTTCGACACCTCCATAAGGATGTATTAAACTCGACAAAGCGGTTTAATAAAGGATGTATTGATCTCGTGAATTAGCGAATTTTACTATACCAATATTTTTTAATTGGCTGTTAAAGTTTATATGGGAATATTACATGACACGCTTATCCTTTAACAATGCATTGGCGCAAAAACGCACACCTTTTGGACAAATCTCGCAACACGATTTATCAACTGCCACAAATACCGCCTAAACAAAATACTGATTTTGTGCACTTTAATTACTGTACCAATATTTTAAATTGGCCATTGAACTTAGCTGTATTGCATGGCAAGAAAATAAAAGCATTACCTTGCCAAAGCACTGACAGAGCCCATTGATCTAATGGCGTTGATGATCGCTCCAAATGAAAGCATGCAACAATCAGGCAGCAATTGACAGCGCTCTGATCCAATGGCACACAGGCATCGTCAGATTGACAGTACTCTAGCCCAATGATGTTGGGGGATCCAGTGGGGGCGGCAGTCATATTTCAGGGTGACCGTGCCACTCTTTATCACAACCCTGCTAAAATGTAGTGCAAGTACGTGCGCTCATTGACACCCTTCAGCTGGTGGCACCCTAGGCGACTGCCTATAGCTCGCCTATGCCTAGAAACGGTACTGCACTGACTCATATTGAGCTCATGCAATTATGGAAGTGACTTTTATTTGGCACAATTATTTTGTGGAGTCGTTATTTTTATCAGGCTCCAGCAACCCTTCAACAGTCTACTGGTCTGTCATTCAAACAACATTCAGCTTCTGATGATCAGTTCAAAATGGCTTCATTCAGCCCTGACTGAACAACAGGCAGATTAAACAAATTAGAATTGTTCAACAATATTCTTTAAATTAAAAAAGAAATCACACAAACTGCAAAAGCTGATTGAGACTACTTCTTTAGCATTTGACAGGGATGATTTTGACAAGAAAGACAATTCATGGCTCATCATTTAGGGACTGATTGTGATGTTCTCCACTTAGCTGACGCTGATAGGTCAGTTATGGGTTATGTATGACGTATTTGTGATTTTAGGGATTAATGTTTATATTGTTTGTATTTTCATGATTTCATAATTTAAATGTGTATTTCTGTGTATGTGTCAATTTCATAATTTTGTTACTATTGCATTTTTATTTTCGTTGTACTCCCAGTTTGATTAAATTGAATGTCATGTGACCCTTCCTGATTAATTTAACCTGGAAGTGTTAGCGGAAACGGAATGGTGAGATGTGAATTCAGACACAGGTTAGAGCTCCTTACCATTCTACTGCTTGCAAACATGGTAAACGTGTTAATGTTTTGTATATTTGTTTATTTGCGTAGATGTCCTTTGTAATGTTGTGTGTAAAACTATGTTTCTTTGTTTCTGTTTGTGTGTAGTTTTCACGGTGTTCCATATAAAAAATAAAAAACAACTGACAAACAACTTCTCAACGGAAAGTAAAAAAGAAACAAGCATTTATTTGTGGTATATTATCCATAAATATATCGCCACTGTCATACCTGGACATATCTATCAGAGAAGTGAAGAAAGGACACATTAAAAGGACACAAAATGGCAAGGAAAGGATCTTCAGGTCCAAGCGCCAACTGTACACAAGGCATTTGATTTCTGTGTTTCTCAGGAACATCAGTGTATAAAGTGACAGAATTTCCCTCCTTCACTGACACTGACTTCACTTCATCTGCATCAGAACCAAACACACCTAAAGAAGATAACAAGATTAAATACAAGTTAATGTAAATCTTCTGACTGAACTAAACCTGGAGTCATAAAAATATGTTATACCAACCAGATGCCACAAAAAGAAGAAAATAAATATGTAAAACATTTTTCTACAGCATGAAGAAGCGATCAACAATTCTGTCATTAATCTCAAATAAAATCTGCTGATTGTTTTAGTATCTTAAATCTGTAGACAATGAGTATAAAGAAGAAACTTTTCTTTGAGTAAGAACTTCTCCAAACTTCACTGCCGTATATTTAGTTAGTTGTCTGTTCCTCAAACTCTCAGTCACGTTATATACCATGACAACATTTTTGGTCTATTATTAACCAGGTTTATTTCAACAACTATTTGTTTATTTATTTGCACATCTGCACATTAAATTTCAATTTGGCAACAGAATGATTAAGCAGGTGATTGGCTATAAAACCTGACAGTCATAAGACTGAAAGATGTTATAAGCCTGCAGGCTGTGTATTTCTTCTCTTCCTCCTTTCTACATATTGTCCTGTGTAGGCTATTTTGCTCATTCTGTGTATAGAAGACAACGAAAGTGCTAACACAAAAATACCAACCAGATCCATCAGTGTCAGATCAAAGCTGTCTGTGAGATACAGATGTAGATTCTCACCCCAGGTAAGTTCAGATACCTGTACTGTGTTAAATCAAATGTTACAGATGCTGTAAAAGACACAGACAACCAGAATCATATTCCTTTATTTATATCACACTGATAGAGATTCTTTACATACAGTTACTGTTGATAGCATTAAAATGAAAACCGTCTACTGGGATTCGAACAAATAACCTTCAGTTTCTGATGCTCAGTTCAAATGGACTGTTCAGTCCTGACTGAATGACAAACCAATTATACAAAGAAGATGATTTTAATATTAAACTTGACTTCAGATTTCAATTGTCTTTGAGGAAGCAAAATATGCAAAACAATATTTTGTATATGAAAAAAGAAAGCACACCCATTTCTGTGCAAAAGTTGATTGAGACTTTGCTCTTTGTTGATTCAGATCAGTTCGTCAAGGATCATTTTGACCATTGTCTAATCCAGGGTTAATGAGGGTAACCATAGTGCCAAGAATATATGGCTCTTCATTCAGCGACTGATTGTGAAGTTCTCCGCTTCTGTCCAGCTCTTCTGGATCTGATGTCATAAATCACTATGGCAACAGTAGCCACGCCCACTACACCAGTGATGACCAGTCGAATCACAGCTTCAGTGAAACTGCAGCAATGAACAGAGTCTGAGGACAGAAAAATAGAACCTGCACCAAATTAATGATAAACTTGCCAACAACATGGTAATTGAAAGAAAAAACATTTGTTGTGTGTGGTTGTGGTGATAGTTGTGGTGATATTAATGTCACCACTGACATACCTGCACGCGTCTGGAAGAGTTCACTGATATCCAGATGTCTCGTCTGGTTGCTGATGGGATTGTTGATCACACAGCTGTAGGTGTTTTTATCCTGATATTCCACCTCCAGAGGTAGAGAGAGACTGATGCTGAGATCAGACACACTGATGCTGGACAATAAACTGTTTCCTTTGTACCAGGAGAGAGTCACATGACTCACATTCAACACTGAACACAGTAGGACACATTTGGACACTGATGGAGATCCTGATGATGAAGAACATGTAGAGTATCTGGTGATGACAGGAATGAGAAGACGAGCTGGAAAACATGAGAGAATAAGGTGAAATAAAGTACTATATACTAGAAACATTGTGTTAAAAATAAATTAATTTAAAATCCTATCAATAGCATCTGTGACCTGCTAATATCCTTTGAACATATTGAAATATATTAAGAGATTTCAAATGATTTATTGTGAAAACATTGTGAAGAAAGGACATTAAATTCATCTACTCACCGTAGACTGTAACATTGAATGATTCTACTGACAATCGACTGTCTATTTGATAAAGTCCAGAGTCTGTTGTTCTGATGTTTCTGATGGTCAGAGATCCAGTTTGATTGTCACCTGTATTCTGTCTTTGAATATCTCATCATAATAATATCTTATATGAGATGTCTCCTTATCACGCCAAATTACTCTAGCTATCAGATTAGGTTTAGGTCCAAACTTCCACTGTATATGACGTATATAATATCTTGTTATCCTAATATCAATAACATCAGAGTGTAGAGTGACAGAATCTCCCTCCATCACTGACACTGTATTCACTCCATCTGCATAAAACACACCAAGACAAGATGAAACAACAATGAACTAAACCTGAAGCCATAAAAGCATTTAACTTACCAACTAGAGGCCACAAACAGAAGAAGATGAATGCGTGAAACATTTTTCAACTGTTGAAGATAAAAACACTTCACAGATCTGAAAAGCCACAACAGAAATGTGTCATTAATCTACTAAAAATCTCCTGATGCTTTCAGTAGTCTCTTAAATCTGTAAATACTGTGTCTAATGGAGGAACTTTTCTGTCCGTGTGAACATCTCCTCCAGTCTTCACACTGCTGTATACATTGCTAAATATTAGTTCCTCAAATTCTGACAAATCACATGTTACAGACTATGACAATATAAGCACAACTACATTTTGTAGTAACCAGGGTTCATTTCAGTCTGTCTGACTGACTGTAATCTTCAGATTTAGAGTCAGTGACAGCGTCCTCATTTGGGCTTTTTTCCCATTCAGTGAACGAAAATAAGGGTTTTCTCTTCGTTAAGTGTTCCTTCATAAACAATCAAAAAAACATTACTAGCAGTTACACGCCTAAACATCAGATGGCGAAGGTGAGTCACGACTGACAGCAGTAAAAACAGACGAACGACAGATCGCTGATGAACGTGGACCACGCTGAAGTCTCTCTTGTTTACTAACAGTCTGTATCGGATTTTTCTTCAAGTTTTCTTTGTTATGCAAGCAAATTATTTGAAATCGTTACAGAATAAGGAACTATTAACTACTAAGGTGGATTTACAAATAGGTATGTACAAGCTACAACATGCCAAAAAAGATATCTAATATGACTTTCATTTTATAATTATTTTCTATAATTATTTTATAGAACTTTTATTTTATGATTTAAGTATTGAAAGTAAATCAACAAAACGTTTTGTGGTCTTTTCAGGCATTTTAACAGCTCAAGATGGCTTTGGTGCCCTATGATGAGAATCTACTTCCTGCGCTGTCTAAACTTCACCAGACTTCCGCTGAATTTAATCTGGCCAATCACAGGATCAGACTCAGCCAGGACTGGAACCGATTGGGTGTCGCTGCTGTGGTCTGGGACGCCGTAAGTTCAGTTTCATCATCTGCACTTAGTGGGGAAAAATGTGGACTGGTAAAAGAAAGGTTGAAGGTTCGAATCCCACAGGATGTGTTCACAATTGTGAACTTTTTCCAGTCATAATAAAGTAATAGTTGATCCCTGTTTATTTTCCAGGCGGTGGTGCTCTGCATGTTCCTGGAGATGGGAAAGGTGGATCTGAAAGGAAAGAGAGTTATTGAGCTTGGAGCCGGCACAGGTTTGGTGGGCATTGTAGCTGCTCTGCTTGGTAAGAATGAATACTTTGTGTGAATATTTCTTTTTTTTCAGAATTATTTTAGACTGTAACACTCCTTTCTCGCAGGAGCCAATGTGACAATTACAGACCGAGAGCCTGCACTGGAATTTCTGACTGCCAATGTGCGTGAAAACATTCCTCCCGGCCAGCAGGGGGCGGTACAGGTATCTGAACTTACCTGGGGTGAGAATCTACATCTGTATCCCACAGGCAGCTTTGATTTGATCCTGGGAGCTGACATTGTTTACCTGGAGGAGACGTTTCCTGCCCTCCTGCAGACTCTTGAACACCTGAGCTCGGAGAACACGCTGGTGCTGTTGTCCTGTCGCATTCGTTACGAGCGAGACGAGCGGTTCCTGATGGAGCTACGCCAGAGGTTCTCTGTGCAAGAGGTCCATTATGACTCTCAAAGGGACATTCATATTTACAGAGCCGTGAAAAACACGACCAACACTGAACTGTAAGGGCTGGTATGGAGGAAACTTTGGGTGGAGGTTCCTGATTGTAATTCAAAGCATTTTAAGCTTTATTAAAAGTATTGAAGATAATTAAATGACAATATTTAAGAGGACCATAATGTTTATGCTTTGTTTGGCTTCACTGCTTGGGCAGCAGGTGGCGCTGCTGTACAGGAGTGGAATAATAATCTGGCCTTATGCTAAAAATAGACACCTGTTTTATCTTCAGCATCTCTTTTTATTTTATTTTCACTTGATTTTCAAAAGCGAGCACTTGGATTGCAAATCAGATGCATAATGGTCATTATTACTACTATTATTAGTATTATTAACAATTGTTGATTACTATAAACAATCCAAAATATATTTATTATTATAATTAATACATTATTATTTAAATATAATTAATAGTAATAACAGGAATAATAATAATAAATTATTATTATTAATAATAATATAATTAAAATAGTATTATTATTATTACTATTATTATGAACTATTGTTATGTTTTCCTA
Source organism: Schizothorax lantsangensis (assembly GCA_027422415.1). Taxonomy (NCBI): domain Eukaryota; kingdom Metazoa; phylum Chordata; class Actinopteri; order Cypriniformes; family Cyprinidae; genus Schizothorax; species Schizothorax lantsangensis. Next base: position 15,702,229 of record CM049843.1, on the reverse strand, counting down.
TATAATCCAAATATGAAATTATTATTATTAATATTTTGCTTAAAATTATTCTTTAAAAACAAATAATTGTTCCTGTCTATATACAATCCAATATATATATATATTATAGTTAATATAATTAAAAGTCATTATTATTACTATTACAACTACTGGTTGTTTTCCATAATAAATAATATTTTAAATAGTTTATAATAAAGTCTGTATATATATATATATATATATATATATATATATAATAAAACCTACAATTGTTAGTATTTAAATGTAAAAGTTATAATAATAATAATTATGTATTATATATATACAATCCAAATGTCCATTATTATTATATGTAAATATAAGAAAACAGCAATAATAATAATTACTATTATAATTAATATTATTAAAACGTTGTTGTTGTTGTTATTATTAACTATTGTTATGTTTTGTATAGAGTCCAAAATATTAATTAATAATAATAGTAATAATGATAATAATAATAATGCTTAAAATTATTCTTTAAATATAAATCATTGTTCTTGTTTGTATACAATCCAAAAATACATCTATTATTATAGTTAATATAATTAAGTCATTATTACTACTACAACTACTACTACTTGTTGTTGTCAGAAAATATCAATTAATAATATAACCTATTTTTTTTTAAATGTAATAGTTATAATAATAATATAAAATAAAAATAGTTATGTATTATATATATATATATATATATATATATATATATATATATATATATATATATATATACATTCCAATATATTATTATTATTATTATTAATAATTATTATTATTATGTATATAAGAAAACAACAACAACAATAATTATTATTATTTTGTGTGTGTGTATGTATAGTTGTTAAAAGATGTTAGACTTAAAAATAATGTTTGTGAACATGTGAACTCTTCACAGTAATTTGTTTTGACATTTTAGGATGTAGAAGGCCAAACCCGGATTTATGTTAGCTACGCTTTTGATGCATTAAACCCCAGATACTTATCATCAAAATGACCCTTATCTTGGATAAACATGTCTCCAGTTTTATAACAGATAGCCCACATCCTGTCAAACCAATCAAAAACTCCTGCAAAGACTCTTCCAGTGTTTAGGCGCTGAGAAATTTCAAAACAATCAATAATTTGAGAAGTTTTTAATTTGAGGATAGCATGTATTTGCAGGTGTCTTTTATGTTTCCGATGTATTACTGTGCACTTGGAGACTCATAAGTGCTGTGATTCATTATTGTGTCACAGAATAATGATGTGTTTTTCTTGATAAACAAGTCATTACTGGACCAAACGCGTCATGAAGCAGCGTGACAGCGTCCCTGATGCTGCTAGAATGTCGTTAAAGCACATGTTAAAAGCGACACACAAAAAAGGATGTTTTAATGCGCTGCAGCCCATGCTGCATTAGGCCATATTGAATTTAAGTGAGTGTGTGTGTATTTGTTTGCAGAGGAAGTCCGCTTTGTGGCAGAGCAGACGGATAGTTCCACCTGAGCGCAGTCAATAAAGAAGACACTATGATATTTGTTGAGCTTTTAACAGGCTTTTAAACCCTTGTTGTCTGCTGTTAAATGATTTCTGAAGATCCGCCGATATGGAAAAAAACATCCTTTGAAGTTTCCTTCAGCCTTTTTAAGTCGCAAATTTGAAATATTTTGTAAAACGTCATAATTTGCTTTTGTTCGAAACACTGAACAAAGTTTAATTGCGCACAAGTTTTTAAATCTACTTCCGAGGACAGTTGTGAACGGGCTAAAAACAGCACACATGGCCTTTTATTGTTTTCTGTGACATCATCTTTTCAGCCTCTTTATTGCTGGAGCCGTTCTCAAGCGACAGTGACATCAGAGCACTTTGCCCTGATTGGTCAAAACCGAAAGTCATCCTGATATTGTGACTCACTTATTGCAAAATTAGCACCTTAATTACAGTAAACGCCTGTCTTGAATGCATGGATGTGACCTTTCACATCTATATGATAAAAATCTTTCGTGAAACATCCAATCTGTTGCATTTTACAGCCCTTGACAGTGGAAAAGCCCTTAGCTATCATGTTATCTTCTGTTATATTATCTTGAGTCCTTACGGAATATGGTCGGTTACAGTCGGGGTTTTTTCAACCCTTGATAAAATATAATAAATTATATATAATAATAAATAGTAGTAATATAAATAAATAAGGATATTTTTATAATTTTTTATTTATTAATTCACAAAATTTGATTTAGTAATTTGACAATAAAATGCAGCAGGTTTTCCAACCCAATGTCATGATAAAACGTCATTATTTAACAAGGTGATGATTTATTATAAATTCATACGATGTGATTCGTATGAAAATGTACGCTTTTGATTTTGTAATTTGATTGACGATAAATGCAGCAGGTTTTCTAACCCAATGTCATGATAAAATGTCACTATTTTGTACAAGTTGTCAATTTCTTATATAAATTTGTGATTCGTACGAAAACTACTTTTTTAGAAAAAAAAACATCAAGCTCCACCCCTAAACTGTCAGTGACTTAACTTAAGTGATTTACGTTGACTTAAGTAAATAATCATTTAAAAAAATAAGTTAAGTGAATTGTCAAGTTCACTTAACTTTTTTTAAAATTATTATTTACTTAATAATTTTAAGGCCACGGGTTAACTCAATTTTTTTATGTTAAGTCAACTTATCACTTTTTATGAATTCATACGAATTAGCCACCAATTCGCCAAAATGTAAAATAGTTACAAATTGCCATGAAATTGTGTCAGGTTTTCTGACTTTGTTAATGGTGACATTAAAAACATAACTAAAATTCAGTTGATGTGAATCATTTCCGTTGAAGAATCAGTTCAAAAAATCATAAGCGAATCATTTATCGCTATGTTGTTATGCATAAAACATTTTCACAAAATGGCCAAACATTGGCCTAGAAATTGTCTTTAATTAGTTTTCCTCAGATAGTTTATGCCTTGAATGCACTTTAAGTCTGTATTAATACCTTTTACATAAAGTATGGTTTTAAATTTCAAAGGTGCTCTTTAGATACTAAAACCTGCCAGGAAAGTCTTTTCATTGAATTTCCCTGCAGCTCCCTCCAGCTAGTTGTCCAACAGCTGTTCTTTCTTCTGTGGCTTTAAATGAAGTGGCACCGTAAACAGTCATTGACTCTCGACAAACCACAACTACACAGTGCACGACTGCACTCCACAGTTATGAAATAGCATTGAACACCACACCCAAAGGAAGCATATGCTTAGACACCAAAATAAATAAATACACTCTCTCACACTCTTTCAAAGAACAGAAACGATGGAAGAATGGAAAATCAATGCAGTACATAATGCTTTAAGCCAAAACGAGGGGTTCACCCTCCTGAATCATACTTGGAAATAAATGTCTAATGTGGGAGGAAATCCATTCTGACTTAATCAAATTGTTTATACAAAGTAAAAACATATGCCATATCTAATTCCCAAAATGGCCTACATGAGGTTTAGAATAGCTTTTAAAGACTTAATTAAGTTATGTTAAAATATTTTTAATGTAGTACTTGTATTAACTTAAATCAGGGAATTTGTTTTCATAATAGAGTGTGTGGACACCAGTACGCTAAAGTCAAACACACGCTTCATCTCCTTTAAAACAACTCAAGGAAGTGCGCTTATGTCACCTCACATTATTTATTATTTGCTTTATCAATGACCATCATAAATTTTATGAGGCCTGCTGTAAAGATGTCAGAAAACAGGCCATTACAGTATGTGTGAGGGAATGCTGGCTTTTCATAAGCTATGATTCATATGGAGAAAATGGCACTATTTCTTAGTTTAGAAAAATGTAATGCCTCATTCTGGACTAATACTGTGTGAAATGTTTGCTTTTTGCCTTTATCGCTAATACATAGTGCTAAAGCTTCATATTTTCATTAAAACAGTATTTATTATAGCCTAGCCTATAACATAATGTAAAATGTGGCCTATCTTTTAAAGATTTGATTCATGAATTAATAGATTGATATTCCTGTTGAAAAAAAAACAGCATATGCTGGTTAGGTAAGTTTTGAAGCTTTGATGCTGGTTTGAGCTAGTTTAAACTGGTCCTTAGCTGGTCATGTGCTGGTCCCAATTTGGTCGGACCATCTTAGGACCAGCTTAAACCAGCTCATGACCAGTTTAAACTAGCTCAAACAAGCATCCAAGCTTCAAAACTTACCTAACCAGCATATGCTGTTTTTTTTTCAACAGGGATACTAACAGTTTTCTGTCATCCTTAGTGAAGGTCAGATTCATTTAGCGAATCATTCGTTCGAACAGTTTGTTTCAATGAATCAAAGCGAATCGAATGAGAAGTCCCGCGCATTTTACGTTTCATAGCTTTTGTAGAACATGTTGGACCGGTAATAAACCAGCTACCAATTGGCCAAGCTGGTTTTTGTTCTGTGGTTGCTAGTCAGCAAACTATTAAGCTATGACCAGCTCAAAATTAACTAGCTATCATGTTCCAAAACACAGCTACAGGTTTAACCTGAACAACAGGGAATAGTATTTAAAATATTAATACGACTACTAGTCAATAAAATCTTTAATAATTTCCAGCATTTTAACAATAGCTACATGAATTTTGTACAATCGCTTTGAGAATCATTTCGCTCGAAATCGAATCGGTTCAAAAGAATGATTCGCGAATCAGGTTTCACTGGTATGGAACACATGCTTCTGACGAATCATCCTCACATGGCTCAAGTAATAGGACAAATATAGAGCATAATGAAAATGAAAAATTATCTGTTTTGCATGAATATTTGAGGACACTGATCCATTCCCTTACAACATGCAATCGTGACAAACTCGAGGAAACATGTTTTTGTGCAGAAAACACCATGCTCAGCTTCATTAGTAGCTTTGACATGCATTACAGAGAAATTATTGTATCACTGACTAAGATAACTCGTTTTAAAGGAATGCGAACTTTAATCTGTCACCACTTTATTGTTTCCTTAACAAGCAAAGTTGAGGTAATATTTAACACTCCTGCTCTATTCGACTCTCGGGAGCGTCAGCGCGCAACAGAGAAACCGAATTGCGCTGGATAATAACGGGATTCTGAACCAAAACCCTCGCATTTCACTCTAAGATGGTCAGTAAGTGCTAAATAGTGCAAATATTTCGCGCACAGTTTGTAAAAGTAACTTTAGAGAGTTGTGCGTAAAAGCGCATTTGGAGAGTATCACAAGGTGCTGCGTCCTTTGCGTGTATGATATTTTTTAAAGTTGATTTATCTGATTGTTGTTCTTGATATATTTTAGGGGGTTGGAAAATGGGTTCTGGCAGCATTTGGGATCGTAGTGATCGTTGTGTTAATAGCTGTTCCAACAGCCATTTTTCTCAACGGTAAGTGATTGTTTATGGATAAATCCATGCGCATTTGTATGGATACGTTTAATATGTTTCATGAAATCAATAGCTGTTTTTGATTGACAGCTCTCTATAGATTCATGGTAAACTTGTAAATGTCAAACTATTACTATACATGTTTTATGGATTTTTTTATAAGTCTCACTTACTGAAGTAAGCTATAGTTACAGGCTGTCACAGGTGACTGGCTGCAGGACTGCTTACATCAGTGTTTTAAACGCTGAAAGGAACGCTCTGCAGCTCTTATCTGAGCCATTATCTTCCCCTTAATCTGAACTTTGTACAGGATAATGATTTTGCTTGTATAATGCACAATTTATTATATAACACATACACTGTGTTTGAGTTTGTGTTTCAGTAAATCAATTCTATCTATCTATCTATCTATCAGAGGATAAAACTGAATCCCAGAGGACTTTTACTTTAGAAGATTACTTCAATGGAACTGCAAGAACCAAGTCATACAACATGCGATGGGTTTCAGGTACTATGAAATAAGTAACCCCTACAAATAAATATATAAAGTATGCTGTGTCTGTACTATAATACAATAATGGTATCTAATAACAAATAACCATCACTATGGTACTTTGAAATATACCATGTACTGTACCATTTTATATGGTTCTACCATGGTATTTTTGGTGTTTTTAAGTGCATATTCATGTTCTGTAGTATTTACTTATAGTACCATGTCCAAAAACATGATAATACCATAATATTTTCATAAGTAAACTTTTGTAAGTAGACCATTTCATCAACCATCAACCATTTGCTACATTTATGCACTATTTTTCTTGCAGATGATGAATATCTTCACAAGACAGGAGAAGGTTCATTGCATCTGATCAACGCAAACACTGGAAATGGAAGTGAATTCGTGAATCAACAGATATTTGTAAGAGTGTTTGCCTCATCTTTCCTTTTCTGAATAGGAAGTGGTGTTTTGAAATGTCACATACTGGACGTGTGTGAACCATGACGCATCAAGTGACTTTTGTTAGTTTGGGGAGCAATTCTCACCATTAACTAAGTATTAACGATGACTTTGTCTCAATAAACTCTTAATTTGCTGCTCATTAATAGTTAGGTCTTTGTTAAGTTTAGGCATGGGGTAGGGTCAAGGTATCTAAAATATGGTTATGCAGAGTAACACATTAATGTGTGCTTTATTAGTTCTAATAAACAGCCAGTATGCTAGTGATAGGGATGTAAATCAGCAAGTAGTTAATAGTGAGAATTGGTCCCAGAAATTTACATCGAAAGATGTGGGGTTGGGTCTTTTTATAGTTGGCGCAGTAAGCAACTGCCTAGCAACTACCTAGAATACCCTAGCAACCACATAACAATGTACTAAAAACCAGTTTCGCACAAGAAAGCACCACTCTTGTTTCTTCAGAAATTCTAAAATGGTCAATTCGAATCAAGCCATGTGCAGATCTCTGTTCTTAGTTCTGTTTAAAAGTCTGATTTAGAGCATCTGTTAAATGGCTTAAATGTAAATGCACGTTTGTATCGATTCCTTGAACTTACAACGGTTGTCTTTCTTTGATGTTATCAGTCCCGTGTGGCAGCTTTTGATTACATGGTGTCAGCCGATCGAAAATACGTCTGTTTCCTGAGCAACTACACTAAGGTATTCAATGAGACGCTTTGATGGGTAATTAATCATTTATCATCTGCTATTGGTGTCCAGATGTTTAATGTTGACTTTCTTCTCCAGCAATGGAGACACTCCTACACTGCATCATATTCCATCTATGACCTGGAAAAAAGGTTTGTTTACTAGTGTTTTTACGGTATATAAAGCAAGCTAGCTGTTTATGCTAACAAACTGCTATGCTATGTCATAACTGTGATTAATGATCACTCTGTAATCATTTAAGATGACTAACTTGCTCTTTATTTCAGGGATTTTATAAATACAGATATCCCACATGAAATCCAGTACCTAGCATGGTCGCCAAAAGGCCACAAACTGGTGAGTATCATATCAGTTCACCACTTCATGCAGAAGTTGTAATGTCATGTACGTGTCAAAACCTTGCCGTCATTTCACTTGTTTTTGCCGTGTCATTATTTATTCTTTCTGTCTGTGAGGAACTTGGTTCACTACATGTGTTAATATGTGCTTTTAAACCGTTTTGAGGGTAGCTAACTACATAACTAGGTTTAACTACATTTTTGACAATAATTAAAATGGTGTAGCTTTAACAGTAACACATTTTTTTCCAACAAATAGCAGTAGTTTGACAAAAGTGTTACTACATTTTTTTGTAGTGTGACAGTGGCTAAGCTGTTTTTGAAAACAATGTATCTTTTTTAGGTAATATGCTAATTTCTCCAACAAACTCGTGACAATTTGCGCACACAGCTTCCTTTTTTTAAATACTGGGATATATCAATACATACTGGGGTTTTCTAGTCTATAGTTATGTATTATAAAAGATATATTACATACTGGAGGTAGCTAATTAAACGAAAGTGTAGCTTTTCAAGAAAGCTAATTTTTACAATAAGTAGCGCTGTATCATGACAAAATTGTTTAATTGCACAGCTTTTCTATTTGTAACTATCTAAAAGAAGCAATGCTACTAACTTGACTACATTTTTCAATAGCGTGGCAATAGCTAAGCTATTTAAAAAAAAATAGTGTAGCTTTTTCAACAACAAGCAAATTTTTCCAGCAAGTAGCGCTATAGCATGAAAGAGATATTTGCGCACACAGCTTCTTTTTGTTACATAACTTTAATTAAATAATTTGTTAAATACTGTGATTTATAAATATGTTATTTGCTAGTGTTATTAGTTATATGTTCAAAAGACATATTAAATGTTGAGGGCTGTAGCTTTTCCAGTTGCAAGCAAATTGTTCCAGCAATTAGTGTTGTAGCATGACAAAATACTGGCTAAAATACGAGTTCATAATCCATAATATTGCTTTTTCTAGTGAAAAAGTCCATCCCTTGTTGTCCTCTCACATCAAAATCCATCAACATATTTGTTTAGGACTGTTTTCACTTGTAAAAACTGTGCTTTATCTGTGCATATTTCTCTCCTGTTTCAAACAAGATGAGTTTTTCACTTAAGAAAGCAATATTATGGAAGCAATTTAGCTGGAAGCAATGGTTTAAAGTGGAAAAAAGTCTTAATGATGGATTTGTTTCTTACAAAACATGCAGCTGGATCATTCCGTGTTAAATCAACCAAATTTCAAAAAATATTTTACTGATATTTTTTTCTGGAGAAAGACAGATATGTATAGTGACGAAAGCCAAAATATTAAATGTCATGGATGAATACTGACTGAGTAATCCACTATTTTGTAGAGGGGGGTCAAAATGCCAAATTACAGGGGGCTAAAAATGACTTCAGAAAGATGGCAGCATCATAATGTTATTTTTACACAGAGATTGGTAGGTCTGTTAGTAAAATCTGTTCACTTTATCAATCTTTGTTGCATTATGTGCAGATGGTGACCATTCAAAAATGGGGAAACAGCACTTTTCAAGTTTTTTTCTCCAAAGTTTGCATGCCTGTAACTCAAGAAGTATTAAATATATCTTAATGCCCTTTTAGATATTGGGTCTTAACAAACTTTCCTTTTAGCATCTTCATTTTTAAGGGCCTATATGGTTCAGTTCCAGAGATATTGGAATTTCAATATGGCTCCAAGAGTAAATTGTTAAAATGTATGTTTTCAGTGGTCAAAAACCAAATGTGGGTCAGTTTGCAAAAATATGATACTTTTTTTCCTTTAAAGAGGAATGTCTGAAGAATGTCTGGTTGAGTTGACATGGAATGACCCAGCTTTTTTCTCCACCAAATATCTTCAGTGTTTTAAAGCTACTTTTGGATAGTAGCTTGTAGCAGTCAAGGGAGTAACAGGACAAGCTAGCTTCGAAGTAGCTACTACAAAACTGCTTGTCTTCCAAAACTCCAAACCCTTTGCACACATATTCCCACCCAACAAAAAATGTTTAATAATATTCTTTTCAAATTCCTGCAGGCTTTTGTGTGGCAAAACAACGTCTATGTGAAGGAAACTCCCACCTCTGCATTCAGGCAGGTCACTACTGATGGAGCCCACAACCTGATCCTCAACGGCATTCCTGACTGGGTGTACGAGGGTAAAAGATACATATTTAATGAAGCTGATGGATGTTAACCATTCATAACAGAGGTCTTTTACCTTTTGAAGACTTAAAGGAATAGTTTGCCAAAAATTATCCAAAAAAGCTAGTGATCTTGTGTGTCTGTTTTCTCTGCAGAGGAGATGTTCTCCACCAACTTTGCTCTGTGGTGGTCACCAAATGGCAGTTTTGTGGCGTACGCCAAATTGAATGACTCAGGAGTCCACAACATTGAGTATACATGGTACGGAGAAGGCCAATATCCAGAAACAGTCTTAATACCATACCCCAAGGTAAAAGGATTTTCTTTTTAAAGCAAAGTGTGATGTTAAAGAAATAGTTTGTCAAAATTTAAAATTTGCTCAATTTACCCTCAGGCCATCCAAAATGTACAGTAGATGAATTTGTTTCTTCAGCGGAACAAGTTTATAGTAATTTAGCATTACATAACTTGGTCACCAATGGATCCTCTGTAATGAATGGGTGCCGTCAGAATGAGAGTCCAAACTGCTGATAAAAACATAACAACAATCCACAACATGATTCCAGTCCAGTCCACCACATCTTGTGAAGTGAAAAGTTGTGTGTTTGCAAGAAACAAATCCATTATTAAGGCATTTTAATTTTAAACAGTCGCTTCTGGCTAAAATATGATAATGTGAAAAGGCCCATCTCCTGTTGTCATCTCACAACAAAATCTACCAAGATATTTGTTTAGAATTGTTTTGGACTGTTTTCACTTGTAAATTCACGACTTTTTCCACTGAATAAAGCAGTATTACCGATAGAGGACTTGTATTTTAGCTAGAAACGGTTTGAAATTAGAAAAAAAAAAAAAGTTTTGATGGATTTGTTTATCACAAACACAAATATTTTCGCTTGACAAGAGGTTAATTGATGGACTGGAGTCATGTGGATTACTTGTTGATTAGGGCTGTGCAAATAATCGAATGCGATGATCATGCGCATCTCATCATTAAAGCCGGTTCGCTGATTAGTAATTAATCTCCTTCACGTGCTTTCAGATGGAGCGGCATTTAATACACAGAGCCATAGATCGCTGACAAGCTACGCAATATCGCGGTCATAATCGAATGCGATTCATCTGCGATTCTGAACGTGATATTGCGTAGCTTGTCAGTGAACTAAGGCTCTGTGTATTAAATGGTGCTCCAGCTGAAAGCACGTGAAGAAGATTAACTACTAATCACAGAACCGGCTTTACTGACTAGATGCACATGATCATCGCATTCGATTATTTGCACAACCCTATTGTTGATTACTTGTGGGTGTTTTTATCAGCTGTTTGGACTGTCATTCTGACGGCACCCATTCACTTCAGAGGATCCATTGGTGAGCAAGTGATGTAATGCTAAATTTCTCCAAATATGTTTCCATGAAGAAATTAACTCATCTTGGATGGCCTGAGGGTGAGTAAATTTTCAGCAAGTTTTCATTTTTGGGTGACTTATTTATAACACACATTTTTAATGCTCCCATTCGCTTGTTTCCAAGGCTGGAACCCCAAACCCAACTGTGAAACTCTTTGTCTTTGATACAAACACAACCATGACCAAAGAACTCCTGGTTCCCAGTGATGTTGGTGCAGGGTAAGGAGTTTTGGCATTCGCATGTGTTCTTCAGCAAGTTCTTCAGTAATTTGACCTAAATCGATGTGTTTTATCACAGAGAGCACTACCTGAGCACTGTTACATGGGCGTCAGATGAGCGAATTGCAGTGCAGTGGCAGAAGAGAACACAGAACTATGTCGCTTTGAAGACGTATGACTTCAGCAGCAACACTTGGACCGAAAGTCCACTGGTACATCTAACTTCATGGACTATTGTAGAATCACTGAATCAACTGAAGCATGATCTTCATCCAATCACAATTCTTTTTACTCATAAGCTTTTTTTTTCAACAGAGCCAGGTTATCACAAGCAGCACGGGCTGGGTTGGCCGGGTATGAATTATTTGATGACGAAATTATCAATTGATGTTTAATGCAATGTTGAGTCAAGCTAATATGTCCCTGTTTTCATAGTTTTCTCCTGATGAACCTGTCTTTCGGCCGGACGGCAGCAGTTGTTATTACATTATGAGTGATGACAAGCAATTTAAGCATCTTGTTTATTTCAGTCCAGTGAGTTTACAAACTATAAAAACATAATTTAATACAATTTTGTACTATTTAAAATGTATATTTAAACTCATATTTAAGGTTTTGTTATTGCATTAGTATGTATATGTATTGAATATTTACACTTATAATATTTTCAATTTTATTAAAATGTTTAGATTTTAGCATTTGTTTTTATTTTTGCATATTTATAAAATGTTTTAGGCTAAAATGGCAAATTGAGCCATTTTTAGTAACCTATTTAATTTTTGTATTCTGCTAATATAAACTTCAAATTGAATTAGAAACACAGCTTTGCATGTGTTCTGCATAGTTTTTCATATTGTTCGATATTGTTTCCTAGACAGTAAGGTCGTTCCTGACAACAGGAAATTGGGAGGTCACTAGCATCCTTAAGGTCACAAATGATGCTGTGTAAGTTCATTTGCTAGAAACTTCTGTCACTGAGTGTCCAAGATTCTTTTCTCAACTTTTTTTCTCTGTTTGTGACAGATACTATGTGAGTAATGAACACAATGCAAGTCCGGGCCAAAGGAACGTTTACAAGTGAGTGTCGCAAGCTGAAATCAATCAGATATTTTCATAGTTGAAAAATGTAATAAATTGTGTATTTTGTTCGGCAGAATCACCATAAATGGTGCTTCTCATTCTAAGCCCGAGTGTCTGACCTGTACCCTCAATGCGGACCGGTGCAAGTATAATTCTGCCCTGTTTAGCACTGAAGGAACCTACTACCTCATGAGCTGTTCTGGTACGTCATGTATATTCATTTTTATAGAACTTCTTTATATGCAAAGTACATAAAACACACAAAAAGTCAATTAAATGTACCCAACATCTTTTATTTGTTTGTTTCTGAAGGGCCTGGACTGCCTCTGCACACACTGAGAAACAGCAGAGATGGAACAGGTACGGCTTAGCATTACATTCATTAAAACCGCTGCCATTAGCAGTTAGCGCACAGATTAGCAGTTAGCATAAATGTGTTAAAATTCCATTCACTGAACATTTTTCATTACATCCCCACCACTTCCCATGTCCTCTACAAAATAAAATTAAAAAAAAGATTTATTCATTCACTTATTTGTTTTTTTGTTTTTTTTGTAAATTTTCTTTTGTTATTTTGTAATATAAGTAATATATACAGTGGCTCAGTAGTGCACAACACAATGCATAGGACTAATTTTTTTGTGTTGTGGCTTGTTTCTGTTGTGTTGTGCTAATTTAGTTGTGTTTTAATTGTTGTTTCCATTGTGTTGAGGAGATTTTGTTGTGTTGTGCTAAATATAAGCATACAAAGTGCTTATAAGCAAGATAATTATAATATTAAAATCATATGTATGTATTATACAGTAAAAATATAAAATATATATTGGAATACATGTATGTAGAAACTTAAAATTTGTTGCAGTAATTGTAATCCCATTTATATAATTCATAAAAATTCTATATTCTATAAAAATAATACTATATTCTGAAAACTATATATATGTGTATATATAATAGTTTTTGGAATATAGTATTATTTTTATAAAATATAATAATAATAATAATATATATATATATATATATATATATATATATATACAGTATCTCACAGAAGTGAGTACACCCCTCACATTTTTGTAAATAATTTATTAAATCTTTTCATGTGACAACACTGAAGAAATGACACTTTGCTACAATGTAAAGTAGTGAGTGTACAGCTTGTATAACAGTGTAAATTTGCTGTCCCCTTAAAATAACTCAACACCCAGCCATTAATGTCTAAACCGCTGGCCACAAAAGTGAGTACACCCCTAAGTGAAAATGTCCAAATTGGGCCCAAAGTGTCAATATTTTGTGTGGCCACCATTATTTTCCAGCACTGCCTTAACCCTCTTGGGCATGGAGTTCACCAGAGCTTCACAGGTTGCCACTGGAGTCCTCTTCCACTCCTCCATGATGACATCACGGAGCTAGTGGATGTTAGAGACCTTGCGCTCCTCCACCTTCTGTTTGAGGATGCCCCACAAATGCTCGATAGGGCATTCTTTTCTAACCACCCTTCCTCCCCTATCCCATCCTCATTAGACAGAACACATAATTGGACATTATTGCTAGGCCATGCAGATTAATTTGATGCAGTGTGCAGTGTATGGTCTGAGCACTGACAGGCTGACCCCCCACCCTTTCAACCTCTGCAGCAATGCTGGCAGCACTCATACGTCTATTTCCCAAACACAACTTCTGGATATGACGCTGAGCACGTGCACTCAACTTCTTTGGTCGACCATGGCGAGACCTGTTCTGAGTGGAACCTGTCCTGTTAAACCGCTGTATGGTCTTGGCCACCGTGCTGCAGCTCAGTTTCAGGGTCTTGGCAATCTTCTTATAGCCAACGCCATCTTTATGTAGAGCAACAATTCTTTTTTTCAGTTCCTCAGAGAGTTCTTTGCCATGAGGTGCCATGTTGAACTTCCAGTGACCAGTATGAGAGAGTGAGAGCGATAACACCAAATTTAACACGCCTGCTCCCCATTCACACCTGAGACCTTGTAACACTAACGAGTCACATGACACCGGGGAGAGAAAATGGCTAATTGGGCCCAATTTGGACATTTTCACTTTGGGGTGTACTCACTTTTGTGGCCAGTGGTTTAGACATTAATGGCTGTGTGTTGAGTTATTTTGAGAGAACAGCAAATTTACACTGTTATACAAGCTGTACACTCACTACTTTACATTGTAGCAAAGTGTCATTTCTTCAGTGTTGTCACATGAAAAGATATTATAAAATATTTACAAAAATGTGAGGGGTGTACTCACTTCTGTGAGATACTGTATATACAGGTGCATCTCAATAAATTAGAATGTCGTGGAAAAGTTCATTTATTTCAGTAATTCAACTCAAATTGTGAAACTCGTGTATTAAATAAATTCAATGCACACAGACTGAAGTAGTTTAAGTCTTTGGTTCTTTTAATTGTGATGATTTAGGCTCACATTTAACAAAAACCCACCAATTCACTATCTCAACAAATTAGAATATGGTGACATGCCAATCAGCTAATCAACTCAAAACACCTGCAAAGGTTTCCTGAGCCTTCAAAATGGTCTCTCAGTTTGGTTCACTAGGCTACACAATCATGGGGAAGACTGCTGATCTGACAGTTGTCCAGAAGACAATCATTGACACCCTTCACAAGGAGGGTAAGCCACAAACATTCATTGCCAAAGAAGCTGGCTGTTCACAGAGTGCTGTATCCAAGCATGTTAACAGAAAGTTGAGTGGAAGGAAAAAGTGTGGAAGAAAAAGATGCACAACCAACCGAGAGAACCGCAGCCTTATGAGGATTGTCAAGCAAAATCGATTCAAGAATTTGGGTGAACTTCACAAGGAATGGACTGAGGCTGGGGTCAAGGCATCAAGAGCCACCACACACAGACGTGTCAAGGAATTTGGCTACAGTTGTTGTATTCCTCTTGTTAAGCCACTCCTGAACCACAGACAACGTCAGAGGCGTCTTACCTGGGCTAAGGAGAAGAAGAACTGGACCGTTGCCCAGTGGTCCAAAGTCCTCTTTTCAGATGAGAGCAAGTTTTGTATTTCATTTGGAAACCAAGGTCCTAGAGTCTGGAGGAAGGGTGGACAAGCTCATAGCCCAAGTTGCATGAAGTCCAGTGTTAAAGGGATAGTTCACCCAAAAATGAAAATCCTGTCATCATTTACTCACCCTCAAGTAGTTCCAAACCTGTATGAATTTCTTTGTTCTGCCAAACACAAAGGAAGATATTTTGAAGAAAGTTTGTAACCAGACTGTTTTGGGGCACCATTGACTTCCATAGTAGGAAAAAAAATACTATGGAAGTCAATGGTGCCCCAGAACTGCTCTGTTTCCCACATTTTTCAGAATATCTTCCTTTGTGTTCAGCAGAACAAAGATATTCATACAGGTTTGGAAATACTTGAGGATGAGTAAATTATGACAGAATTTTAATTTTTGGGTGAACTATCCCTTTAAGTTTCCACAGTCTGTGATGATTTGTGGTGCAATGTCATCTGCTGGTGTTGGTCCATTGTGTTTTTTGAAAACCAACGTCACTGCACCCGTTTACCAAGAAATTTTGGAGCACTTCATGCTTCCTTCTGCTGACCAGCTTTTTAAAGATGCTGATTTCATTTTCCAGCAGGATTTGGCACCTGCCCACACTGCCAAAAGCACCAAAAGTTGGTTAAATGACCATGGTGTTGGTGTGCTTGACTGGCCAGCAAACTCACCAGACCTGAACCCCATAGAGAATCTATGGGATATTGTCAAGAGGAAAATGAGAAACAAGAGACCAAAAAATGCAGATGAGCTGAAGGCCACTGTCAAAGAAACCTGGGCTTCCATACCACCTCAGCAGTGCCACAAACTGATCACCTCCATGCCACGCCGAATTGAGGCAGTAATTAAAGCAAAAGGAGCCCCTACCAAGTATTGAGTACATATACAGTATATGAACATACTTTCCAGAAGGCCAACAATTCACTAAAAATGTTTTTTTTATTGGTCTTATGAAGTATTCTAGTTTGTTGAGAGTGAATTGGTGGGTTTTTGTTAAATGTGAGCCTAAATCATCACAATTAAAAGAACCAAAGACTTAAACTACTTTAGTCTGTGTGCATTGAATTTATTTAATACACGAGTTTCACAATTTGAGTTGAATTACTGAAATAAATGAACTTTTCCACGACATTCTAATTTATTGAGATGCACCTGTATGTATGTGTATATATATATATATATATATATATATGCTGTGTATATATATTTATTTATTTATACTCTCATTTCCTTCTAAATTCTATAAAATGTCTACATAATTAGTTGCAAACTAAATACCATTTTGGTCTGACGATTACAAATTTAAACCTTTAAGAGCTCTATTTCCTGATGCACTGTCCCTTTGAGAGTGCATATCAGAGTGAGTTTCTCTGTATTCATGTATTAAAATGAGTTTAAATGTATTAATTAATTATGAAAAAGTTTTTATAATTAATTAAATAGCATACTTTTTAAAATAATTTATTTGTTATCTGTCAATTATCAGCTTTGGCCAGAACTTCAAAATCAGTGCAGTTCAGTTCAGTATCAGTTATTTTCCTGGTACTAACTTACAGAATTTCTCAAAATGTTTCTTAGAGGTGAGAATTCTTGAAGACAACAAGGATTTGGAAAATACTCTGCAGGATATCGCAATGCCGTCAGTTACACATGGCACGCTGAAGATCGGAGAGTTTGGTAAGGCTGACTCTGCAGGAGAGCAGAGAATCAGATCAAATAACCTAGAAAATGTGTTTGTTTTAAATCCTAATCTCGTGTGGGTTTTTTTACCTCAGACCTCTGGTACCAGATGATTCTACCTCCCAAATTCGACAAATCCAAAAAATATCCTCTGCTTATTGACGTGTAAGCTAGCTATACATTTTGTGGTCTGAGTTTGAGCTCTGATCTGGGTTTGATGGCCACTACAGTCTTGATTCTTTCATATCCTGTAGATACGCGGGCCCCTGCAGTCAGAAGTCAGATTTCCGGTTCAGGGTGGGATGGTCCACATACTTGGCCAGCACAGAGAAAGTGATCGTGGCCAGCTTTGATGGGAGAGGAAGTGGTTACCAAGGAGACAAAATCATGCATGCCCTCTACAAACGACTTGGCACTTATGAAGTTGAGGATCAGATAACAGCCGTTAGGTACAAATATGTGTCCACACTGCTCTAAAGTGAATATGTATTGCTATTTTTGTGCTGCAGACATGAATAATTCCTCAAAATATGTATTTTGTTAAGGAGAGGTGAGCTGTTTCTTTACTAAGCAATCAGACTAACAATTTTTCAAATGTTGGATGTTAACCTGTTAACCAGCACCCCCCATATTGGGAATCACAGCTGAAAATGACTAACTAACTTAAAATGGTAACAGCTCCTGACTTCAGTGTGCCACACACACAATTTTGGTGTCTTTGGAAAGAAGACCATTTGGGCTTTACTATCCATCATCCAGAGTTGATAATGCTCAAAAATATAAAAAGTTATATAAAATACATATAAAAATATAAAAATACATGAAATCAGTCCTGGAGCAATCCAGAAAAGTAATGGGTTGAAAGTCACATGTCTCATGAGTTTATATTTCAAATCTGAAGAAGATACCATGAAAAATAAGATTCCTGCAGCCATTTTTCTAGCCCCCCCCCCCCCCTCCCCTCCCTCTGTTTGAGGAAAAATATTCATTCCTTCAAAAATACATTCCTTATAAGCTTTCTATCGAAAAACAGCTATCTGTCGTCGATGCTAGAGGCTTAGACATTCAAAATGATATATAGTTTGTCAAGATTCATTTTGTCCTGTTTTACTTTATCTGTTTGAAAACAATGACGTGTGCAAACAAAGAGCTTTCAGTACGCCGGCGTCCTGGTGCATGTTAACAGGTTAAAATGGTGAAAAAATCTCATAGACAAGAAAGGATCCATATCTAAACTCTGTTGACTTGATCCAGTAGGCAGCCATCCAGAATACAATGAAAACTACCTAGCAACCACCCAAAACACCCTGGCAACTCACATAGCAATGCCTTAGCAACCACTCAAATCATCCTGGAAACAACCTGGCAACCACCTAGAAACCACTTCTCAACATACTAGTAACCATCCAGAATAGTCTGGATTCCACCTAACAATGCTCTAGTGACCACTGAAATCACCCTAGCAACGACCTAGAAATACAATCTGTAGCAACGCTCTAGTGACCACTGAAATCACCCTAGCAACGACCTAGAAATACAATCTGTAGCAACGCTCTAGTGACCACCGAAATCACCCTAGCAACTAGCCAGAACGCTCTAGAAGCTACAATCTGTAGCAAAGCTCTAGTGACCACCGAAATCACCCTAGCAATTAACCAGAATGCTCTAGAAGCTACAATCTGTAGCAAAGCTCTAGTGACCACCGAAATCACCCTAGCAACGACCTATCAACCTGCCAGAATGCTCTAGATACTACAATCTGTAGCAATGCTCTAGTGACCACCTAAATCACCCTAGCAACCACCCAGAACACCCTGGAAACCATTTATCAATGCCCTAGCAACCACCAACAATACCTCAGAAACCACTTTGCAACATAATAGTCATACTTGCCCTAGTGACCATCTAGAACACCCTGGAAAGCAATTAGAAACATCCTAGAAACCATTCACAAAACTGGAAAACATCTAGCAACACCCCTAATGATCACCCAAATCACCCTATACACCTAGCACCCACCCAGAACACCTTGGAAACTACTTAGCAATACTCTAGAAACCATCTAGGACACTTCAGATACCACTTAGCAATGACCCAGTACACCCTGTAAACCACCTAGCGACACCCTAGCAACTTGCCAATGCCCTAGCATCAACCCCCAACACCCTGGAAACCATCTAGTGACATCCTGTCAACCTAGCAATGCCTAGCAACCACTCAGAACACCCTGGAAACCATCTAGCAACTTAGTACTGCCCTAGCAACCACCTCAAAGACCCTAGAAACCACTTACACTAAAAAATGTAGTGAAGTGCAGTGTTCTAACAATAATTCACTCATAATTGAACTATAACAATTGGTTTAATCATGTTACATAGCATACAATTTACATTTGCATTTAATTAATTAGAAATGACAATTATACATTTGTTCTTCATTTTTAGACATTTTATTGACATGGGCTTCATAGATAAAAACAGGGTTGCCATCTGGGGCTGGGTAAGTTTAATTACCAGAAATCTTTGTTCTGATATCATTAATCCGACAATCTTCATTTTGAGAGTTGTCTTGATTGCAAAGTGATTATGTTTTATCTGTCTTTAAAATATTGACAGTGACTTTTATATTTTGTTATTTGGTGCAAAGAAACATACTAATGCATTTAAGTCCAAATACAATTTTTTGGGCCACTGTATAAGTAACTGTGTGTTTGTGGTGCAGTCTTATGGTGGTTATGTCACTTCAATGGTTCTGGGAGCCGGAAGTGGAGTATTTAAATGCGGAATGGCCGTCGCTCCGGTCTCTAAATGGGAGTATTATGGTATGTATATGTATAATTGTGATCTGTTTCTGATTACAAATTACATGATGAAAACTATGGTTAGTAACATAATCTGGAATATAGATATTAGGTAATATAGTCTGACTATTTTTTAATTCCTTTTAGATTACTTTTGGCTTAGCTCGTTTGTCACATAGACTTGAATGTGATTATTGTCTGTCATACTGATTAAAACAAAGAAAATGTATTTCATTCTGTTATCGATATTATGAAGTCAATAAATTCTGAAAAATGTAATGCCATTGAATGAATACGTAATCATGTAATCCATAAAAACGTAACTGTAATCTAGAATTTTCAAATGTAATCTAATCTAATTACAAGTACATGAAGAGCAGGTCATATGGGTTTTTGAAAAATATCTGTTTTGCAGTTTGTAACGTAGCTATTCTTCAATGTGAACAGTCTGCAAAGTTGTTAATCAAAAACGTGAATGATAAAGGAAAGAGTCGACTCAGAACCGCCTTAACGAGTCGTCATAATTTCGACTCTTCTGCCTGTTACCTGTCTACGTCACTAGGTAACACTTTTGCTGACCAATCAGAGCAGAGTAGGCATATGGAATTGAGGGGTTTACAGACCTTAAACTCAGAACTGCTTTGAACGAATCGTTTCGAAATCATTGACAAATGACTCTAATATTAAATATATATTCTGAGAAAATTACAATGTTTTCTGACCTTAGATGCATTTAAACCTGTTGTAGGGGACTCCAACACTTAAAAAAAACAAAAAAAAAACAGATGACCTGATCTTTAATTTTTGGAATCTGATTATGTAATCCGTAGCACTGATTCTGGTTTTAGATTTCATTTTCAACTCATTGAAGTTCATTCCTGTCGTGTGATAAGACTGTTGTTCTGTAATTTCCTCCAGACTCTATTTACACTGAGAGGTACATGCTGAGGCCAACGGAGAACCAGGCCTTTTATGATGTAAGTTGTGCTTGGAAATGAATTTTGATAAACTCATTGGTTTCCTCATGGTGACGTCACAGAGAAGCGTGAGTCAGTCCTAAAATAACCCACGAGAGGAAAGCACAAGCACTGCGTCACTCAGGGTTTATGGGATGTTATGATTCTTGCAGAATTCCACAGTGACGGGAAGAGCCAGGAACTTTAAATCGGTCCAGTACCTCCTGGTGCACGGCACCGCTGACGGTGAGATACGACCCATCTCTCTCTCTCTCTCTGTCTCTCGTCCTATCTCTGCAACTGAGCAAACTTGAGTAAATGAAAATAAATTCATATTAAAATATAGAATAAAAATGAGCTGCATTCTTAAGGGTTTTTTTTGTCATTGTTTAAAAAATTATTTTGTTCATTTGAATTAAATTATTTAAAATACATTAATGCAATTCACTGACATTTTTATAATCAGCACTTACTGTATATATTATTTACATTTTCTGTTACTGTTTTTTTCTGTTTTTCATTGGTGTTTTCAGATAATGTTCACTTCCAACAAGCTGCTCAGATCTCTAAAGCACTCGTGGATGAACAAGTGGACTTTGATGCAATGGTAAGAAAGCAGCAGAATTGCATTTTATTCATGCAAAGTTATTCTAATGAATTATAATATATAATGAATATAGTAATAAAAATATTATAATATTATATATTATTTTATATTAATTGATAAAATATAGAATTATACATACATTAAAAAATAAATTAAAATTATGTGTACATTTATATAATTAATCTAAACATTATTCATATATATATATATATATATATATATATAGCTAAAAATATTAAAATATTACATATAAAAAGGTTTCTTAATTTATGTTTTAATTTATTTGTAAATTTGTTATATATATATATATTTGTTTTGTGTGTGTATATGAAGAGTTTAGATGCAAAAGCCTCTGAGTGCCGTCTGAAATTTTCTTCTAAAATGAGCATTTTTATCAGGCTCCTATATTTATGTTCAGTTGTTTCACTTTAATTGCATAGAAAAGGACCTATATATTGCCATTAGAGTAAAATGTGTGTGTGTGTGTGTGTGTGTTTTCCTTTTGCCTTTTTAAAATTGTCCTGCAGTATAACAAATTTTAATTTGGTCTCTTTTATATTAAAATAGCATTTTATATTAAAATAGCTCAATAGCATTGTAAAACAATTAATAAAATAATTAGCATAATTAGTTTATTACATGTTACACTGGAAGACGTGAATTCTTCATGTCAACAATCCATAAAGCAGCTCCAAAAAGTATTCAAATATATATATAAATCACAAATATTTGAAGTGTTTTTCATTCGTGAACTGTTCTGTCTTTCTGTCAGTGGTACACTGATGAAGATCACGGTCTCGGCGGCTCGGCCAATCAGCACGTCTACACTCACATGAGTCACTTTCTGAAAAACTGCTTTGCTTGAACTTGTGAAACTTTCCATCGGACCAAATAAGCCCAACCAGAAGCCACAGCACTGAATCCACCTTACTTCCAGACCACTTCACGCACTTAAACACGTCAGGAGTGTGTGACTCCCCATCAGCAGCCCCTGAATCCACAAGAACCCTGTAGCTACTGTACTGTGGTGCAATAACGGACTCCTTTAGTCACGTTTATCAGTTTCAAATGTACAGTCTGAACAACTGAGTCATGAATCTTTAGTACACCGAAAAAAACAACAACATAGAAATACTGGATAAACACAAAGCTTGATGAGCTAGCTAAAGAAAACTGAGAGTAAAAAATAAATAAATACATACAAATAAAATAAAAAAGGTATTTGAATTAAATACTCTCAGATTTTATTATTATTATTTATTGTTATTATTAATTACCTTTTAAGCTGGGGAGAGCAATATTGTGTATTTTCCATATCAAGTTCATTGCCAGCTGTACATTTTCATGTATAGTACAAAAATAAAAAGAATATTAATCTTAATTTAATATTGTAATTATCAAATATATTAAATATAAAATACTGCATTACAATATTTTCACACTTTAATTTTTTTTTTCATTTTTTCATTTCATTTTATCAAGCTTTGTTGAGAATCAAGTAATCTTTTAAGAAAATATTTATTGTATGTGCCATTACTTTTAAAATATAAGCCATAATTAGTATAATATAGCAGAGATATATTTCAATATGTAATAAAATTCAACAAAAATGTGTTCAATTGTTTGTGAATTATTTACACTCTACACATATTAAATAAAAAAAAATTCAAGCTCAAGAAGTATGAAATAATTTCAAAATTCATTCATTCTTACAAGCCAAGCCTCTTGTCTTTTAAAATATTTTAAATAATTAAAAAAAATTTTTTTAGTTAAAGTAGTGATTTTACTGTTATCCTGATTTGATTAAAAGACTAATTTATTAATTGCAGTTTTTATATATTTAAATTTGAAGTTTCAGTTTATGTTTGCAATCAATGCACAACAAATTGTACTATTTTCAACAAAATAAATTTGTTGTTTATTAAAAACAACAAATATTTGAAGATTTTATATGCTAGTAATCAAATTCTAGCACCTCAAAATGCATTCTGGGATTTTTTTTTATATATGAAGAAACTTTGTCCAACACTTTTGTTTACACAAAGTTGTCATTGACATATTAATATTGCATTGAAATTATTTTTGTTAATCAAATCGCACTGATTTAGAGTGCAAAGCATCCTGGGTTGGACACAAGAATTACAGGTGCATTTCAATAAATTAGAATGTCGTGGAAAAGTTCATTTATTTCAGTAATTCAACTCAAATTGTGAAACTCGTGTATTAAATAAATTCAATGCACACAGACTGAAGTAGTTTAAGTCTTTGGTTCTTTTAATTGTGATGATTTAGGCTCACATTTAACAAAACCCACCAATTCACTATCTCAACAAATTAGAATATGGTGACATGCCAATCAGCTAATCAACTCAAAACACCTGCAAATGTTTCCTGAGCCTTCAAAATGGTCTCTCAGTTTGGTTCACTAGGCTACACAATCATGGGGAAGACTGCTGATCTGACAGTTGTCCAGAAGACAATCATTGACACCCTTCACAAGGAGGGTAAGCCACAAACATTCATTGCCAAAGAAGCTGGCTGTTCACAGAGTGCTGTATCCAAGCATGTTAACAGAAAGTTGAGTGGAAGGAAAAAGTGTGGAAGAAAAAGATGCACAACCAACCGAGAGAACCGCAGCCTTATGAGGATTGTCAAGCAAAATCGATTCAAGAATTTGGGTGAACTTCACAAGGAATGGACTGAGGCTGGTGTCAAGGCATCAAGAGCCACCACACACAGATGTGTCAAGGAATTTGGCTACAGTTGTCGTATTCCTCTTGTTAAGCCACTCCTGAACCACAGACAACCTCAGAGGCGTCTTACCTGGGCTAAGGAGAAGAAGAACTGGACTGTTGCCCAGTGGTCCAAAGTCCTCTTTTCAGATGAGAGCAAGTTTTGTATTTCATTTGGAAACCAAGGTCCTAGAGTCTGGAGGAAGGGTGGAGAAGCTCATAGCCCAAGTTGCATGAAGTCCAGTGTGAAGTTTCCACAGTCTGTGATGATTTGGGGTGCAATGTCATCTGCTGGTGTTGGTCCATTGTATTTTTTTGAAAACCAACGTCACTGCACCCGTTTACCAAGAAATTTTGGAGCACTTCATGCTTCCTTCTGCTGACCAGCTTTTTAAAAATGCTGATTTCATTTTCCAGCAGGATTTGGCACCTGCCCACACTGCCAAAAGCACCACAAGTTGGTTAAATGACCATGGTGTTGGTGTGCTTGACTGGCCAGCAAACTCACCAGACCTGAACCCCATAGAGAATCTATGGGATATTGTCAAGAGGAAAATAAGAAACAAGAGACCAAAAAATGCAGATGAGCTGAAGGCCACTGTCAAAGAAACCTGGGCTTCCATACCACCTCAGCAGTGCCACAAACTGATCACCTCCATGCCAAGTTTCAAGTTTCAAGTTTTATGAGGCAGTAATTAAAATTGAATCCACGCAGAATTGAGGCAGTAATTAAAGCAAAAGGAGCCCCTACCAAGTATTGAGTACATATACAGTAAATGAACATACTTTCCAGAAGGCCAACAATTCACTAAAAATGTTTTTTTTTTATTGGTCTTATGAAGTATTCTAATTTGTTGAGATAGTGAATTGGTGGGTTTTTGTTAAATGTGAGCCTAAATCATCACAATTAAAAGAACCAAAGACTTAAACTACTTCAGTCTGTGTGCATTGAATTTATTTAATACACGAGTTTCACTATTTGAGTTGAATTACTGAAATAAATGAACTTTTCCACGACATTCTAATTTATTGAGATGCACCTATATGTGTACTAAAACTAAAAAACACATGAAAAGTCCATTTGTCACGTTCTCATGGACAGAGTATCCGTCTTCTCTCTTGATTTCCGCCTACAGTAGCACTTGTAGCGTTATTTTTCTCTGGGTTTATTTGCGAAAGCCTCCATCCTGCTGTCTCACACCTCCAGGACGGCTCTTATCTGGAGGTACTTTGGCACATCTCTCTCTTTAAGCAAACACGAGCGGTTTCATCCAGAGCGGGTAATGGACTGACACTAATGGATCTGAACGCACATGTACGTGTGTGTGTGGGCTGCCGAGACGGGACGGCCCACCTGGACAGACTATATAAGACCCAGACCATTGAGAAGAGGCCACGAAACCAGCAGGAGAAGAGCGAGGAGAAGATCCAAACACACTCAACTCTTCCATCCATTGGTAAGTTGAAGGACCTCTGTGATATACTCAAAGTCTTGTAGATGTTCGATTGGTTTCAAAAGTGTTTTCTCTCATTTTTACAGAACCGTGTGTGTTCAGAACTGAAAGAAGCTCTCAAAATGAAAGGCGTCCAATATCTCGCTGGTCTTCTTCTGCTCCTCTTTGTTCAAAACAGCATCTGCGTCCCACTGCAAGACGACAACACAAGGTTGGAGAAATGGCCTTTTATGGTGTTTCATGTCCTTTATAGTGTGTTTCTGAGCAATAATTGACTAATAAGATAATTTCCTAGCTTTTTGAGGACTTTATTTGGAAATGTGGGCATCGTTTTGGTCAGTTTACGTAATGTAACACTCGTATATCATCTGGTCGTGCAGCACAGAGACAGCAGAAGGTCTTCGGGCGAGGGGTCAGGGATTCACGACCGCGAAGAGACATTCTGAGGGAACTTTCTCCAACGACTACAGCAAATACTTGGAGACCAGGAGAGCGCAAGACTTTGTTCAGTGGCTCATGAACTCGAAGAGAAACGGGTATGTACAATTACAGTGTGAGGTTATGTACAGAATTGTTAAAAAATCTAAAAATGATCCAACATCTTGGTGTAAAAAGAAAAAAATAGACATATTTACAAATCAAATCAAAAAGCATTCTCAGTTTTTTAATAGAATGTATCAAAATCTATCAAATGAAATAAGAATAAAACAAACAAAATATATAACATATTCTGTATATACTTACTAAAAAAAATATATATATCGGAAAATATTTAGCATAAGGAAGCTTAAAATATGCTACAGAACATGTTATCACATGTATCTAATTAATTTATATAATATACTTACAATATATAGGGATATATAAAATAATCTGTGTAGTATATTTTTTATATAATGTATATTGTACTTCTATGTATTTATTTATATATAATATAAAAATAAAATATATGATAATTATATAAGTAAAATATTAAAACAATATACAATGTATAGCACACACACACACATACTGTATATATGAATATATTGTATATAAAACCCTTATGTAAATACAGTAAAATGTATACAAACAATATTACAATATCAGTTTTATTTAATATTAATATTTATATTATAAAAATTGTAATATAATACTATATGTATGTTATACTATATGTAATACTATATGTATGTTACATAGATTGGTTTATAATATTTTATTTATAATATTATAAAAAATTTAACAATATAATGCAATAATTATATGAATATTATATTGAATTTTATGATTTTATGATTTTATTTTTAGAATGGTTTTGTATAAAAAATACAATTTACACATTATAATATTTAATATTTATTATGATAGTTATACATTTGTATATATCATTATATAATATAATTCATTATATAATAATAATAATAATAATAGATTTAAAAACTATATATATATTATCGCATTTTATTTGATGGACTAACACTTACAGACTTTATATATATATATATATATATATAGTATTTTATACTATAGTGTAAATTACTACATATATTATAAAGAGTACATAGTATATGTAGTATTTTATTTAAAGCCCTAATGCTAACAGAGTTTAGTAGCTCAAATTCACACATAACTTGAATTATTTCTCACATAAACTCTCTTTTTTTCCTCCAGTGGTTCGGCCAAACGTCACGCTGAGGGAACCTACACCAGCGACGTCAGCTCCTACCTGCAGGACCAGGCGGCCCAGAACTTTGTGGCCTGGCTAAAATCCGGACAGCCCAAGCAAGAGTAGGCCTCCGCGCTTCTAGTCCTACCTTCAGTGCCTTATAGAGTGTGAAAGAGATGGAAATAAAGAAAAAGAGCGAGTGTGCGAGAGAGAAAACTAGCCGAACTGACTGCTTCACCATGCTTTCTCCTGCCCAACATCTGTCTCTTTTCTAACGCACCCTGTCCAACCTCACTGCCAAATGCTAATGCTAATAAATAGCGCTGAAACCAGGCTGTGTGCTTCTGGTTATCTTTCTCTGCTAATGTCTTCTGCTTCTGTGCTAATCAAACAAATACTTCAAAATCCTGCAAAGATGCTAATTATAACCAAACATCACAAAACTAACAGCTACTACAAACTTTCTCACAAACTTACATGCTACATGCTAAAAGCTAAACTGCGCTAAACTTGATGAAAGCCTGCTAACTGCTTCTAAAATGAGTTTAAACTTTGAAAAAGTGTCATGCACACAAGCTAACAAGATGTTTATCGCATATGCGCAGTTTTGCAGACAACAGAGGTGCAAATTTGCTGCGCAGGAGGCATGTAGACGGCAGTTTTACCAGTGACGTCAACAAGGTCTTGGACAGCATCGCTGCCAAGGAGTATTTACAATGGGTGATGAACTCTAAGACCTCAGGGTCAAGGTAAAGCACTCTCTAGTGGCTAACAACACAGATATGCTAAAGATATATGAATATTATGAATGCTAATCAGTACAAGAAAAACATATGGTTGTATTTTAAGGAAGTTTTATGTGGTTATTGTCTTTTCTAGTGGTAAACGTGGTGGAAATCAATGAGGAACAGAGGGCTTCCCTGCAAGAGCTTAAATTTGGATCCTGAAGGGGATTCGATCATCAAAATGAATGAAAGCCATATCGCTTGCAGGCAAAAGGGAAACAACTCTTGAAATCAAAAGCCATTTTATTTTATTTTTTTAAAAACCTCTGAGCACTGTGGTTATTTATTTTCCCTTAGTGTTAAAGAACATCATGTAAGTTATGATGAGAGAAAAAGAAATATTTTTCTATAGTTTTGAACTATTTTCTATGTGTGTGATAAAAACAAACTCAGGTGAATGCACTAAACACTCAGGTAAAAAAAGTGAAATTTTACGTGTGCCACCACTGTATCAAAGTGCCATAGAAATGGTGTCTTGCTCTGCAAAATAAACTTTTTCATATTTCACCCGAGCCTGTTGTTGTACCTATAGCGCCACCTAAAGGATGTCTATAACAATACATGCGTATGCTGATTCAGTTTATCGTGTGTGCAAACCATAAGTTTATTGAAGTTATTTATATATTTATGTAAGGATTTTATGGTTATAATAAAATAATAGTTATATTTCTGAAATTAGCACGATTCCTATATTAAATATAAGTAAAATACTTTTGATAATGCTTTTTTTGTACAAATTTATATAAATTATGCTCATATTGGTTTAAGCAGTTGAATCCTAATGTGAAGCATCAAACATCTTTTCAAATATTTTAATAAAATATTTTTTTTCTCTTCGCAATTGATCAGAAAAAAGGAAATAATATATTTAAAAAAATATATAAAAATTATATTTTCAAATACTCAAATATATATATATATATATATATATATATATATTTGCAGTTGATCAGAGAAAAACATCTGAGATGAAAGAAAGAATTATTTAAGAAAGTATATATTATTACTGAATAAACTTTAGAATGTTTTTTCTTTGCAATTGTTCAGAAAAAAACAAATATAAGAAATAAAATCTAAAGAAAATAAACAAAAAATAAAATAAAATTACTCAAAAATATATATATATTTGCAATTGATCAGAGAATAATATCTGAGATGAAAGAGAAAGAAAGAAAGCTAAGTTAAGAAAATATTTTTGAATATTATATTAATATATTATATATTTAAAATATATTATATATTTTTTTTAATTGATCGGAAAACATCTGAAATGAAAGAAAGATGTAACTAAATATTCAATAAAAATAATATTACTGAAACAAATTACCACCACTTCAATACTGTGCAATTTAGATGGTCTGTATTGAAATTCAAAAACTATTTACAAGCTATTAAACATTTTAATAATAGTTATGTTTCTGAAAAGAGCAAGATTAGTTGTTGTTGTTTTTTTGCAACAAAAAAACACTTTCTTGTGCAGTTTATAGCGTGTGTAACGAAACTAAAAACACTTATTAAAGAAAGATATTCACTCTTTTTTTCCTTTCATGGGAGTTTATCATATCTTTGCACTTGTTGCACTCGCACAGCGTCACTTCATAAGGGGGCGGGGCATCGTAAGAATGCGTGCTGTTTGCGTGTTGCGTCATCAACGATGCGCACATTCTCTCTAGGCTTCTAGAAGGACGTCGAGCCGCTGTCGCTGTCATTCATATCAACACCGAGTGTTCCAGCCGTTCATAACGTCTGCTCGGAGACTTTACACGCGTTAACAACATGATCAGGAACGGAAGCCATGTGGTGGAGGAGGAGGACAAGAGAGAGCCGAGCTCCTCGAGCCACAGCTCAGAGAAGAGGAAGCGGGTGATCCGGGTGTGGTGTGACGGCTGGTGAGTACTTTGTGCACTGCATCTCTACAGCATATAAAAGCAGCAAGAACGAGTCTTATAATGTTAGAATTTAACAAAAGAAGTAACTTAGTATAGTTGCACTGGGATGGTTTTACCATGGTATTTTAATATATACCATGGTACTTTATAATTACCGACAAAAAGTACCATGTTTGTCTTACTATGACAGTCTTGGAAGAACCTCGGGATACAGAAGTACTTTATCGGCACAGTGGTATGATTATAGCTTCACATCTTATTACTCTCGTAATTTAAAATATACCATGATACTAAAATTAATGCGTGATACTTCTATGCTATGATACTTAATGGTTGCCTCATTCATTGTTTTTACATTGTATTTGAAAAATACCATGGTATTACCACAGTACATGTGCAAAAAACATAGTAGTACCATAGTATAGCGGTGTCAGATGGCGATATTTATGGTACTTTGATAGTTTCCATGGAATCGAACGATTATTTTATATAGAAGTACCATGGTGTTTATATGGTACAGCATGGTATTTTAAAGAATAACATGGCATGCATGTTCAAAATCATGGTATTATCAAAGTTTCCAAAAAATATGGTATTACCATAGTTTGCATCTGTATTTCTGTCCAAAAATCTAGTACCTAATACCGTGGTACTATTTTTTAGTGTAGTAAATAGGCTTGAGGAATTATCAGAAATTTGGTATTTCATAATTAGAAAGTGTGGGTTACACTTAATTTTAAGGTGTCCTTGTTACAGTGTAGTTATACATTTAAATACTGAGTAATATTAATTAACTACATGTAATTACTTTATGGTTAGGGTTAGGATTGGTTTAGGGTTGCTAATGTAATTATGCATAATTTATTGTTATTACAATAGTAAGTACATGTAACGTGTGTAACAAGGACACCTTAAAATAAAGTGTTACCAAAGCGTGTCTTTCTCAGTAATTACTTTAAAACTGAAATAAAATAAATTTTAGATGAAAAACTTTAAGTTGAAGGATTTAAAAGAACTAAAACTACAACTGAAATAAAAATTAATTAAAGCTTTATAGAAATATTTTTAAAAATGACAAAAAATACTCAAATTAAAGCTGGAAATATAAAAAAATAGCTATTTTAAATTAATGAATTAATACTGTAATAGTATAGAAACAAATATTAACATAACACTGCAGTGGAGGTTCAAAGGTTATGGGATCATGTTATTTCTGAGAACTAGGGCTATTATATGGGAATTCTATAACTCATTACCTGTTTCTCATACCTACGCTTATAGTTCACAAAGGCGCAGAAATGACACCCTTCATAGGTTTAAAGATTATATATTCCTCCAATTCATTTAACCGCAGCATTCAATTACGAGTGATGAAGTAACTGCAGTTATAAATAACACAGTGTGAAATCAATGTGGTGAACCAGCAAAGGATCATGGGAAATGGAATTGGAGATTATATCCCCATGTAATCCCATCGAACCAGTCAATGATATTACTAGGGGAAAGGGCTCGTGATGGTTATATAACCCACCCATCTCTAGTTACAGCTGTGTGTACAGCCTTTTATTTAGCTGTTATTAAAGCAGTTATTCATTACATCACCTGTGTGGTTTTTTTTAAACGGAGGTCATGTTTTCTTGACCCTGTTATCTAAAGTCCACATGTGTCTCCACAGCTATGACATGGTGCACTATGGTCACTCTAACCAATTACGACAGGCCAAAGCGATGGGAGATTATCTCGTAGTAGGAGTACATACAGACGGTATGCTTCACAATTTCAGACCTTCACATAAAGTCACTGTAATACATAGACTGAAAAAATGATCATATATCTTTTCTTTCACGTTCAGAGGAAATAGCCAAGCACAAGGGTCCTCCGGTCTTCACGCAGGCCGAGCGTTATAAAATGATACGGGCCACAAAGTGGGTGGATGAGATTGTTGAAGGGGCGCCGTATGTTACTACGCTGGAGACGCTGGACAAGTACAACTGTGATTTCTGCGTGCACGGAGGTGAGGGGATCCTTTAGACACTTATAGACATCCATATTAATATTTTTAATATCTTTAAAGATGCTGTATCTTACAGTTTTGTGGAATTTTATTCCTTGAAGTACACTTATTTTCATCCCAATAATTTTTCATAACCATTTTCATCCTCTTTGATTCTTAGAATTGAACAGCCTGTGTTTGCTACAGTTCCTTTTCTTACTGTTCCTTTTCACTCATAAAATGCACATTAGTTTATATGTCAGGTCAACTGTAGTTACTGAATAGGCATTTTTTGTGCTAAATATAATATTAACATGACATTAATACAAAATTAACATAAGCAGCCTTATGCTAAAGATTGTGATGTCACATTCATGACTATTTCTAAACAACATATATTTTTAGAGTTTATTTTGAGTAAATTATCTTGGTGTTTAAAGACCCGTTCCCTCCAAGAACAATAACTATTAAAAAACTAATGATGGCTATATTGGTATCCACACCAGTGGATGATAATGTTCTGTTTATTGTAAGTATGTGATGCAGTTCTTTTTCGTCTGCCACTTTAAATGCTCAAGCTCCTTAAATCAGGATGGATTGAGTGGCTGTCAATATTTTTATCATTTATCAGCTGGATAAAATAGTTCTGACAGTGGTTCTAAGGCTATAGCCTATTGTTCCTCTGTGTTGTTATTGTTATAGTTGTGGTGTGGACATCTCTATTAGAATGAATTATAACAATTGTTTACATTTTTTTATTCATAGTTATCTTTATAGTTATCATCCTTCCTTGGTGTGTCGGCATAGTAATTTGTACATTGAAGGAATAACCCGTTTTAGATTATATGCTTCTTTCAAAATAGTTAAAATTGCACCAAAATTTAATTGAACCTGTAATAATATAATATATTTTGCTAGATGACATCACATTGACCGTGGACGGGAAAGATACATACGACGAAGTGAAGAGAATGGGCCGATACAGGTGAAGTCCAATGGGCCTCAGACATACACCTGTGGCACACCACTGAATTGTGACCCAAGGGTGTGTGTAACGGTTGCCGTGTGTGTTTTTTTTCATCAACAGGGAATGCAAACGCACACAGGGAGTGTCTACGACAGACCTAGTGGGTCGTATGCTCCTGTTAACGAAATCGCATCACAGTAACGTTGTGAGTAGACTTTATCGTTGATTGTGTGTGTAGACAAGTGTTATGTAAAGACTTTCTGTCAGTCCCTAATTCATATTCTCCTCTCTCTTAGGATAACGCAGCCTACCAGCTCCACACAGATAACTTTGGGAAGGTGAGTTGATCTGCTCATGTGCAGATTAATATTTTTAATGATATATTGTAATCTGCGGTCATATACAGGTTTGACCACTAGAGGTCAGGGCTTACCTACGTTATTTCCATCTACATAGATAGATTTGCTTGGTAATGTCACATATTACAGTCTTTTAATAGGTTGGGAATGCCATTTTACATTGCTTTGAATTCCAGTTGGGGAACATACTGTACATAACTTGAACTTTATATGTGGCGTATGAGGAAAAAACTAATACATGTTGTTCATTTGAAAATTCTGGCATTTGCAAATGCAAAAATTTCTCCTGTATCTGTTCTCCTCAGGGTCCTAAAGGGCACAGCCCTTGGACTGGTGTCTCTCAGTTCCTGCAAACGTCTCGGAAGATCATCCAGTTCGCCTCAGGAAAAGAACCACAGCCGGAAGACACAATTATTTATGTGGCCGGAGCTTTCGACCTCTTCCGTATCCTTTTAAAAAAATATGCCACTCCACACTTTACTTCTGAAGACATCCAGAAAGCTAGAAAAATTCATGAAAATTTCAGTTTAAAGTTTGGGAACTCCTGTTATGCTTTTGTTTTGGCCTTGACTATATGACCCGTATAGATATCGGTCACGTGGATTTCCTCGAGACTGTTCACAAACAAGCAGAGAAACCTTACGTCATTGTCGGACTGCACTTTGACCAGGTGTGTTTCATAAAAACAAACGCTTTACGAGATTTTACAGACCTCTCCTCACTCATGGTACTTGTTGAAAGGGCAAAATTTGCTATAACAAACTTTGATCAGACATAAAACTTCATGAACCAGAAAAAGGGAGGTTCAAAGTCACAACCTCGGCATGACGACATGCAAACCTGTTTTACAGAGTTTTTGAACTTCTTTGCCTCAGGGGAAACATGTTTAAGTTCCCTAAAATCCAAAATACCATACGCATTACAGGTATGGTTACTACAGTGAAACTGTGGTACATTGTATTACTACTACAAGACCTAAGTGACAAAATTAGAATTGTAAATGGTTTTAAATGGCCAAATTTTAGACCATTGGTTAGTGACATACCGTAAACCTTTGGTTAGCAGGGCTCTATACTGCGACTATTTTTTGAGAATGTGCGAGTCAAAATTTGACGTGGTCGCATTTGTGCGAGTGCATGGTCTGCACTGCTCCAAAGCGTCTGCTCCATGCTGCACATTTGTAGCAGGACTCAGATTTCACTGATCACGTGAAGAGAGGTGCTTTCAGTGCGAGCGCTTCAGGTGTAGAGCCTGGTTTATACTCGCCGCGAAGGTGCGCACGGCAAAAATTACACAAATATTGAGGAAACGATGGCAGACGGAGGATTTGGTTTTCACACTAAAATAAAGTAAAAAAACTGCTTCTTAAACCAGAGAAGGTGAACATGTTGGTATTCTTGTGGGAAAAAAAAACATGCAAGTCCTGTTACCGACAGCCGGTTTAGTTTTACTTTTCTTTTTGTTTTAAAAAGCTTGTTATCTTTGCTGTTTACCGCATGTTACGCTATGGAGGCTTTCTTTCTTTATTTGAATTTTTTTATTTATTTGATTCCTCAGTTTGCTAAACATTCTGTAATTTATTAGTCGGTATATATAATAAAGCATGTGGTGTATGTCATGCCTCATTTTATTCGTTTTTGTTGTTGTGCTTTTTAATTAAGAATAACAATTAATTTATCTTTTGTTTTAGTCTTAAAAAGTGAAAGGTGTATAGATACACTATATTGCCAAAAGTATTGGGTCGCACCCTTCTAATGAACAGGTTTGACTACTTTAGTCAATTCATATGAGTACAAATATGAGTACAAGCATATAATGATACTCTAGGAAATTGTGTGCTTCTAATATTATAGCAACAGTTTGGACAGGACCCTTTTCTATTCTAACATGACAATGCCTCTGTGTATAAGACAAGGTTCAAAAAGAAAATTATTGATTCAGTCAGTGTGGAAGAACTTGACTGGTCTGCATAAAACCAAGTCCTAATCCCAGTTTAACACCTCTGGTGTGACTGTAAATGCAGACCTTGAGCCAAAAACTCGTCACCAAACACCAATGACTTGTACATATGGGTTCAGTCATTTTAGACACTTCCAAAACTGTTGCAACAGAGATGGAAATACAATTTTTAAATACATGAATTATGTTTTCATCTTTGTTGCCGCAGTTTTGGAAGTGCCTTTTTCTGTTCTAAAGAAGGGGGTGTCCCAATACTTTTGTCTATATAGTGTATGTACTAGAGGTCGACCGATATTGGATTTTACCGATACCGATAGCTAGGTTGGACCACACTGGCCGATACCGATTAATCAACCAATAGTAGGATACTGAACGAAAACTAAAATAGAGTTTACTATTTTTAAAAAAGCATAACAGTTACATACTTTGTAAATTAATACAAATTTAGTATTAGTATTAATTATTATATTGATCATTAAAGTTATTTCATAGTTTACAATGAAAAGAAGTTTAAAATTTAAAAATGTTTAAATAGTAAATGTTGAAATGAAATGAACACACTCTAACAAGGAACATCTTGTTAGATGCTCTTATTGTTAAGTATTACCATTTCATTTCAACAGTCATGCTTAAAGATGGCCATCTTGAAATACCTACACAAGGCCATATTAAAATTACATGCACAGGTTATTGATATTGTATGTGTCTACTCACATTTTATTTGCTGCTATTTTAGAACACTGCATTATCTAAATCAAAATATAAAATAAATGCAAGTGACACACTGTGCAAAAGCGAAGCGCTGTGTCTTGGAGAAGTCACAGGTATCACACACACCGGACGTGTCACGTTCAATTCAAGCAACGGTCCAAAACGGTTTATTTAATCACCAAACGGACATAAGTTTGCTTCAAGAATGAACTATGTGGCATAAATGAGTTTGAAGTTCGGTGTTTAAAAAAAACAGAGCAAACGGAAAGAGAAAGCGCAATCTGTATTACAACTGAAGCATACAGACTGTATTAGAGTCACAGAAAGACCGCACAATACATAATTTATCGCCTAGGGTGAAGTCATTATATTTGTCCCAAATCATTGTTAATGTCATAATGTAATTTAATAGAAAACTATGTCGGCGCTCTGTTCCGCGGCAGGATTTTCTGTCGGCTGTATTTAAATGCGAGTCTGGAGTTTCCCTCTCTGTGCAGCGCGCAGTGTCACATGCCAAAACAAACGACATGTGCTGTCAGTGATTTCCGCCTCCAGAGGCTGCTCTCGTACTGTATAATGACAGCAGACCATTCTCAACCACTCCAGCAACAGATGCAACACGGAAAACTATCGGCATGGTTTTTTGCCGATAACCGATAGTTCCGCAAATCAACTATCGGTGCCGATTAATCGGCAAAACCGATTAATCGGTCTACATCTAGTATGTACAAGTCATTGGTGTTTGGTGATGAGTTTTTGGCTCAAGGTCTGCATTTACAGTCACACCAGAGGTGTTAAACTGGGATAAGGACTTGGTTTTATGCAGACCAGTCAAGTTCTTCCACACTGACTGAATCAATAATTTTCTTTTTGAACCTTGCCTTATACACAGAGGCATTGTCATGTTAGAATAGAAAAGGGTCCTGTCCAAACTGTTGCTATAATATTAGAAGCACACAATTTCCTAGAATATCATTATATGCTTTAACATAAAGATTTGCACTCATAGAAATTACTAAAGTAGTCAAACCTGTTCATTAGAAGGGGGCGACCCAATACTTTTGGCAATATAGTGTATAAGCAAAACAGACAATTATCTTTTCTTGTAAAACGTGACACCAAGATCGCGAATTCGAAAAAAAAATTAAAGTGAAAGAGTCCAAAATCCGGCTTATACCACAGCAAAAGAGTAATTCCCGTTCACAAAATTTAAATCACAAATATTACTGGTGAAAAAGAACGGGTTGAATGTTGAACACTCGTTACCATATAACTATAAATTATGATAAAAGTTCATCAGCATGCATTGATTAATCCCATGTTGTAGCAAAAAAAAAATAAATAAAATATGCGCCCAAATGATGTGCTAACTGAGAAAGTTAGTCACAAAAGAGCGACCAGTGGGAAGAGTGAGTCTAGAACCCTGGCTAGTGTATCTTAATCGGTCTGTAATTGTATTAGGGATTTGTGTGTGAATTATAGCAGTGTGTAATTTGGATGTTTAGTAAATGTTTTAATGTTTATGAATTGAATTTGTTTTATTGTTTCGTAGGAAGTGAACCGCTACAAAGGAAAGAACTACCCCATCATGAATATTCATGAGAGAACTTTGAGTGTGCTGGCTTGCAGAGTAAGTGCATAACTTACGCCTCCTCAAGTCATTTTTTCTGCGTTTCGCATAAACATGCACCAAATTTACTGCTGCCTTAATTTATTGGTAGTTTGCATAAATTACCATCTCCTCCAATCTTTTCTTAGCATTTTGCATAAATGACTGCCTCCTCCAGTCATTTCTTTGGATTGTGCGTAATTTACCGTCTCCTTCAATCCCGTTTTATTGTTGCACATTGTTTTCATATTCCTGATGCTCTTGTTTAAAAACAATGGGCCATTGTATTCAGAGACATGGAGTTATATAGTACAAAAAAGGGAGGATGAGGGAAGAAACTGGGCAGAAACATTAAGAAACATCTCAAGGTCAAGAGAACAGATATCACAAGCAGTGATAAAAGTTCATTTGTACTGCATACTTAAGAAACGCCTATTAAAAATCTCACGCCTTGAGCTAATCCAAACCATATTCAAGTTTACAAACCTTCTCATTCATCCACAGCACACAAACTCTCATGGATCAGGCACATACCAGCATACCTAAAGCATGATGTCGCATTCAGACAGAACCCACATTGAGCTGCCGATATCTGAAACATGCAGTGAAACTCCAGACCTCCCTCATACTGTAATATCAGTGCAAACCACACACGCATTCCTTTCTGAAAACTGCTGAATGATGAGAGGTTTCATTTGGTTTTAAGATTTAGAACATTGGCTGATTTAGAATGCTTAAATCAAGAACTTTGAATTTAGGGAACCATAGAATTGTAGCACTTGAGGAACATGGTGAACTTAGAACTGGAGAACAATGAGAATGTAAAACTTTTAGAACTTAGAGAACGTAAAGAACATAGAACCTCAACCTGGAGAACTTGCTGAAAAAAACAGAACTGGAGAACTTTGAATTTGTAGAACCCTGAGAACTTAAAACCTAATGAAATTAAAAGACAGAGATTGTAGAACCTAGACAATGTATGATTTTATAACTGAGAACAAAAAGAATTTAGATCGACAAAAATTAAGAATGTAAAGATTAAGGAACTTATAACTATAGAACTGAAGAACTTTGTGAGTTTGGAGAACTCTGAAAACTTGAAAAGTAAAAAAAAATCAAATAAAAGTTAGAGAATGTAGAACCTAGATGATGTAGAATTTAGATAACTGAGAATTTACAAATTAAGGAAATTAGAATTGAAATTAAAGAATGTAAAACTTAGGGAACTTAGAACTATAGAACTAGAGAAATGTGTGAGCTAGGAAAACTCTGAAAACTTTATATGAAGAAATTATAAGTTAGAGAAAGTAGAACCTAGACAATATAGAACTTAGAACTCTGAGAATTTACAATTTAAGGTAATTAGAATTTCAAAAGAATTAGAGAATGTAAAACTTAGACTAGACATAGAGAAAGTAGAACTTAAGAACTCAGAGAACTCTGAAAATGTACATTTTAAAGAAATTAGAACTTGGAGAACTGGAGAACTTTATGAGCTTGAAGAACTTAGAACCTAAAGAAAATTACAACTTGAAGAAAGTAGAACCTAGACAGTTTAGAACTTAAAGAATCTACTGTAGAACTTTGAGTTTAGTTTATAATCAGTCTTCCATTTAGGCCTTGGATAACGGTCTTGTGATTCTCTTTTCTTCAGTATGTGTCAGAGGTTGTGATCGGGGCTCCGTACGCAGTAGGAAAAGATCTTCTGGATCACTTTAAGGTACAGTACTAAACCTGTTCACATTGTTAATTCATTGTAGAGAATACAAATCTGGTGTAACCCGCTTCTAGACACAATAACACAATAAGAGGCTTTGAGTGTAAAGAGAACGTGGTTTGTGTGATTCACACACTGTGTTATTGAGATATAAAGCTCTGTGTGTGTGTGTTGTGTACAGCTCTGGGACAGCAGCCAGACTCAAAGGCTTTAGTGGCTGAACTCTATTTCAGCAATTCTGTGTTGTCCTACTTCGGGAACAATCTAGAGATTTACTGCTCGCCTCTTTAACCACAATCCCTCAGACAGTTACAGAGAGTTCAACTGTGTATTATCGTTTAACTAAAAAGACTGCTTGGTTGGGACATTTTCTGTCCTGATGGGAAAAATACAAAGGACGCACAATATATTGGTGACATTATCAATAAATTGAACACTTTTTTTTTTTTTTTTTTTTTTTGTTAATATAAATGTAGGCTTATTGTTTTTTTTGTTTGTTTGTTTGTTTTTTACAATATTGAAATAGTTTAACTTTATTAAATTATATATGGTATATATGGACATTTGGCACTGAAAAAATAATGAAAAAAAATCTGCTATTGTCTGCTTAATTAAAAAAAAAATAAGTAGAGCTCTAATAGAGATGTAAATGCTTATGCTCTACTTATCTTTCTTTTTTGTTTAAAAGTTTTTAATTTGGCAGATAAGCTTCTTTTTTCAGTTCAGTTACATTTTTCCATTATTTTTTCAGTGGCAAATTTCCAAAGCACTATGTGCACTTGTATTCATATTTTCTGTTGTACATTGAAATATTTTGATACATAATTTTAATTATAATTTTTACATTTTAGATTTTAGTTTGAAGACTCTTCTTGTTCACACTGTTGAAATTATAATATAACTTTATAATAATTGACAAAACATATCTCACAATTATCTGATCTAAATGTCTCAACCAAGGTCATAGTTAACTAAAATTGAAACTAAACTTAAAATCTTAAAAACATTCCATTGTAATTCATTCAAATTTAGTTTAACTTGGTTTCATTTAGTTTAAATCTGAAATCGCACACACACACAGACACAGACACATACACATACACATACACATATATATATATATATATATATATATATATATATATATATATAACCAAAAACGACTAAATGTGACAGAAATGCACAACAAAATTAACTTTAAACGGAAAAAATAAAACCTGATTCATGTTTATTTTTTCTGGTTGTAGGTAGATCTGGTGTGTCATGGGAAAACCGAAGTGTTTCCGGACACAGACAGGACAGACCCTTACGCCGTGAGTAAAGTCTCTGAATATTCATCTCTCTATGATCTTCTCTTCCATAAAAACCCATTTTTTACCCATTGTCTCTCTTCGTAGGAGCCGAAGAAGAGAGGTATTTTACGCATCCTGGACAGCAGCAACAATCTGACCACCGATGACATCGTGCAGAGAATCATTGAGAACAGGTTTGTGGGACAGTACGAGCAAAACGTGAAAACATCGCTCACGTGAAATGTTACGAACATATGCAAATGTGCCGTGTCTCTCTTTGTTCTGGCAGGTTGTTGTTTGAGGCTAGGAACCAGAAGAAGGAAGCTAAAGAGATGGCTGTGATCGAGGCGTTGAAGCATAAAGAGGATTCGCTGAAGACCGAGGCGGCTCTAACGAATAATTAACCGAACTGTCCAAACGGAACAAATCAAGGGCTTCGTCGTAGAACCAAAATTACCCCCGGACTGTTATATAAACACCCCGCGCGAACAAAAAGCCTCAGCTGAGGCTGCTTTTAAGTGGACGTGGAGGAACACAGACTTGTTTTTTTTATATCGTACGACTCTTGTTTGACGACAAAAGCACTTGAGCGTGGAGAGTTTTTATGATACCTATTAAATGGGTTGGAAGACATTCTCTCTGGATGGGAGGAACACTGAAAAACATTCAGCAACTGCTTTTGCATTGTGCATGAAGGTTATGGGAGGACTGTGTCATTTCAGTGGTTTTTGAATTGGCGATCCATTCGCACATATTTGTAGTTGAGCAGAGAAACGCTTTGTGAAGAAACACTTGATGTTGACTACGATTGTATCGTAACCACTAGTATGCATGTAAGCTTATTTGGATTTTATGTTGGGATTTTATTTTATTTTATTATGTGTCATGGAAATATATCCAGGTCACATTTTACCCCAAACTCAAAAGAAAGAAAAATTTTTTTGTAATTTTTTTTTTTTTCTTGTTTTAGGACTATTAAGGCTTTTTTTGTATTGTGATATTATTTTTATTATTTAATTTCCATCCATATTCTCATTACCATAATGTATCTGGACATTTATATTTTATTTTATTTTATTTTTTGGTTGCAGTTTTCATTATTTGCAATAGTGATTCTTATTAGATTCACTTTATAGTAATTTTTTAATAGATATGTACAAATAAGGATGTACTACCATGATATATAAATACTTCACAACTTAATATTTGTTGTTCTTTTTTAAATTATTATTATTATTATATTATTATTATTTCCATTTTTGTAGTAAGATTTTGACAAATGGGCTTATGGGGAAAAAAATATCAAGATAGTGTCACAATGCCAAAAGAAAAGAATAGAAAAATCATTTAAATCATAAAACTTTTCTTCATTTTTCTTTTTTAATTTTGTGGTAAAATGTCATCCTGGCCATTTTTAACAGGTTTTACCCGGGCATATTTTATTCTTGTGGTGCTGTTGTGGTTTTACCTTTCTCAACATCTCTGGACGTTTGATATGCGTGTCGTGAAAAACAAAAGAAAAATCTCAGAACTAATCTCTGATGTTTTGTCGACTATTGTTTCATACACTGTCCACAGTCACATATCTGGCATTTTACTTTTATTTTCACTTTCTTACCTTTGTTTGTTGTGACGTGATCAAAGACTCTTTGACCTCAGGTGATCGTTGGATGTCACGCTTTTATTCATTTTAACGTGTAACGAATAATCTTTACAAACATCAGTTTCTAAACTAAGTTGATTGTTAAAAGTCAAACTTGCTTTTATCTCATATGTACTTTTATCTTGTTTTATGCGGTTTGTTGTCTTTTTGTTTTTAATGAATGTCAAAGCACCTTGCAATTGCAGCATGTTTTTAGTTTGTAACATTTCCTGCACATTTAGGGTGAATTGCTGTGGAAAAAAATACACTAATTTAATGTTTTTACGTTGCAGAAATGTTGATAATTTCTGAATGTGGTGTTAATGTCTTCAGACAATCTATAATTTATCATCCCATGCATCATAAACTGTAAATCATCAAACCACATCCATTAATTGCAAATTAAATTGCAATTAAAAAAAAGTATCAAAACAGCTTGTTCTTAATATTGTTTGATCATTAACACATTAAGTGCATAAAAATCTAATTATTGAATCTAATTTAGTCAATGTGAATATTATATAAACTTCGGTCGCACTCAATTTTATGAGAAATTCAAAATATTCAGTTTTCCTCCTCTGCTAATGATTATTTATGGATATGTTATTGTGCTTTTAAACACAATGTAAAGTGCCTGGTTTATTTTACTTAACTAAAACCATACCAAGAAAAAAAAAATTGTTACTTGGAAAAATGTTAACTGAAATAAAATATATACTAGTATATTTGTATGTATTTATGTATGTGTGTGTATATATATATATATATATATAATCAGTGATACTAAATTGATTCTAAACTGAATTTTAAGGCAGGTGTGCATTTGTGTGGTCACTGATTGTACAAAGAAAATGTTTATGGTTATTAATAAAAAAATATATTGTTTTATTGTTTATTTAAGCTGATACTTGATAAGTATTTTTGGATGATTCCATGTTTTAGTTTTTGTTGTAGTCTGCAGATCAAGATTAAATTAGATCAATATTTAAAAGATACTAAACGTACTATGCAATTTGCCATAATATTTTATTTAGATTTAATTTATTGATTTTATTTTATTGTTTACATGGTATGTTATGGTGTTTGTTGTTGTTTGGTTGTAATTACTTTTAAAGGTTTTACTTTATTCAGTTTTTCAGATTTTATATAAAATCTTTAATTAATTGATTGATTTACTGCTTTATTTTATTTTAATTATATATTGAGTTACACGGACTGCCAGCAGCTCTCGCGCAGCGCTTGAACAAAACCCATCTCAGGTGACAAAGTTCCACAAACATCACGTCACTTCCTTCCTAAAGAAAGCGGACAACCCCAAAAGAGAGACGCTCTGTAGGCGACATACACCATTTAGTTTGCGCGTAATGAACAGGTAGAGCTGTGTTGTGGATTAGGAGTGTTTGTGTGAGATCTCAATGGACACAATGATCCGAGCGCTGAGCCTGACGAAACTAACCGGGAACAGGCGAATTTGAAACTTTTTTCTCTTTCCTCCTGTACGATCGGGACCATCCCAGCCTCTCTCTCTCTCAGATTTGAAATCAGGTCTTTCCACAAAACACGCGCAATTGACTTGAGTGTCATTTTACGCGTTAACCGGAGGGACTTTGGATAAGAGCGTGGGGGATCTCGCCGGGATGTTTTTACGCGACTTTGAACGTTCCTCTTCGGTTCCATCCGTGATGTTGGGATTTCTGCTGGATCTTTAGCTATGAGCTCTGGATATGGGTCTGTGTCTGGGCTCAGAGGGGACAGAGGAGGGAAAGAAGGCTAAGATCCACAGCTCGCAGATAGACAGAGATCTGTACGAGTACGCCAAGAGAGAGATGAACGTGGTGAAGATCCTCATGCTGGGTAAGACATGTCCCATCCAGATGTTTGTTCATCTGCCTATTGCTTTTAGTCGAAATAACATGGGGTTTAATGTTTACATGGACCTGCTTGTACATTAGAAACCTAATTTTGGGTACTTTAGTTTACTTGTAACTAATAGATTGTGGGTTTGACCACCAGTTTATTGGTTCAGCAACGGATATGGTCTTGTAATTGAAAGTTATACGTTTAAATAGCCGATCTGTGCTGGTAACTCTAAGAATGTAGGTTTAAACCCCAGATTTGGTTGGAAACCTACAGGTTGTGGGTTTGAACCCCAAAATATTATGTTACCTGTCCAGATCTGAACTTTTAGCTGATGTTTATAAAAGGTTGTAGGTTCAAGTCTCAGCTATTGGTTGAAGCTAAAAGGTTGGTAGGTTGAACCTTAGATATGGTCAGTGAAATGGAAGGTTGTTGCTTTAAAATATCAGATGCGTGTAGTTAACTGAAAATGTGTGGGTTTGAAAATGAGAAATGGGTTGATATCTGCAAGGCATTAGCTTCATATACGATCTGTGCTGGTTTGAATTTCATATTTGTGCAGGTAACTGAACCATTCTGGGTTTAAATTTGATATTCGTACAGGTAACTGGACAGTTTGAACCTTAGATCTGGGCTTGTAACTTAAAGATTGTGGGTTTGAATTTCACATTTGTGCATGGTAACTGAACCATTCTGGGTTTGAAAGTTAGATTTGTGCAGGTAACTAGACAGTTCTTGGTTTGAACCTCATATCTGGGTTGGTAATTAAAAGGTTGTGGGTTTGAATTTCTTATTTGTGCAGGTAACTCAATGGTTCTAGGTTTGAAACTCAGAATAGGTCTGGTAACTTAAAGGTTGTGGGTTTGAATTTCACAATTGTGCAAGTAATTGAAGCATTCTGAGTTAAAATGTCAGATTTTTGCAGGTAACTGGACAGATCTGGGCTGGTAATTGAAAGGTTGTGGGTTCAAATTTCATATTTGTGCACGTAACCGTAAAGTTTTGGGTTTGAACCTCTGGGCTAATAATTGAAAGGTTGTGGATTCAAATTTCGTATTT
This sequence comes from Schizothorax lantsangensis, assembly GCA_027422415.1. Classification (NCBI taxonomy): domain Eukaryota; kingdom Metazoa; phylum Chordata; class Actinopteri; order Cypriniformes; family Cyprinidae; genus Schizothorax; species Schizothorax lantsangensis. The sequence continues at coordinate 15,657,234 of CM049843.1, read as the reverse complement.
GTGCAGGTAACTGAAAGCTTCTGAGTTTCAACCTCAAATCTTGACTCATATCTGAAGGGTGGCAGGTTTGAACCTCATATCTGGGCTGGTAGCTGAAAGGTTGTGGGTTTGAACTTCAGGAAGAGTTGAGTTATGAAAGGTGAAGACTGTACTCTCGAACCAGACATTTGTCTTGGGTTAATATAGGAGGACTGTACCATTTGTAGGATCTGTTGTTAAAATTGGAAACTAAATGACTGATTAGTAATGTTGAATGACCTATTTTAATGTAGGTGCTGCTGAAAGTGGGAAAAGTACGCTGGTCAAACAGATGAAGATTATCCACAGTCATGGATTCACCAAAGAAGAGCTAGCCAGTTTTAAGGTAAGACATTTTATGATGTTGTTTCTCATACTTGATGTCCACCAGTGCAAGAGGTTAATTGCATTTAATAGTTTAACATTTGTTCTGTACTATATTTTGTCTGTGCGCTCTGTACTTCCTCTGCCATCTGGGAAATCAAGCCGCTGTGTGTGTTTGGGGATTATTAAAAGTTTAAGGGGTCATTGGTTCAGCTGTGAAACAAGACCTCAGTTCAATGGAAGACTGGATCTTGCCTCAGCATGTTTTTTTGTTCTGTTTGGAAGAGAAGGGGGAAGGAAACATGAAACGCAGAAAGGTTTTTAGGTTTTTAAACCATTAAAAATGGCCGACTTCCAAGAACATTTTCTCTATAGTTTGTTCGACAGCCAGTGTGCACTTCCTCTATAGTCTCATTGCACACCTTTTTTGACCTGTCACTCACAAGTGTTACCATGGCGACATAGTAAAGGGCACTGCACGCTGGCTCCTTTAGAGTAACCTGCGGTCCATGTATGCCTTATCACCATGGGAACAGAAAAGCGATTGATTTGCTCATTCATAGTAAACCGCAGACAGCTGTGTTCTCAACATGATCATCAGCCTGATATGTCATTTACATATTACGTCATCAATACAAACCAACCATATTTATAATATTATTTATAGCCTAAATATTATGATATCTAAATGATTACATTTATTGAAATAAGTAAATAAATAAATAATTCTACTCGCCATTAATAAAACACCTGATGCTGTCGGGAGCTGACCAATTTTGTGAAATTCTGCTCGAAAGGAGTAACAGCACAATGAAGTTGTGATTGTAAGTTGCAGTCTGTAAGACGCACACGGAAGCGTTACTTGACATGCAACACTGCAGAAAGTGTGTGTTCACAAATGTAGCCCATGTTGATCCAAATATGGAAAGCATTTTCGAATTTAATAATCTGAGGTTCTCTCCAGAGATGTTTTGCCACATTTCTGTAATTAAGGATGATTGCTGCGTAGTAGCCTATGGGTGTTTCTTTTTGCCTGAACATCTTCAAGTGAGTGGCGGGGCAAACCGAAAGTTGATGCTGAAAGTCCAGCACTCTCTTCTCTGCGACTATTATTGTTTGAATGCGTTCCTTCGCTGGCATTTTCCACATTTCGTTTTCTCCCTTAACAAATTTGTCCATTCTGATTCTCAGTTTTACAGAACTAATGGCTGCTGATGACTATTTGAATTGAATTCTGCCAAAGTGCGCGCTTGTAAGTGTTCGTTAAATGCGTAACATTAATTACGTGAGTATACATAGATCTGCTCATATCTGAAAATAATATATGAAAAACAAAATTATTTTACATAAAAACCTTATAGCTTATATTTGTTTAGTACATTTTTTTAATTAATGTATAAACTAAAATGAATTGTAAAACTGAAAGTTATTTTTTAATTGTGTTCAGCACATAGATTGTAACATTCAGCATGGTGGGCCACATTTGGATTCGTGACGGATTCGTTAGAACCACTGATCTAAGTGATAATGGAAGTTTTTTTAAAACATTTGTTTCTCATTTATTTGGTTCCACAGTATGCTGATTTTTATTTTATTTAAACTGTGCATTCTCCCCCCCCCCCCCTTTATTTTACATAAAGGTGTATGCTGTCCATGCCTCCAAACTCTCTCATTCGTTTTGCTAATAAACGTTCTACGTTTCATAATTATTTGTTCCTCATTCTTTACTGATTTTTAGTTTTGTATACCTATTTAAACTTTGTAAGTTATTTGTTATTTTATATTAGGCATATAGCATGGTGTATTTTTATTCGTTTTGTTAATAAAAGTTCTATGTTCTATGTTGTATTTTGTTGTTGCTTGAATTGAATTCAAGCAATTGATGCCGAATTGCCGCTAATTTAAAAGTGAAAGTAGAATGCGCATGGAGCTTTTATAAGCTATTTAAGCAAAGGAAAGTGAGGAAAAGTGGGAAAACTCAAACGAACTAAAAACAAACAACTGCTTGACGCCGAATTGCCGTAAATTTAAAAGTGAAAGTAACACGCGCATGGCGCTTACAGGCTATTTAAAACCGAAGGAAAGCTAGGAAAAGAGGGAAAACTCAAACGACCCCACCCCTACGGTGATACCGGTATTACCGGTGTTGTCACACGTCGATTAACCGGTGGGAAAATTTCCTCACCGTCACAACCCTACCGTATATATGACGAACTTGTTATACTTTGCTTGAAATTCAATAGAAAAAAACATTAGTACTAGGCTACAAAAGGTTATTGTATGACTATATATAGACTTTACAGTTCAGCTTGCAAAAATAAAGACTTTTTGACGACTTCAAACTTTGTTGGGCTGAATACGGAGCCTTGCTGAATCCCGAACTCAAGATGTGGCTTAATCACTGCTCATCTACATTTACTACAAAATTATGCTAATGTATGACACACTTTAGCTTTTGACTGACAGGTTAAAAGAAATGTACTAGGAGTTTGTTGACTTTAGAGAACATGCATGTTGGCTGCAGAAGCACAGAAAAATGCTAACTAATGTTTTTTGAGAGAATGCTACCTTATTGACACTTCCCTCAGTAGGCCTATTTCATTCCTTACCCTTAATAAAAGCCACTTTGACCCTTTGGAATTCAGGAATTCGTCCATCCAGTATTTGTGCGCTGATGCTTATCAAGCTAATGGAGCGTTAGCAAACATGTCTCTACTCTCTAGTCAGATATTTCTCCAGTTGTTTTATAAATCAGCTGATTTTGTCAAAAACGGACGGTCAATCGAATCTCCTGTGAATTGCCAGGTGCATATCTGCATGTGTGCTTGCTTGGGTTAAACAGACTTTGTGTACCATGTTCTCCTCATTAAACCTTCCCTCAGGGTCTGTTTGTGTTTGCTACACTTTCCTGTGAGCCTGAATTCGATTGATGGACTAAGAATATGCAAGTGGTGTTTTGAAGTGCCTCAGGGAATGCTTTAAAACCTCAGTGGCAGCCTCTTAGCTCCAGCCAAATGCAAAGGGATTGTCAGGATGGTTAACCAGATGACTAGTCATCAAGCAACGATCTAGCTGATTTTTAGTGGCAGGGGGATGAATTTAAGAACCTGTTAGCACGCTAATAATCTGCAGTGATGACTATGGTAGTTGCTTGCATGAAAAAGTATGCTACCCTATTTTTGTTACTGTCTGATTGTTGCCATGTGATGCGGTTTTATTGGTCTTTGTCCTGTATTTTGGTCTGATTTGTTACCCGTATGACAACACTGACCATCCCACAATGAAAAACCATGAACAAACCCTTTAAATAAACACTCTCCGCAATGCATGCAACCTTTTGGGGAAGGAATCATCATCTGTGCTATCTTTCGCCAGCAGAACTTCCATTATTTTTAAACAAAACAAGAAGTGTTGGAATGTAGGTGAGAACAACGTAATATTGTATAGTGTAAAATAAAATTCGCAGTCAGAAGCTTGGGAGAAAGTAAAGAAGTACTGTTTGTGTATACAAATTTAAAAATACCAAAAGACAACAGCTAATTATTAATACTGAATTATAAACATTCTATTAAAATCATAATTTTAAGCAGTGTAAAAATCCACATAAAATATAAAAGGCCTTTTATAAAAATTTAATAAATACAAACATTTTAAAGTATAATATATTATTTAATTATATAATAATATATATATATATATATATGCATGTATGTTACCCGTATTAATATTTAAAAATGTATGTATTTAAACAGGATCATTAATTTGCATCTGTGAGTTCTTGTTTTCCCTAATTTATTGATACTTAAAGACTTTATTTTTAAATAGGCTAGTCAGTGATTAGACTGTCTTCAGATATGTACTTCGAAAAATCACCTTTCTAAAATGTAAAAGAACTTGTTTCATAAAATGACACTCTAGCTGCATACGCATCCTCTGTTGTCATGTGGATAGAGTTTCATGTACATTCTAAACTGAAATTACTCCTTAGGGTTCTCTGTTGAAAAATTGGAGTTCAGAGATTGATGACTGCCATTGTCCTACTTATTATGAGATGTTAATTTGTCAAAGATTTCAAGCATATCAATTGCATGCTTTGTCTGTACAGAAAACAACAGTTTTTACTAAAATCTAGAAATTTTGTTTTTATTTTATTTTATTCAAACCCTTGTAAATGTGGCAATTTTTAGTGATTTGCCATGATGTTGATTTGTTCTGTTCTGTAGGCATTGAACTGAAGTGTGAAGTATGTGATCTCTAGATCAGATTAACGTTAGCCATGTCACTGCATAGTTTGTGCCAGTCACTGTGGTATGAAACTCTTCTGACTAGAAACACAATGTTTGTATTTTGCTCCACTCTAGTTAATAATTCAACCCAACAGCGGTTTTCATCTGTTTGTGGAATGGGAAGAACAAAAAAGTAGTTTCCCATAATAGCACTAGGCTAACTTCTCCCATTGTTCTTGAGACAAAATAAACATTGCCCTAAAGCCAAAGGATAACATACAATAGCCTAATTTTATAGTAAACGCAGACGAGCCGAGTTTGAGTCTTGTCTTGAGTTCGGGATATCTCAAGGCTCTGTATTCGGGCCATCAAAGTTTGATGTAAATTAAATGAAAAGTCTTTATTTTTGCAAGCTAAACCATAATTTTTATGCTGACCTCTTCTATGCCTGTGTTTTCTCTTAAAATGTGGCCAGTCACAGGGTTTCTATGTTTCTAATGTTCAAAAGTCCAGTTCCTGCTTCACCAGTTTTTGTTGGATGGAGTCATAAAGGGTCACGCTTTCACTCACACATGTATGTTTGTACAGACCCATAATTATGGCTAGTTTTATATTGTACACATGCTTGCAGACATAAGCACAGTCTGTAATCAGACTGGCCTTGGTTGACTTGGATGTAGTGTCACACAAGGGCGGACCGTCGACTGTCAGAGGGAGGCCAGGGAAGGGTGTGGTGACCTGTGCTGTGTGTGTGTGTGTGTGTGTGAATCATAAATGCAAGGGAAAATGTGACGTGGTACAGGTAAAAAGAAGGGACTTGTCCTGACCTGAATGTTTCTTTTTGCTCACCATTGTACTTAACTGTCACTGCGGTCTTTAACCACACCACGGTCTCTCTAACCCACAGGAAGTCAAGTTGTCTTTCCTGTCAAGTTGTTTTCTTTCTTTTTTGTTTCTTACCTGACACCCGTCTCTCCATTTCTCCTTGTTCTCCTAAAGCTGCAACTTCAGCTTAAAGTCAAAATGACAAACATTTCTTATTATCATCAATGCTGAAAACAGTTCTGCTGCTTAAAATTTCTGTGGAAGCCGTCATTGACTTTTTTCAGGATTCTTTTGTAAATAGAAAGTTTAAAAGAATAACATTTATTTGAAATGCATTTTCCTGACACCTAAACTTTTGAATTGTAGTTTTTATTGTTACATTTAGTAAAGATTACACCTATAGGAGATGTTCTCACATATACACACAAAGTGATAAATGTTACATTACAGTGTTTTATCTAGCGTGTCCATCTGGTGTCTCTTTTTTTTTTTTTTTATTGCAAGACTTCACAAAACTCGCAGCTGGGTTTCATGCTTTCATTTCCTCGACCTCCCTCGGACTCTGTTTCTTTGATGAAGTGGCAAGTTCTCCGGTTACAAATGTGACATCAAGGAGTAATAGGAGACTTTGGAGTGCCGTTGTCGGTGGTCTAGAATTTGAGCTTGACCCAAACATAGTTATTGTAGAATGTACAGTACTGTCTTTGACAAGATTCTGTTGAGCTCATAGATGCCTGGAAGTTTCAGAATTTTACATGAGTTCTAGAATTTGTTGTTCTTTAAGTTCTATAAGTCAAATTCCTGAAAAGAAACTGTGAATTCCTAGAATTCCTAGAATGGTTCAACAAAAAAAAATACTTTTTATAATTATTTACTCATCCAAGCCAAACCTGTCACTTTTCTTTAGTTTCAAGGAACACAAAAAAATATATTTTGAGGATTAAGCTGCTTTTTCCATATAGTAAAAGTGTATTGTGACAAGGGACTTTCAAGCTCCAAATTGGACAAAAAAAGCACCATAAACCTGTAAAAATATTCTATATCATATGTGCTCTGTATTTCAGTTATTCTGAAGCCATAAGCCTATATTCAAATTCAGTTATAAAATACGATGATTAGTGCTGTCAAACGATTAATTGCATCCAAAATAAAAGTTTTTGTTTACATAATATGTGTGTGTGCTGTGTATATTTATTATGTTTATATAAATACACACACATACATGTATATATTTAAGAAACATTTTATGTTTATATATTAAATATATTTATCTGTAATATAAATTATATAAAATGTAAATATTTAAAATATATATACTGTGTGTGTGTATTATATACATAATAAATATACACAAAGTACACACAAATATATTATGTAAAAAAACCTTTTATTTTGGATGTGATTAATCATTTGACAGCACTAATAATGATAATCAATGTGACAGTTTAAAAATATCTGTGAATGTGTGAATTTGCTCTTATTTTTATAGTTTCAGTTTTAGTAATTTTATGTTCGTTTGCCATTTTTATTATTATCATTTCTGTTTAGCTTTCGTTTTATTTTTAATTTTTGGTTTTAGTTTTTATAAATTTAGTACTTAATTATTTTCAGTTGGTTGACATGGCAACATTTCTCATTTTCTTTTATGTTTTGTAAGTGTGACATCTAATATTCATATTTTATTTTTTTCAGCTTTATTTCAGCTATATTTTAATTTACGAAAATACATTTTTAGGTAGTTTTAGCAAATTCAGTAACTGAAACTTATTTTAGTTCAGTTGTTTGCCAAAGCAACATTTCTAATTTTTTTTTTTAGTTTTGTGTTACATGTAATGTTTATATTTATATATTATTTCAGCTTTATTTCAATTAACAAAAATGTTTTTCTAAATAGTTTTAGTACGTTTTTTTATGTAAAACATTTCTAATTTTCTTTTTAGTTTTGTAAATGTAAGTTTTAAATCGAATAATTATTTTATCTCAGCTAATCTTTTATTTTATTTCAGAAAATTATTTTTAATACTTTTAGTTTTAATTATTTATCACAACATTGGTGTGAATTGTAAATCTTTTGTTGAATTGTCACCTTTAAACAATTTCTTCTGACAGTTTTTATGTCCTTAAGAAGTGTTAAGTAGTAAATAAAGGACGAAGAGTGTGATTTATCCCTCTTTCTCTCTCTCTCACACACACACACACACACACACACACACACACCCCTAGTGTGTGTGAAGCTCCCTACCATCTTTGCTCTTACCGCTTTCCACAAGAATAGTTTCATTGTTCTAAAGTGTGTGATTCACTCCTGCACTTTACCTCCTGCTTCGCTCTAGTGCACTTTGTGTGTGTGTGTTTGCAACAACAGGAAATCAATAAAAGCGCATCATACATCCGAACCGCAGAACTTCATGAACACAGAAAGGCTTTTCGGCGTTCGCTCTTCCCTGGAATGTTCTGCGCCTCTGATCTACGGCCCAGCAAACAAAAGCTGCTCAATAAAGGACAGGAATGTGTTTGCTTTGGCCAGAGAGTCAGGGGCGGTAAAAGGGGAAGCGTTTGAGCACAACACGAGCGGACGGGCGCTGAAAGTGTGAAAAGGGGAAGGTTTTGGGTGGCACACACGTGGAATGATTTTGTGATTTCCAAATGAAATCAAAATTTACTTTCTTAATATTCATTTCTGGTTTTACTGTGCATGATTATTTATTTTAATAATGAAATGTTATAATATTTGCTATTACAATTATGTAGTTTTATGTTAATATTTTAATTCTTCAATTATATTCTATTATAAATTTTGTTATGTAATTATACATTATATATTTAAAGTATTTTGTGTATAAATAATACTTATTATCTAATTTGTTTTAATATTTTTTTTAATATTTGTGGTTTGTGTATATTGTACATTTTAAATATATAACAAAAATATGAAAATATTTTAAAGTATTACAAATATTAAAAATTAAATATCACAATTATCTATAAGTTATCTATTATCATTTTGATAATTGCTGTGTGAATACACAATAAAATTAATAAATACTAATGATTATCTAATAATAGTTTTAATATCATTAATATTGTAATATTTAAGTTCCACACATGCATACTTTTCAACAGTTGAGTTAAAATTTCTATAAATATTTATCAATCATATATTTATTTACCTATCATATTTATTTATTATTTGTTTGTTTTTTGTAGATTTATCATATATTTATTTTTATAGATTTATTTGTCCTCAATTGTCTTTTTTAACTCAATGAAGATCCTATTTCACTTGCAAATATGTTTCAATATGTGTGTAAAACAGTTCATGAATGCCATTTTGTGTATGGAAAAATAAAATGATGATGGTGATTCACAAACTATACAAATCATTCCCATCTCTGTTAAATGTTCTGACCAAAAAGACATGATCTGCATTCCATAATTCATAACCGCACGATTGCATTGAGTTGCAGCCGAGCGTTTGATCGTCACACAGCGGTGTCTGTCACAGTAATGGCGCCTGGTGAAGACACTTCCTGTCACTTAGGTGGACGTGAGACAATAAGGACCAATCAAGCAGAAATTCATAACGTCCCAGTGACAGGAAGTAGATTTGTTTGGTTAGATGCACATGCAAATGGCCGTGTTACGTTCTGTCACAGATCAATGCAAGTGTTCTTGGGTAACGTGCTTATTTTAGGAAGTTATTTGCGTTTGAAGGGACAAAGACAATGAGTTCACACCTGCCAATCAGAAGAGAAAGAACTCAGAACTAATCAAATTAATATAAGAATGTGAACATCATGCTTTGTTGTTTCTTATATGAAAAGAGATTCTGATTTATATATCTTGTTTTTCCAGCCTGCGGTGTTGGATAACCTCCTGACCTCTATGAAGTTTGTCCTCCATGGAATGGGCGTCCTTCGCATCAACCTCGCTAACAGCAAGAACAAGGTTTGAACCAGACTCTTTCCTTTCTGCTGTTCAACAATATATTTATTTATTACCCAGAGTTAGGATTTCTCTAATAAAAGAAGCTATTTTTAAATTTAAATTTATTACATTTTTTGTAATATATAACAAATAAATAATAATAATAATAATAATAATATTATTATTATTATTATTATTATTATTATTATTTAATTAGTATGTCTTTATTATATACCCATTTAGATTTTTTTTTTTTTTTTTAATTTATAAAATATATTTTTTGGAATGTATTAATAAAAACTATGTTGTTTTTATTATTATTATTATTATTAAAACTTTGGAGTTAATAATTAAAAATGTTGTTGTTGTCTTCATTGTGTACCCATTTAGATACAGATGCATTACTAGTTCTTGTTACCTAGGGTTAGGATTACTGTAATAAAATAACATATTTTTACATTTATATTTATATTTAAATATTAGATACATTTTATATTTTAATTATTTATTTATTATATTTTAATTATTTGTTATTTAATTTAAATAGAATGTGTATATATATATTTCTAATATATAATAAATAGAATAATTGTATTGTTATTGTTGTTGTTGTATACTAATATGAATAATTATATATAATTGTCTTTATTATATAGCCTTTTAGATACGATTAAATTTTATATATATATATAAAATAATATATTTTTGTAATATATAAAAAGTAAAAACTATTATTATAGCATTATGTCTTTATTATGTATCCAAAACATCTATATACAGAGCTAAACATGTATAACTAGATCTAGTTACCATAAGTTAGCAAAGATGTCAGTGCCTCAAACTACCATTCAGTCTTTGTGCCTGCTGGAAAGATCCTGTCTTGCTGTTTTACTGTTTGCAGTACTTACAGGGTCCACTAGGTGGCGGCATGTTTTCAGATCTAGGGATGTGAAAGCCAACATTCAGTCACTGAGTCGTGTGCTATCAGAATCCTCCCTCGGTTCTGGTGTGTTCCAGACGTGTGTCTCAGACAGTCGTTATCTTCTTCAGGACGCACCTAACAGCACAATGAGGGTCGTCTGCTTTGATTATTAAAAATGACCGTGGTGCAGGGTGGCCTTGGATCAGGTCATGTGACGAACGATGCACTGTAATTAGACAGATCAGGCCAATTGTTCTTTAATAACAGTGCTAGAGACGCATATGTGGTGGGTCACACCAGCAGATCTTTGTTCTAGTTGTTATCGTTTTATGCTTATAAACCTTTGCTCCAGTCCCTAACCTTAATTTCCCTTTTTCCTTTCCTTTCCTTTTTTTAAAGTAAAGAATTCACTTTTACATGTTGTTTGAACATAAATGGGTGTTGGCAGTGTGTGTACACATCTACCCTTTAATGATAAAAATCCACCCAGTGTTTTTTACTTAATCTCTAAAAATAATATCCCCTTTTTCAAATCAGGCTGTTCTTAGCTTCTTGTCTGTGTGATGTAACACAGGCCAAGGCCCCTCCCACGATTGTTGATTGACAGTGCCGTCTTACCTTAGACCCGCCCTGAGTGTGCTGTAACAGTCCGGCCGCCATTATTTAGACACCGGAGCAGAGACGTAGACAAGAATGGCTCAAGAGATTGAGGTGTCTTGTTGGTGGATGTAATAATGAATATAGCAGTCGTCATTTACTCCCGACATCTGAGCCACTGAAGACGCAGTGGATTACCTGTGTTTGTGAAGGGAATGCGCCCCCGATCTGCCTAAATGCGTTTATATTCGCGCAAATCTTTCGTGATCCAGCTTCACCTACAGAAGAAGTGAGTATAAGGGTTTTTTTATGAATCTTTGCGATCGCTATTCATAATAACGTGTTAGTTAGCAAGATTCGTGGCTAAAGTATACAGTCTCTCAGAGTACTGCTCCTCACCCCACAGAAGAGAGGGGCGGGGTCAGCAGACCTCATTAGCATTTAAAGCAACATGCAAAAACAGGTTGATTTCTGCACAGCTGTTTTTGACAGGGTAAAAAGGGTGTTGTTTTACACTACCATTGAGAAATTTTAACCAAAGTATGTTATAGACTTTTCATTAAGACCCTAAAGAATCACATCAACTTGTGGAAAATGGGCATCGAATGACCCCTTTAATCAACCCCTAACTAGGTATAGATCACAATTGGTTGACTAGTCATCCAAAAACTGACCAATTATTATGGTGGCCCAGTAATGCACAACACAGCTAAATCTCCACAACACAATGGAAACAAGCCATGTTTTGTTGTGCCAAAATTAGTCATATTGTGTTGTGGTGATGTCATTGTGTTGTGCACTACTGGGCCATCCGTAGATTATGATGTAAATGAGCAGTCTAGATGGCTAATTTTGATATTTGTAGCATTAGTGCCCAATTTAGCATGCTAACGTTATGCTAAGCTTTAGCAGTTAGATGTTTTGCACACTTTAAGTTCTTAAAATTGAGAAACGTTCTTGAAAAATACTTTGCCGGACGTACAAATGATGTATTTCTCCATGTTTGTGGTGTTTCTCCAGGTCCATGCTCACTCCGTTCTCTCGTGTGGCCGTTGCTTCGACGAAGACCAGATGCTGTTCCCGTTCATAGGCCACGCCCTCTGCTGTTTGTGGGTGGATCAGGGGGTGCGGTCAGCAGTGGCGCGAGGATACGAGTACGAACTCAATGACTCTGCACTATAGTGAGTAACACTTAGACTCACTAATCACTAATTACGCACCATCGCTAATTAGACGTTAGCGTTAAAACAGTTATCACAGTAATACATTATTTGTGAGCAATGTTTTCAGCCAGGAGTTCATATTATGATATTTAATATCTAATATTAGACTAGATTTCCTAGAATATCTTGTTAGAGGCTTGTTGTTCATGTTTTTTTTTTGTTTTGTTTATGGAGTGTTTAGCTACTTACCTGCACACTTTCTGATAAATACTCAGTGTTTGGTTGTGATTTATCTTTATGCCCACCTAGATTCAAAGCTAAAAATAGTCAATGAAAACATTTCCTTTTCTTTATGTTTTCAAATAACTTTCGGTTTGCAAGCTACCAGCTCAGCCTGTTTAAAAAAAACATTCTAGTTACGCAGGGCTAGATTAGCTAGTCGGCTAGTTGTTCAGGCAGCCCATGGGCTAGTTGATTTTGATTATATATAAGTAACAGAACCCTTATGAAAATTAATGATGGTTTTACAGGTTTATAAAAACAAAAAAATATATAATTAAACCATGGTAAACTAACCATGGTTTTGCTACACTAATCATAGTTTAACCATGGTATTGGTAGTAAAACTGTGGTTATATGGTAACCAATATGCCAAAAAACATGGTTACTACACTTTTACTATAATAAAACCATGGTTAAACTTCATAAGGGAAACTAGTGTAATTAAATGATAAATCGTGTCAATTAAAATCTTTTGAATTGCATGTTATATTAACAATAACATTTCCAATTTCTGTTAGCCTTCTGTGGTTTCAGTTAGCCACTGTTTTTTTTTTTTGTTTTTTTTTTTCAGTCAGCTGCTTTTTTTTCAGATAGTGTCTTTTTTCAGTTAGCCTCTTTTTTCAGTTTTTTTCCAGTTTGTTTTTGTTTTTTTTCCCAGTTAGCCTTCCTTTTTTTCAGTTAGCCTCCATTAATTGTAGCTTTTTAGTTAGCTTTTTTTTCAGTTAGCCTACAATGTTTTCAGTTAGCCTAAGTTTTTCAGTTAGCGTTCTCTGTTTTGTTGGTTAAGAAAAGCTCTTTTAACTAGCTTGAACACGTTTTGAGCAGAGAGCAAAGAGAATTCGGACCACGACACCGGAATGGGTCTCCGAAATGCTTTGCATCTCATTTGAATCTTATTTAACCACGCTCAAATAGGCCAATCATGATCTGGAAAAGGTCATGAATGTTTCATTCTAATCTAATTGGTTGTTTGACACGGGTGCTGACCCCTGAATCTTTCTCATGTTCAGTACACATTTCACGTGCAGCGGGGAAATTTACAGACAATTTTAAGTAAAACTGTTCCTCGAAATATTCATCTTATATTATTTTTCTGAATCTATTAAAGATCCTTAACACAGATTACGTCATTGGTTTTCAGTTATTGACAAGCATTTATCTCCTAAAGATTTGATTTTGAAGGATTTAAGGTTATTCAAAATTGTATTGATTTTCTAGCTCTCTAGCCCAGGTTTTCCCAATGCTTCCTGATGCAGTTTCCGAAGACTCAATGTAGGTGTAATGGAACTAATGTGCGACTGCCATAATGGCCACTGATCTGTGACTCGATGTGACACTCCCACTGTGAATAATGGCTGATTAGTGGTATATTCAAACAGTGAATTGTGTAATTACATGTGTGTGCGATGACAAACTAAAACACCAGGAGGCTGATTATTTAAATGAAGCAGAGAGGGTCACCCGTGTCGCAGACGTGTGGTGTGTGCCACAGCGAATGAACCTCAAACTCCGCAGCGAGGTGTGTGTGTGTGGTAACTCATAAAAGGCAATTAGAAAACAGTCAAACCTCAAAGCCTACAGCCTTTGCCGGTTGATATATATATCCTGAAATGCATGCTGGGACGTCACGTAATGGAGGTTTGACATGATGGCTTGTCTTTTTGATTAGCACGCAGGACACCTAGTGAAGGTTGTAAAGAATGAGGAAATGATGGAGGCGAGCGAGATGTGAGGTGCTGTGTGTGGTTGAAGTTGTCCATACCGAATGTGCTTGACATCAAAACCCACACACACACACACACATGCATAGCCTCGATTCTACTGAATTCCCACACATGTGCACACAAGGATGTCCTAGCTGTAGATTTGGGAAAAATGCCCTAATTAAGTGAATTATATTTATTTAATTATTTAGATTGTTTAAAAATTATGATGTTGTTGTTGTTATTATAGTATTTTTAATAATACATTTAAATGTAGTAGTTAGTAGTAATTATGTAGTAGTTTTAATAATAATTTTAAATTTAGTATTGCTAGAAGCAGTAATAATTCATTTAGAATTCAAAAAATTCTAAATTATATAAAATTCTAATTGATATAATAATAATAATAATAATAATAATTATAACTGAGTTATATTTAAATATTTTATTATTAGTAGTAGTAGTAGTAGTAGTTGAAGAAATAGTATTAATAATACTTTAAAATAGCAATAATAATAATAATAATAATTATTATTATTATTAGTACATCTTATTGTTCTTTATATATTTTATTTAAATTAGTTTTAAATTACTTTTATGAAAAAAGACACCACTATAAGCCTAGATAACAAAGCATTATAATAAAATATAATAATACAAATAATATAACAGTAATAAATGTTATTTATTTAAAAATGTTTTTTTTATTATTATTCATTTTAAAATTATATATTTTTTGTTATTATTAGTAATAGTACATTTTAAATGTATCAATACCAATTTAAAACATTTTAATTATTATTAATTTAAGGCTATGTAAAGGAAGTGTGTGTCTGTGTGTAAATTTGATTGACAGGTACTCCTGCCCCCATTGGCCCCTGGGGCCAAGGGGCCCCTCCAGACACTGCAGTCAATAATATGGAGTCAATAACACGCTTGTCACCGGGAGCGACTAAATTATCATAGTACTGATTTGAGTTGTGGTTTGAAGAGCGTTTAAAACCGACACACACACATAACACATAATGAAGAATTTAGCTGGAAAAAGTACCAAAATTTCACTTTATTTTATAATATGCCTGATTTGCATAAAAAGGAGGCTGAAAAGAATGACAATGACTTAATTAAATATGGTGTAGTGCTGTTTTGGCATAGAGATTTGCACTAAAACGCCATTCCTGTGTCTACATCATACCATTCTCTCACTCTCTCCAGGTTTAAAAACCTTTCCTCCCAAGCTGTCATGTCACACCTGCAGGACTCCATCACCCGTCCTCACACACACACACAAAGATACACACGTATTCTCTTGTTAAAGGTCAGATTTATCAAAGGGCATTTCCATCGTCTTTGCAGGCCAGGTCGCAGCTCCTCACCTGTTCATATCCTGCATGCATCTTGTGAAATCTCTTTTCATTTCGCCTTTCATCCGTTCTCATTTGCCCTCCCTCGCTATTCTAAATTCTCCACAAAAACCACGACCCTAAAACCCTGACCGGCGTCATTTCACTAAATTCAGTTGTGTGGAAAAATAGATCAGAAATGGAGTGAGGAGAAAAGATACTTCAGAGAGAAGGATGTTTGGTGAGAGGTCAAAGTGGTGTCAAATCAATCCGAGAGTTAAAGTATATCTACAAAACTCCAGGAGAGGTTTTTAAATGCTAAAAATACTTCAAAATGTCACGCTGATGGATAAACCAGGTCGAACCCGCTTTGGAAAGGAATGGATCATCTAAAAATGACTCTAAAGATGCTTTTCTTCTGTAGGACGCAAAAGAAGAGATTTCGAATGAAGAGATTTCACGCTGCTCTGTTACAGCGAGATTGAGACTACAAAATGATCTCCTAATAACCTCAAAGGAAGAGTTCACCCAAAAATGAAAATTTGCTGAAAATTACTCGCCCTCAGGTCATCCAAGATGTAGATGAGTTTGTTTCTCCATCGAAAAAGACTTGGAGAAATTTTGCATTATATCACTTGTTCACCAATGGATTCTCTGCAGTGAATGGGTGCCGTCAGAATGAGTCCAAACAGCAGAAAAAAAACATCAATCCACACAACTCTAGTCCATCAATTAATGTCTTGAGAAGTTAAAAGCTGCATGTTTGTAAGAAAGAAAATCTATCATTAATGCATTTCTGGACATAATAAAAAGTCTCTTCATAATAACGTTTCTTCTAGTGAAAAGTCCATCCTCTGTTGTCCTGTTGTGAAAATCCACCAGCATATTTGTTTAGAATAGTTTTAGACTATTTTCACTTGATCTGTGCATATTTTTCTCCTGATTCAGATGAGACTATTTTTTTTCACTGGAGGAAGCGTTTTTACAGGTTATAAACTCATACGAAGTGACGGTTGTAGAGTTACAATGTCTTAATTGTTTTTTTTTCTTGTAGGGACTATATAAAAAAAGACTATTTCTGGAGTCTAGAGATGGTAAAGTTAGCCCTTGCCTTTCCCTAGAGAGCGTTAGAGAGTGAGACAGATCCACAGCGACAGGGCCTTTGTGTCCCGCTGGGAACTGAAGGCCAGCAGCGAGTGAATGTTGCATCCAGATGCACGTAACGGCATGTCTGTTTTATACACCCAGACGCATTTTATACACCCAGAAACACACCTCACACTTGTTCACTCACAGTCTCTGCTCAGGCCCGAGGTGCTCGCTGTCGTGCCGCCCAGGGGGTTTACAAGATCAGACTCGGCTCGAATGCCAAGGAATCGCATTAGCACTGAGGTTGGAGTGTGATATTGTGTGTTTATCTGTCACTAAAGCCAGAAACACTACACAGAGTGTGTTCTTAATTTACTATGGTAGTAAAAAAAACATAGTACTCGACAGTGGTATTGTCATTAACTAAAGCTAAAATTATTATAAAATGTTTTTTGTTAATTGAAATAAAGCTGAAATAAAATATAACAAAAATGAAATTAACATAAAAAAAGTTGCCATCTGCTGTTATGGTGGATCAACAGCCTGAAGACAGCCCTGCTAAGTAAGTCAACAAGCAACTAAACAGATTAATAACACCGTTGGTGTAACGATATATACGTTTGTCAACAGTTTATGCTAAAGGCTGCTAGCGGCTCTTGTTATAGAGTTGCGAATATGAGAATGCAGCGTGTGGGTTTTAGTACTCGTGCGAAATCGTTTTCTTCAAATATCTTCCGTTACACCATGTGTTATTCAGCTAGCTAGCAATAAGCATGTTGATAGTTAACTGGCTATTTTGAATGATGAGTGAAACTTTAGTTTAAGCTACAAGCTAAAGTAGTTTCCGCAACACTGCTAATGTCATGGTTGTGCAAATTTCACTGAGAAAGTTACATAAACTGTAGTCAAGCTTGTTCTCTTTGAAAATGGAGTTAGCCGCTCTACAAGCTACTGACAAAAAGTAGCTAACTTAAGCTAAATTTAGTTGAAAACATGAACACGGTTAATAGCTAGCTTTAAAAGGGTAACATTTTAGCTAACTTTGTTAGCTATAAGCTAATTATTTAAGTTATTTTCAAAAAGTAGTTAGCAACTCAAGTACAAGATACTAACAAAAAGTAGTTCACGTGAGCTGAATTTAATTGAAAATATGAAATTGGTCAATAGCTGGCTAGCTAAACTTCAACTTACTAGCCATAAGCTATTAGTCATTTAAGCTAGTACTCTTTTAAAAAAAATAATAATAATTGGTTAGCCACTCTTGCTAGGTATAATCTATCATAATTTTTAGTAGTTCAAAGCATTTTTTGTTTGTACACTGCTAATAGTTAACTGCATTGAAGCTGCATGCTAAATACTAAAATGACAGGAACTCTTAGAAGACAACAATTTATGCTAATGATGCTATAGCATGCCTTGCAGCAGCAGTGTGAATGCAACACGTACATTTCAGTATGCAACAGTGTGTACGTCAATCTCTGACGTATTAGCGTTTAGCACAACCTGGCCTTTGTTCTGTTCGCATGAACAGAATGACAAACTGGTCTTATCAGTGCAGGAAAAGATGCCTCAAACACTCTTAATCAAAAACTATGGCACAGTTGTCTGAGGTTATTGCTTCAAAACTGTGTTTGCGTGTGTGTTTGTCTAATTCTCTCTCCAGGGTGTTTGCGACCTCCTGTGAGGTGTGTGTATCGCTATGTAGCGCGAGCTCCCGGATAATCCTTCTCTTTAGCACATCCGCATACAGAAATCCCCCCACAGATTTGCTTATACTGTATCATGCTGTATTTATATTCATGCTGGTAATTAGCATGTTTCCCCCAGGCCGGTCTTATCGCTGCCACAGACACTTACTGCAGTCAGAGGTAAAGCTGCTTACCTAGACAATGAGAGACGGCCCTTAAGGAGAGGGTTTTTCCCACAGAGACCTGATTATAATAGGTGAGGAGCCGCGTTTTGCTCCCAAGCCACTTTTTTACTGACGGGTTGCTCGAGTTAAAACCTAAAACCTGCTCGTATCAAACTAGGAACTGCTAAGGGGCAGGATAATGTCCACCATGTAAGGTTTCAGTACTGGAAGAAATAAGTCTGTGTCACTAACACAAAACACACTAGGTTGTGTGAAAGCACAAGATATCGGTACCATACCGATTATCAACCGATATTATAGTGTTTCTATTTTTTAATTGGCAGGTTGTGTATGTTTGTTGGATATTTATTTGTCCTGTTTTTACATATTGATAACATTTGCTGTCATCTAACATTCACTTTAATTTAATTCACTTTAATACAACTAACAGAAATAAGCTTAAATTGAATGAAATACTATATATACACGCACTGCCCTCCAAAAGTTTGGAAACGCCCTAGAAAAGTGGCATTTTGGACAATATCACACTTCCAAGCACACTTCCAAGCTTGACTCCAAGCACACTTCCAAGCTGTGCAAATCCTATTTGGAGAGGAAACAGTCAGCTGGCATCATGTCTGTCATGGAATGGCCTCCCCAATCACCCGACCTCAACCCAATTGAGCAACTAGGAACTGGACCGTGATGTCCGTAAGAAGTGTCCAACCAGTGTGAATCATCTTTGGGCAATCCTTCATGAGGCTTGGCGTAATATAGTCAATATTTGAATAAACTGACAGCTCGGATGCCCAGATTATGCAGAGCTGTAATAGCTGCTAATGGTGGATATTTTGATGAATCAGAAAAAAACTAAATTTTTCATGTATAAACTCTTTATGTAATAAAATATGTTTTCGTAGTTTGTGTTGTCCCTTATCAGTGCAAAATTATCACAAATTAAAAAGCATTCATGCCAATATTGTCCAAAACCCCACTTTTCTAGGGCGTTTCCAAACTTTTGGAGGGCAGTGTATATTAAAAATCAATTAAATCTATTATAAAATTGACCTGCACATAGCAAAATTACTATAACATAAACTAAATTAACTAATATAAAAAGCTGAAAACATAAAAATAAAAGCAAATTCACGATATATCATAATAAATCGTAATATAAATATTAAAGTAACACTAATTTTAATAATACAGTAAAGGATTTTTATATTGGCCATGTATTGTTTATCGGCAATGGTGTGACAACAATTATCGGCATATGAGATTTGTTCGCAGAACTTCTGGCCAAGAACCAGGTTCATTTTGCTGGAAAAGGATTCCAGATAGAATGTCTAAATGTGTCATTACTGTCATTTTTGTCATAAAATTTGTTATAACTTTGTCTATCTATATCTCTCTGTTCTCAGTTTTTTCGAGAACATGGGGAGGATCATCGACCCTGATTACATGCCGACAGAAACGGACGTTTTAAGAGTCCGACTGAGAACCACAGGTGTGATCGAGACGCAGTTCAAAGTCAAACACCTGGTCTTCAGGTAAACAGTCTCTTTATTGTCAGTTTGTTGTAATTGTTCTTACAAAAAGTTGTCTGTGACTGTTAATCATCAAACATATCAAGCTTTTGAGTTGAAGTTTGTTTAAAAGTAGCTAAAAAAGTAAATGAGGAGAAAAAATTAGGGGTTTTCCTTCTCGCAGCTTCACGTTTTCATGATATTGACCATGTCATTATGGTCATCCTCCATCTCTCACTATCTTATGAAACGTCACCTCGCATGACATTTTGACGCATCGCTCTATTCGTCAATATCCTAACTGGCATTATCAGCATTGAGCACACGTTCAGCTTTGATTTGGATGCAAGACTTGTTTTGAATTGGTCTAATTAATTTTTTTTTTTTTTTGCTCGCTATGATGTCTTGTCTCGAGTCCCAACTCAAATATTTCGACAAACAGCTTTTGATGGTACATGCTAATCTCTTTTTTAGTTTGAACCAGTGTTATTTTAGTATCATTGATATACTTTTTTTATCAGATTTTATTTTTATGTATTGTTCATTTAAAAAAAATATTTTTTGGTAATTTTGTTGTTTTTTTTGTAATATGTAGTAGTTTTGTATTTTAAAATGTCTATATAGTTTTTAATTTTAAATTAAATTATTTTGTATTTTTATATAGTTTATATTTAATTTATATTGAAGTTTTAAGTTTTAGTTTATTCAGTTTTAGTATTTCAACTAAATCTAAATAAAAATTAGAAATGTTGCTTTGTCATCTAGATTAAAACAAAATGAGTTATTTTTTTAATTCATGTTTATTTAATGGCAAGTGTGACTTTTTATGGTTTTAGTTTTAGTTAACGTTGCTTTATGCACAGTTTACTCATAAATCCCCACTGTTTGCTTCAGTCACAGTTACAATGACTTTTGATCCTATAAATGTCGGAATGAAAAAGTTTCATGCATGTTCATTGTCCTCTCAAGTTCAATTTTGCGCAAACATTAGACAACCAATAAAACGATTGGAAGGTTTCATGGGAAATGTGAGTAATTTTCTGCTTGGCAGCTTTTACCAGCCATTTGAATGTTAATGGAGACATTTACAGCTATGAGATGCCATATACTGTTTGATATGGCATGGAAAGATGAGTGTTTTGGCATTTGGTGGAATCAACTGTCTTTGTCTATACTTTTACGTTCGCTTCTTCTTGGGCTCATTCTGCCCTGAGAGTTGGCTAATTTATTGGCTTCAGTTGAGGGCTTCTGCAATAACATTTATATTGCATTACTTTGCATAATGCTAAATCTAAATTTTCCATGGCTTTCTTGACAGTTTTTAATAAAAGCACTTCTACAATGTTATAAAATCAAAACAAGATGACTTAAAAAATGGTTGTGGGATGTATGTATGTTTGAAACACCCAGTTGAACACTCATCCATTTAGTCGTCTTTACGGTTTAGTCTTCAAAAACGTCTGTTTTTCTATCTGAACGGGAGGCAAAATTCTGTTCTCTTTGTTGGGTTTTTAGGTTAAATTGTCCTATAGAGTATAAATATGAGCAAAACATCCCATAAACCCTGAAATCAGAGTGGAATTAAGAAAATGATGGGGCTCTGTAATGATTAAGTACTTTACGTTTGTTATTAGCTGTTATTATGTGGAGTAATTGTTATATGAAATCTGTTTAGTTTCTCTTGAACTCTAGAGTGAATTAATTCGCTCTGGAATAACTTACTGTCAATCTTCTGCACACTCGACTGCTCGTTCTTATCACAGCACTTCACACGCATCCCGCGCCGAAACCTCAAGATCTTTATCATATCACTGGATTCACACCTCACGTTTGATAGAAACACCCATAGCTGCATTTCTGTTTCTTTGCCTTATACTCTATAAATCATTTTTTACATCGAAAGTTTATTTATTTTTGCATTTATTTGTGTATTTAATTATTTATGCATTTGTTTATGCATATTTATTTTATGCATTTTGATGCATTTATGGGTTTATTAAAGCTTTTATTCATTTTTTCTTTTATTGCTGCATTCATGTTATCTACTATATTTAGCTAATAAGACGATAGACAAAGACAATAAAATGCTGTTTCTTATGGCCATATGTACATTTTATAGTACCGTTTTAAATAGTAATTTGCAGTATTAATTGTTACCTCTAATTTTACTAATTCCAAATAACTTGCATTTAACTTATCAACTGTAAAAGAGTAATGTTTATTGAGTTTTTGTTTTTTTATGCATTTTATGTATATTTTATTTATGCTTAATTTATGCATTTTTATGCGTATATTTATGTATTTATGCACTTATGACTTTTTGTGCATGCTTCATTCATTTTTATTTTATATTTTTTATTGCTAAATTTGCATTCATTTCATTTGCTACTTAACTAAAAAGACAGAAACATTGTTTATATCCAGATGTAAATATATTACCATAGTAATTTTTATTATTATTCATTTTTGATAACGGTTTTGCACATTTTCAATCTTGATGGTTTATTCATGTGTCCAAATTTTGCAAATAACTTGCGTTTAGCTTGTCAACCTTAAAAGAGTAATTTATTACATTAATGTAATGTTTTTTCTTCCAGTGATTTATTATTTGCAATAATTATTGCATAGCTAATTTTTAATTGGACATGAATAGGAACAATATGGTGTTATAGGTTTGTTGATCAGGAAGTGATGTGAATGTTTTTGTCTCACAAGTCTAATGAAATCTTCCAACCAGCCACAAAAGCCAAAAATCTAAATATCAGGTGTCTCTGGGTCACCCTTGACCTCTGAGCCATAATTAGCAGTGTAATGATCAGTGAAGTGACTTGCGTTTTGACCGCACGATTCTCACCTTGTCTGCTGTGATTATGTGGCCACATCAGATCATCCCATAATTAAACAAAGCCATTATTAAACCTTTGTGCTGTTGGAAAAGACGTGATGGACAAGAAAGAACACGAAAATACTATGGCTTGATTTTTTTTTTTTTTTTTTTTTCTCTTGTTTAAATTTCCTGTTGCAGCTGGATAGCCAATAAAATACAATATAGAAAATTTTTATATTCAGATTTACAACTATTTATTCATTACATAACTGTTGAGATATATTTCAATTCACTAATTTAAGTAAAATTCATTGTTACATTTATGGATTTGGATGACTTTTAAATCATTTAACAATTATAGGTGGTGTATATTCAGGAGTTATAAATTCAATTTAATAAATACATTTTTTGATTTTATATAATTATAAAACATTTATATATGAATCTAAACATATACAAGTAAATTCTAAATATGAATAGTTTTAAATTTTAATATATACAGTGCCTTGCGAAAGTATTCATACCCCTTTTTTCACGTTTTATGTTGCTGCCTTATGTTAAACTGCTTTAAATTACTTTCTTCCACATCAATCTACACTCCATACACCATATTGGTAAAGCAAAAAACATGTTTTTAACATCTTTGCAAATTTATTGAATTTTTATTTTTATTTTTTAATTTATTGAAAATAAAAAAAATTAATGATAGCATTGCAGAAGTGAAGTGAGTGAAAGTGAAGTGACGTGTGGCCAAGTATGGTGACCCATACTCGGAATTTGTGCTCTGCATTTAACCCATCCAAGTGCACACACACAGTACTGAACACACACCCGGAGCAGTGTGCAGCCAATGCTGCGGCGCCCGGGGAGCAGTTGGGGGTTCGGTGCCTTGCTCAAGGGTCTCCCCTCAGTCGTGGTATTGAAGGTGGAGAGAGTGCTGGTTATTCACTCCCCCCACCGACAATCCCTGCCAGACCTGAGACTCGAACCCGCAACCTTCGGGTTACAAGTCCAACTCTCTATCCATTAGGCCACAACTGCTCCCCAAAGGTTGTACAAGGGTGTATAAGTATTCATACCCTTATCTGGGACGGTTGAAATTTAGCTCAGGAGCATTCATATTGCTTGTATATGTTACTACACTTCGAGTGAAGTTAACTTGTGGCAAATTCAATTGAATGGGTATGATTTGGAAAGGCACACACGTCTTAATAAAAGGTCCAACAGCTGATAATGCATATCAGAGCAAAAACCAAGCCCTGAGGTCAAAAGAACTGCCTGTAGAGCTCAGAAACAGGTTTGCGTCAAGCCACACATCTGGGGAAGAGTTCTGAAAAAAATTCTGCTTCATTGAAGGTTCACAGAAGCATGTAGTCTCTGTTACCCTTAATGGAAGAAGTTTGAAACAACCAGGACTCTTCCTAGAGCTGGCCTCCTGGCCAAACTGACCAATTGATGGAGAAGGGCTTTGGTTAGTGTGGTGACCAAGAACCTGATGGTCACTCTAGTTGAGCTCCATGATCATATATGCAGATTGGAGAAACTTACAGAAGGACAAACATCACTGCAACACTCCACCGATCTGGGCTTTATGGTGGTGTGGCCAAACTCAATCCTCTCCTCAGTGAAGACACATGAAAACACACTTGGAAAAAGCACCTAAAGGACCCTCAGACTGAGAAACAAGATTCTCTGGTCTGATGAACCTCAATTCTAAGCATCATGTTTGAAGGAAACCAGCTCTGCTCATCACCTGCAGAGTACCATCCCAAAAGTAAAGTGTGCTGGTAGCAGCCTCATGCTGTGGGGCTGTTTTTCAGCGGCAGGAACTGAAGGACTCGTCAGCGTAGAAGAAAAGCTCAATGCACCAAAATATTGAGATGGGCTTAATGAAAACTCAGTCTAGAGCATTCAGAACCTCAGACTGGGCAGAAGGTTTACCTTCCAACAGGACAATGACCCTAAGCACAGCAAGAGTGGCTAATAGACAACTCTGTGAATGTCCTTGAGTGGCCCAGCCACAACCTGAGCTTGAACCCAATCAAATATTTCTGGAGAAACCTGAAAATGTGCATCTGCCCCCATCCAACCTGACCGAGCTTGAGAGGTGAAGAGGTGAGGAGAAGAATGGCAGATAATTGCCAAATGCTGATGATCAAAGCTTGTCGCATCAAACAAAAAAAGACTTGAGACTGTAAAGGTGCTTCATTTAGTTAAGGGTATGAATACTTATGCGATGTACTTATTTCAGTTTTTTATTTTTAATAAATTTACGAAGTTGTGACAATTCTGTTTTTGCTTTGCCAATATGGTGTATGGAGTGTAGATTGTGTGAAAAAAATAAATTTAAAGCAGTTTAACATAAGGCAGCAACATAACAAAACGTGAAAAAATGAAGGGGTATGAATACTTTCGCAAGGCACTGTAAATTTAAATACTGAATAAATAATAATAATAATATAAATTTGAATATAGATATTTAAATTATAATGAATTCTGAGTGTGCAGTATTCATGTAAATTAAATGTATGTATAAAAGTGAGTATAATTGTAATACATTGTTAATGTGTTCCATATTTCATTAAAATTAAGTATGCTTTGTATTTTTAAATAAAATGGTCACACATTTTTCTCTGTTAAACATGATCTTTTTATCTGCAGTTTGTTGTATACGAAAACTAATGTAGCAGTTAATATCGTAGTGTCAGCATCAGCTATGTTCATGATTCAATTCATTTGTCTGATTTTATGGGAAACCCTCATGTATTAGTGTCCCATAAAGCACATATAGATTTCTTTTTCCATCATGTTTGAAGTGTGAGTATTGATAGTTTTCATTTCAGACGTGTGGGGGAATCTTTCCCACAAATATAGAGAAGAGACGGCACAGGATGAAGTGGAAGATGGAAAATAAATGTGTGAGAGAGAACCATAGACTTTACTGTTTAAGAAACGCTCTTTAAGAACAAACACTCTCCATTTTCCCGCTCTTTTTAGCTGTGTTTCAAAAACAGACGTGGAGAGGAGAAACCTGTAATGAAACGTAATGTTTTGAGATTTTATTTTGTTTTGACGCCTCTTTGCTAACTACTAGCTAACAAGCTAACTCTTTTAGTGTCGTGATCTAAAACGCAATGAGAGGGAATTTGGCAGAGATTGTTAATTTGAGAAGCTTGTTTGATTACATCAAGAGCCCATTGGTCTGGTTTTCACATGTACGGATGCGTGTCGCTAGTTAGCAGCATATTAGCATAACAAATGTGATGCTGTTTGTAAAAGTCATGTTCAAAATCATTGTACTTTTGTAACTTGATGTACTCGAGGTAAATTGGTTTTGTGTTGAGTCTAATGTGTTTTGGGGTCATATTGAGGTGTTTCTTTTCCGTTTAGGACATTTTGTCTCTTTCTCTCCGCAGAATGTATGATGTTGGAGGCCAGAGGACGGAGAGGAGGAAGTGGATCAGCTGTTTTGAGGATGTGAGGGCCGTGCTGTTCGTCGTGTCTCTGAGTGGATACGACATGACGCTAGTAGAAGATCCATCTATGGTGAGAAAACACTTGTGCTTTTGCGTTCATCTACTACTTTGAGCAGAGGTTCAGTTAATGTTGCTGAACAAACAAGTAAAGGCACCAAGAAATTAAGATAACTAAAATGTCATTAAAAGTGAGGAATTTTTGGATGTTAAAAGTTGGCAGTATTAAAAAATAAATTATGTACCATACAAAATTGGCACCGTAAGAATAGTTTAATCAACAAAAATGAATCTGTTATTTATAGATTATTTTTGTAAACGGTTATATTGATCTATTTTTAACTAGCAACATGTAAAGCATCATTATAAATATATTACATTTACAAATATGCTTTTGGAAGATATTTCAATGTTTTAGTGAATTCATTTTCATAATTCAGTTAATATAACTTAAATGTAAAATTTAGTAACACAAAAATAAGCATCAGTTTTAATGCTGAAATGTCACTTAATTTTAATAATTTACAGTATTTGTTTAAAGTGCTAATGTAATATTATAAATATACATTAAATGTATATTAAACAATTTGAAATGAAATAAGTCATTATTAATGCTTACAATAACATTTTATTTGAATATTTGACTTTTCATATTCTACTGTAATATTATAATACTTAAATTTAGTAACACAAATAATAAGTGTCGTCACCACATTTTCCATATAAGTCACTTTTTAATTCAGTTACAGTCAAGAGCAGAAACACATTTAACATTAATATTTGTGCATAACGAGAAAGCTGTTGGCGTTTATAATAAATGTTGTTTATAATGAATGCAACTAAAATGTATGTTTATTTAATACTTTTTCATTCTAGTTCTGTCCTATTCTGTACTGATTTTTAAGTATTTGTTGAGTGAGGGGAACTTTTTTATTTTACATTTATTTCTGAATGTAATAAAAAAAATTGTATGTGTACACCAATGCAACTTTCCTCTCTCAACAATGCAATTTTGGTTTTCGGTGTGACTTTTTTTTTGGAGAAATGTGTTAATGTTGAAAATAACATTTCGTTTTAACATTTTACAGTATTTAATGTATTATTATAAAACTAAAATTTAGTAACAAAAGCAAAATCATTCTACTTAATATATATGTGAATGTTAATACAACACAGATTGTTCACATGCACTGACCTCAGCTTTTTCCGACTCCTTACTCGTATGACATCACAAGAGCATCATGGGATCTCGTGGGAATGACAGCTCTTGTTTTTCATTTTGTGCTCTTGTTTAGAATCGACTGCAGGAGAGTCTCAAGCTGTTCTCATCAATCTGCAATAACGTCTTCTTCAGAAGTACTTCTATGGTAAGAAACGGCTCAATTAACAGAGAGAGCTCATCCAATCTCATCGTCCCATTAGCTCGAGTGTCGTCAATCAAGAGACGACGCAAAACAGGCAACATATGTGACCGAAAAAAACAACAACTGTTCATTTGAGCACACAAGTACGGTGACCGGGAGGGGCCGTCTTCTGATCGTTTAGTTTTGTCGTGGCCACAAGATATTAATTTGTGGGAACGTCATATTAACTCGTGGGAACGTCATATTATGTCGTGGCCTCGAGATGTTATGTTGAGGGAAAGACATATTTTTTTCAGTTTAATGTGTAAACAAACCTACGTGACCATAGCAACCTGGGATTATCAGAGATGGATTCATTAATACTTTATTTTGAATTAAGAAATTATTATAGAAATTATTACATAATTAAATTATTATATTGACCATAGGCTGTAGGCAATTGCACGTGATGTAAACAGCATTCAAATTAAGTTTATCACAAATGGGCTAAATGTTACATAAAGTACATAAAATAAAATAGACCTAGAAGAAAACATTTTTATCCATCCCACAGTCTTGCTAGCTGTGTGTGTCCATTAACTGATCGTCTTTTCCCCTAATATTTGTATATTATTATTAGCTATCATCATCATCATTATTATTATTATTATTATTTAGCCTATTATTATATTTTTATATTCGTTTTTTCCCTTCATTTCGATCTCTTTACATAACGTTCTGACCAGTTTTGTAAATAAGCCTACTGTAAATGCTCGACATAATCTTTGATTATGCTGACTGGAATTTATAGCCTATTGGAAATGCAGTTTAAAGGCTGAATTTAACATATATTTATTTTTTTCTGCGAATTAATAATTATTCATTATAGCCTACTGCCTTGTGTTTCTTTGAGGAATGAATCATTCACGTAGTTTCATTTGTAAATGTAAACACAAGCTCATTTATCATCACGCACTGGCATAAATACCCTACAATCATTAAAGTATTGGCATAATTGTCAGGCGTTTATAGTATTTGCAAAATATATGATAGCATAATTATACAGAACGTTAATTAGGTAAAGCGATACACGAATTGAAAGAGGAAATAAATAAATAAATATAAAAATATAGCCCTAACAAGTTAATATAACCTAATAATAATATACAAATATTAAATTAAATGTTTAATGTTAATAAAAATGTTTTATTCATCTCTGATAATCCCGGGTTGCTATGGTCACGTAGGTTTGTTTACACATTAAACTCGTGACCACGAGAAAAATGTAGTTCCCTCAACATAGCATCTCGAGGCCACGACATAAGGATGTCGTTACCTCGACAAAACAATCTTGTGGCCACGACATAATATCACATTCCCACGAGTTAATATGACGTTCCCACGAATTAATATCTTGTGGCCACGACAAAACTAAGTGAACCGAAGACGGCCCCTCCCGGTCACCGTTCACAAGCATAAGTGCCTCGCAACATATTTTTTATTTTATTTAATAGTTTGCATTTACTGAAAATTGTTAAACTATATAATATAATAAAAAATAAATATATATATATATATATATATAGTTTTCAGCCACTTCTACAACATTTTCAAATGTTATCAGGTGTTTATTTTTGACTTATTATTTTCTGCTTATATCGACAGGCCTTTTAGCGCCACTACTAAAGTTTGCGATGATTTTAGCGCTTTAACGTTCCAGTTTTTACCTTTCATTTTTCATTTTCAACTTTCACATTTGTCTTTGTGAAAAAAATAATGAACCTTTTAATCTTTCGTGATTATAATCTGCCTCTGAAATGACTTTCCGTTTCTGCTGACATCATCAAGTACTCTCATTTTTAGCCCCTCCCCTCCATCCTCATATATAGGCTAGTTGTCACTAGTTTCGCTCTAAAATACGCCATGTTACCATTAACATTGCATCACCGGTTTGACCAGTGTCAGTGAGTTCTTCTCAAGTTCTGAACCTACATCTCATTATCGTTTTGCGATCACCTGATAAAAGAGTTTGTCACTTGTTTAGACGGCACTCTTTGTGGTTTCATTCATCTGAATGTCTTCATTGATTTCACTGATTACCATAGCTTGCTTTGGTAACCTCGCCTCCAGATTTACCATCTTCCCTCGTAATTACAGCCCACGTCGTCAGTTAGCCCAGACTTTGTTATAATTGCCCATGTCGTTTGGTAATTAAACTAGCAGGCATAATTTAGGTTATCCCCGTGGGTGACGGTGGTCCGCTTGTTGTCTATTTATCGTACGCCCTCCGTAAACCTCTTTCCGTGTAATGAGGTGCGCTAACTGCCCTTGTTAAGACTCATTTTATAGCTGCGTTAGTCATACTGTGTTGTTTTGCAACGCTGAGCAAAATCATCACTGGACTAAGTCCTTAATTAAGCCATTATACTGAGCCGAACTCAATGTTTTTTCTCTTTTTCTTTTGTGGACACTGAGGAATATAAAAGGAAAAGTGTACCTGAGTTCACCCAAAAATGAACATTGGCTGAATATTTACTCATCCTAAGGGCATCCAAGATCTAGATGAGTTTGTTTCTTCATCAGATTTGGAGAAATGTAGCATTACATCACTTGATCACCAATGGATCCTCTGCAATGAATGGGTGCCGTCAGAATGAAAGTTTGGATTCTCATTCTGACGGCACCCATTCACTGCAGAGGATTCATTGGTGAACAAGTGATATATTTCTCCAAATCTGTTCTGATGAAGAAAAAAACTCCTCTACATCTTGCCTGACCTGAGGGTAAGTGCATTTTTGGTTGAACTATTCCTTTTATAATCTCTTTTTGTCAAGTCGGTCATTATAACCACATAAAACTTTCACTTTGAAGACTTTCTATAGCTGTTGTATTGGACTAATCAGTTCTTGTCCTAAATGATTGATTTTACAGAGCGACTGATTGATGGGTTTTGTCCGTCTCAATACAGCGTGGTGTGTAAATGTCTCTTTTTGTTTTCCAGATATTATTCATGAACAAGATTGATCTTTTCCAAGAGAAGATTCTCCACTCCGGGCGTCATCTGCGGCATTACCTTCCCCAGTTCAGAGGTGAGAGACGGATCTGTGATCACACATGAATCATGTTCACTTTCTCTGCAGACTCTTGAAAGAACGTGTATTATTTTCTTCAGCTGCTTGCAAAGTTTGATTTGTTTGCTCATGTCCTTTATTAAAGCACAGAGTTTACAAGCATTTCTTCTACTGCTCCTAAATATATTCATTCTTTCTTTGTGTTGTTCACTTTGATTTAGTTGTTGGTTTCATTCATTTGCTTTTTTCTTTTGTTCTTTCATTTGTTCTCATTCTTTTAGACATCAATTCATTTTAAACATTTGTTTGGTTCATTAATTCATTGTTATTTTAGTTCTATTCCTGTTTTTTTTTTTCATTTGTTTGTTCTTTTGCTTTTATATGTTTTTGTTCTTTCTTCCATTCCTTTTTCTTTTGTTTATTGATTTTGTTCAATTTTCTTTTGTTTGTTCATTTTCTTTTTCCAATTTATTCTTTCATTATTTTTGTTCATTCTTTTTAGTCATTTGTTTCTTCCAATTATCTGTTCTTTTTTGTTAGTTGTCTTTCTTTTCTTAGTTCTGTCCTTCATTTTTGTTTATTCTCTTTCATTGTTCATTCTCTCTGTTCTTTTGTTTGTTGGTTTTAGTTGTTTTCTAAATTTTATTCATTTGTTTGTTTATTTGCTTGCATTTGTTCTTTCTTTTATTCCTTTGTTCTAGTGCTGTTTTTGTTTCATTCTTGATCTTTTTTTTCTTTTCCCAGTTTGTTTGTTCTTGCTTTTCTTCTATTTATTTGTTTGTTTTATTATTATTTTTTTTGTTTTTTATTCATTTAGTTTTCTCTTTCTTCATTCATTCATTTGTTTTTGTTCTTCTTTGTTTGAAGATCTATTATTAAATCTATTATATTTTTTGTTCATTTTATTTTTCCAGCTTATTCATGTTTGTTCATGTTTTTTTGTTTGTTTTTTTAGTCACTTGTTTGATTTTCTTCTGTTAGTTCTCTTTTTCTTTTTTGTTTATTTTTCATTTATTTGTCAATTATATTTCTTTGATTTTGTTCATTTATTTATTGTTCATTTGATTTTTTTCATTTTCTATTCTCTTCTCTCCTGTTTGTTTTATTCATTTACATGCTATTTCATTATTTTGGTTGTTTATAGTCATAGTCTTTTAGTTTCTTTCTTTCTTTCTTTCTTTCTTTCTTTCTTTCTTTCTTTCTTTCTTTCTTTCTTTTCAGACGTCCTGTAGCACTGTCCTTCCATTAAGACTGAATCCACCGTGTCGGCTTGAGTTTGTAGTTTGGCCGTTTAATCAGCTGGAATGGATCCCGTAGTTTTTACCTCAGGGAGAAAAGGTCAAGACGGACGAGGCTGGAAATTTCTGGCATGATATTGTCTTCTCTCCCCTCCTCCCACTCCCTTCCTGACACTTGTATATTACAAGTTAATGCCCCTTCAGATAGAAGATTACAATAAAACCGTTTCACAACTACATTTCACCTGTTAATTCAGACAGACTCAGAAATGCATGCATCATGCAAATGTCAATTTAGCATTGGAGGTTTAGAGATTGATCCCATTCATCAATCTGGCCGTTTGGAGCAGATCTCGTCAGATATTCATAGACTCTCACTTCATTTTTTTTCCTTCTCTTTTTTTATGGGGAACACCTCAATTACTTTCACTTCGCCTGTCTTCTCTCGGATGTACAGGGTTTCCTGGTAATGCATAATTCATCATTGATAAATTCATGTTTTTGAAGCAATCTCCTGTTTGTTTTTCAAACCAGTGGTTATTGAACTGAGTTCATGTTGATATATGTTTTAAAACCGCTGATTTATATCTTAAATATTCCTTATAGAAAATACTTTTGCACCCATGCAAAGGAAAATATTGATATTTCACCTTCTCTGAAGTATATATAATGCATTAATTGTAATGCACTCATAGTGTCTTATGATACTATAATTTTTTTTGCATACAAATGCATATTTTTACATAAATCTTTTATAAATCCAAATAGTAATATTATTAATATAAATTAATACTTTTATTCAGCATGAACACATTAAATTGATCAAAAGTGACCATCAAAGAATTTATAATGTTACAAAATATTTCTATTTCAAATGAATGCTGTTCTTTTGAAGCTTTTATTCACCAAAGAATGCTGATCAAAAATGTATCACAGTTTTCACGAAATATTAAGCAGCAAAAACAGTTTTTAACACTGAAAAT
This sequence comes from Schizothorax lantsangensis, assembly GCA_027422415.1. NCBI lineage: Eukaryota > Metazoa > Chordata > Actinopteri > Cypriniformes > Cyprinidae > Schizothorax > Schizothorax lantsangensis. The sequence goes on along the minus strand of CM049843.1, from coordinate 15,624,502 downwards.
AATAAGAAATGTTTCTTGAGCAGCAAATCAGCATATTAGAATGATTTCTGAAGGATCATGTGACACTGAAGACTGGAGTAATGATGCTGAAAATTCAGCTGTGCATCACAGAAATAAATACATTTTAAAATAGAAAAGTTATTTTCTGTTGTAATAATATTGAACTATTTTTCCAGTATCAAATAATGACACTTCTTTCACAAACATCTCCCTGTGTTTTTGTTCTCAGGAGCTGACTGTGACGTGGATGCTGCCGCCCGGTTCATCGCCTCAATGTTTGTGTCTCTCAACACGACACCCAGCAAACTCATCTACCACCACTTCACCACAGCGACCGACACCTCCAACGTACAGGTGGTTTTCCAGGTCGTCATGGACACCATCATCAAGGAGAACCTGGAGGCCGTGTCTCTGCTCTGAGAACCATTCCTCCTTTAAAAACTCAATAAAGACTCACGGATGAGCCCTTCACAAAGCTGATGGTATTTATTGTATATGATGCTCTGATATTAATCAGAATGCACACTTTTCATGAAGCAATAACTGAATAAATGCCAGTTTATTTTCTTCTTGCTTAAACACAAACTAAAAAATTACAATATCTAATAAAAATGCAAAAATCAACCCATATGAATCACATATTATGCTGTGGAAATGTATAATATGGATTTAAAGAGTAAATTATGCTGTCCTTTGAGTGGTCGAGTTGCTCGTCCAAGCATCCCATAATTTTCCACCCGACATCATCCCCCACTTCCTGTGTGTATGTTACCATGGTGAATCAACACTTATAAAATAACCTTTTCCCCTTGTGTAAATCTTTGTCCAACACAGTCCATTCAGAGATTGAACACCCTGTCAGGGTCCAGTGTGTTGTTTTGTTATGAATCATCTTTTGCTTTTGACTTATTTGTGATCCAGCACTTTTATAGTTGTTGAGTCTTGGTGATTCAATCTGAAATGGTTTTATTGTACCAAGGTGAGCCAAACGCACGCACACATTTATATGAAGCATAATCATACCTGTAGCAGATTTTGTAAATACATTTGAAATAATGATGCTTAACCCGTTTATTCATTGAGATTTGGTTGATAAATGTATTTTTGCTATTTAAATGCTGTATGTTGTGCCACTTTTCAAGGTCAATTCAAGTTACTCTTTTGTAAATGCAAAAAAGCCACTGTGAATAGAAACCTCATTAAAAACTAACATTAATGTTTTTGATATTTTGTTTTGTGCTGATTTCTCACACAATGAATGGTATGAAACCAATCACGCCAGCCCAAATGCACAACACAAGCGTACACAGAATGAACGGTATATCTTTCAAGTTTAATAAAATAAAGAAAACATCTTTGAAAGTTTTTGCTCATAACAGTGAACTCTTTTTATGAACATTTAATACATCTGGAAGTTGGTACAGGAGACAGGTGGGCACAGAGGAGAACAGATCGAACAGAAAATACCTCTCCGTTTTGTTTCTGTGGATTTCCTATTTTTCCATTTACAAATTTAAAGCAGCGAACTTCACTTTGTGTGACCCAGGGGTGCTCAGAACTGCCCTCCAAGATCTATTTTCCTGCAAAGTAAAGCTGAAACTAAGTGCGTTCACACTGGAAGTGACTTGAATTCGGTTTGACTTCACTTTGCTATAAACTAAAATCAATCTCTTTACTGTACATTGTATGTCTTGATGACCAAATTTCATTTTAAGAAGAATAAGGGGTTTTTGTGTATCTCAAAACCTTGTCCAATTTATTTTTAAATTATGTAAGAGTGGGCGTGGCCATTATGCAATTTGAATGTGCCAGACTTCCGATTATTTTTAGTGGCTCCTTATGGTGCTTGATATTGCAAACTTACATATATTATCATATTCTTTTAATGCTGGTTTGTAGCGCAAATAGTTTTACTGTTTACTTCACTTTTTTTTAGAAATAAATCTTCCCTTTCCGCGGTTTACCTATAGCGAATTAATCAAATCTCTCTCACATTCACAGAACTTTCGCTGCTACGAAATAAGGTGGATAGATTTATGATATATCACTCATAATGAAAATGATTATTATTAGTATATAACTAAACTTTGCAGGAAAGCATATCTTCAGGAGCAGCGCTGAACAACCCTGGTGTAAATCAAGTAAACATTCAATGTCAACAGCGCGCCTCACTGCCTTGGCTGTAAATACTCCTGAAATGGAAGAGACTTGGGGTCGGGGAGGGAGAGAGACGGAGCTCAGGAGCTGAAGCAGTCCAGCGAATCGAGCGAGAGAATCACGTCTGCTTTGCACCGAAACGTGCTGGAACCGTCCTGAACCAGCTCGCAGCTCTGTAGGTTTGGAGAAATGTCCTTTACGCAGATGGCCTGAGGGGAAAAACGGCACAGGAAACGTTCATTTAAGTTATGGTTCTGATGCCTCAATTCACCTATACGTCTTTTTTAAATGTTTTAGTTTTTTTCCCCAAAAAAAGAAAAAGATCAGACATCAAAGATGTCTACATTAAATCTGACTCGGAAAACAATTATTTTTTTAAATGTAAAACACTTGAATATGAGTTTCTGTGCTTGAATTCGTCCTGTTTTTCTAATGAGATATAAAAATAATATGATAATACTATATAATATGAATATAATATATATATACACACACTGAAAGCAACCAAATTATAGCTACTTTTATATGGGTTTTAATGTTTAAACAACCTTTTCATTTGTTAGACGATTTTAGAATCTGGAAACATGAAAGAAATGTTTTAAAAAAAACATTTTTTCTTGCTTTTTTATGCCCATTGTTAATATATGTACATTCGAATATATATAGAACATTTGAATATACATTAATTAATGTAATTCATATGTTCTGAAATGTTCTGAATATATATTCATATTTGAATACACATCAAGTATGATTTGTATTGCATTGTAAATTTATCGTAATAATTTATTTAAATATAAAGAAAAATTGTTTTTTTTTAAGTTCACATATATATTTCTAATTGAATGCTGAGTAACTTCTGCTCAGTTAAGCATTATATAATGTTTATGAATAAAATTAAAATTTTGAATTTTATAAAATATTTTGAATTTAAATATTTTTTATAAACTTTTAAATAAAATAACATTTAAATATATAGCCTCTCAAATATAGTAGAATTTACCATGTTTTTAAGAACTGGAGTTTGTCTGCTGCTGAAGTCGGGCATCACGCTGTTGGAGACGTCGGGGGTCTCGCTGCTGTCCAGCGCTGATTCTGTCTCAGATCTGCGCACATACGGTGACCTCCGGATCCCGGACAGCAAACCCGAGGCTCTCCCGACGGAATAGTAGCTCGGCCCGGTGGACTGCTTGTACCAGGCGTCTGTAGGATGGCTGGAGATGAGGATGGAAACAGCCACGAACACCAACACGGATCTGACGGACCTCTCCATTGCGCACTGGACCCAAACGCGTGTGTTATGATCTATGATGCCTCGTAGCTTTTGGATTGATGTTCTCCACACATCTGGAGTTTATATATACCCCTCGGAGTCGTGATCTCGTTCGTCATTCCCCACTAGATGATTCATATTTCCGGCCAATAGGATTGATTTGCGCGTCTTTGCGCGTTTGGAGACGGCTGGGGAGCCTTTAACGTCAGGTGGATGTGATTTGTGACGGGTTAATATTGTTTCTCTGTCACCGAACCTGTCTACATTGATCAATAAACGTCTTTCTGGCGTCACAGCGCAAATTAGAAAAGAGAAAATCCCGTGCGGAAAGACGCACATACGCCTGAACCAAAGTATAACAATATCCAAGTATTTTTAAATAATTGCTATGGGAAATCTAAGTGCGTAGGACCTTAAAATGAAGTCTAATTAATAAGTGATTTAAAATATTGACTTATTGACTTCTCAGTAATGACACATTTGGATAAACGTCACAAGGTTTACCCAGGTTGACAGATTTCTAAATCATTTAAATGAGAGAGCACTTTCAATATAGTAGTTCAAACAGCCATAACAAACTTGAGTTTATAAGAAAAACAATAAAATGCAAAAATATTTTGAAATCTAGTTCCTTGTGTATCTGAGATGACATTTAAGAAGACATTTAAGTTTATTATTATTATTACTGCTATTATCATTAAAATATTAGTATTATACAATAACAATGTTATTAGTAATAAAACAATAATACACAATGTAAATACAACAATGTAATTTTGAAATGATAGTCAAAAAGTACTGCATATAAAAATAATAATAATAAAAATACAAAAATATAATTTTGATATGTTGTTCTTTAGGTATTTGAGATGGCATATATACAAATATATTACAATTATTATATGACAAATAAATTGATTGACAATCTCTCAAAAATGAAACTTGGAAGGCAGATGACATGTACTGTATATGGAGTCTATGGTAATGAAAACACAGTGTCAAATCAAATATGATCAAATATTTTCAAATAAAGAAGAGGCAATATAAAAAAGAGATATAAAAACAGATGCGATAATGTTGACTTTTGTTATTTAAAATGTTTATTAACATTTTCAATATAAAAACTACAAATATAATCTTACAGTTTAATAACAGTGAACCTGAACCATAAAAATGTATACAGTTTTCTCTCAAATTTTAGGCACTCATAGTCCATTGTACAGTGGTCGGCACTGTGGTTCCAGCTTGGTCTCGAGGACCGCATCCGGCTCACACACCCACGGATCCTCCGTTTGCCACTGCCACTTCAGCAGCTGATCCCTCAGGCTCTTCAGAACCGGGGTGTAGGCCGGATCACCAGCTAGGTTCCTCCTCTCCGTCGGATCTGACTGGATGTCAAACAGCTCCCACCTCTCCCGGTAGTAATACTCCTTTAGAGTCTTAAACCAGCCTGTGGGCTGACCCGACTGAGTCCGGTTTAACAGATCCTGGAAGGTAGGGGACACGTAGAAGTCCTGGTCTATAGGGAAGGGCATGCGGTAGTGCATGTTGTGCAGGAGGCGGTAGCGGCCCTGGTGGATGGAGCGCATTGGATAAAACATAGTGACCTCGTGAAGACTCTGGCTGGCATAGACGGTGACCCAGGACGGTTCTGAGATCAGGGCTGGGAGAAGAGACTGACCCGTCAACACAACCGGACGAGCCCCTGAGAGACTGTATGATGGCTGCGGCAAAGAAAACCAGTCCAGTATGGTGGGAGTGATGTCTGGGAAAAAAGTGAGAGATGCTGTTTTACAGTGTCATACAATTAACTCACAAGTTTTAATTGTTAAAAATCGAAAATGTTGTTACATTGGCAATAATCTGTGAGTAAATAGAAAGATATGGCCTTAAACATAGAATCAAGTGCGAAAAGGTGCAATAATAATGGACGCCATTTTTGAATATCGTACAAACAACTTGCAATTCATAAAAATAGAAAAAAAAAATTATATTGACAATAATCTGTCAGTAAATACAAAGATATGGCCTTAAACACAGAATCAATTGCGAAAATGTGTGAGGGATGCCATTTTTTAATCTCATACAAACAACTTGTGATCTGTACAAATATGTAAATAAAATGTTATATTGGTAATAATTTATGTAAATACAAAAATGTGACCTTAAATACAGAATCTAGCATGTGCGATAATGAGGGATGCCATTGCATAATACTGTACAAACAACTTGCGATTTATAGAAAAGGAAATTGTCATACACATGGCTTAATAGTGAGATGTAGTTTTTCTAAATTTGTACAAAAACTTGCTATTTGAAGAAAAACAAATGTCGTACACATACACTACATTGGTAATAATGTCATTGGCAATAATTTGAGTAAATAAAAAACTGCGACCTTAAACAGAATCTAGCACAAAATGTGCAATAATGAGGGATGCCATTTCATAATATCATATGAACAACGAAGCGATTCGGAAAGCTAGAATTTTTTTTGTTACATTGGCAATAACCTGGCAGTAAATAGAAAGATATGGGCTTAAACACAGAATTAAGTGCGAAAATATGCAATAGTGAGGGATGCCTTTTTTTTATGTCATACGAACAACTTACGATTTGTACAAATCTAATTATCTAGACACAAAACAGAAGCAAGCACAAAAAAGGTGCAGCAATAATATGGCATATTTCATTATCGTACAAAAAAAGTTTATATAAAAAGAAATTGTTGTACAAAATGTTTTACATTGACCAATTTGTAGCAGAGGATAAAGTGGTTGACACGTCTGGTCTAAAATACATAAATGAGCTTCTTCGGAAATTTTGTGTTTTAGAGTGATACTAATATTTGGCAATTTGTATTAAAAAAAAAGTGTAGTACAAATAGCTTCCGATACAAATAATTATCGTACAGATGTTTTCTTAAATCTGCCATTCAGTAACAGTATTTCTATACTATGGCCTCAGTCACAGAAACAAGTGCATGAGGGTGCAGTGTTTTCTTAAACACAGGCGTACAGCACCACCTAGTGGTTAAAAGCAGTTACAGCACAACTCAAGCCCATGAGAGACTGAGCTGTGCACATCCTGATGTCAATTAATCAAGCTATTGATTGGCTCTTACCCAGCAGACTGACGTAAGCCTGGCTAACCTGCCCCCAACGCTGCCGGTGTTCAGGTGAGGAGACCAGCATGGGTTCCTTCACACCTGAGCTGTACAGGTTAGTGCGACCATTAGGAAACGGAATTCCATTATCTGAGCTGTAGATCACCAGAGTGTCATTTTCATATCCTGCATCCCGTAGTTCTTGAAGAACCAGACCGACACCTTCGAAATCAAGCAGAAAATTTGTGAAGATCTATGCAAGCAAATATTTAACTATTACTGTGAATGGTGTAAAATATATAACCTTGGTCTAGCCGGCTGACTGTTGTGTATTGAGCTGCAATATCTGCCCTCGCTGCAGGAGTGTCCGGAATAAAGTACGGTACCTAGTCATATATGAAGAGACTGATGGTTAGGAACTTCAACTAATGACCTTTTAAACTTTTCTTTATTAGTAAGGCGGCTCACCTTGACCTGGTCTGGAGAGTAATACTTTGGCTCCCAATCCGGAATTCTCCCCATTCCGCTCTCTCCATTCCCAAACTTTTCACAGAACATTCCATACTGAGGCTGGGAATGACCGCAACGGTGAGGATCATGGAATGCCACGTAGAGAAAGAACGGCCGTTCCTCTTCCGTCTCACTCCTCTCCTCTTTCTGGCTTTGGAAGAACTTCCGGACAAGGAGCTTGATCTTGGTGATATTTCGACCCACCTGAAGAATGGAATTGGTCTCTTCTGTGTAGGCGAAATCAAACGGGTAGACAGGGCCTGGACCAACATGTTTTTTCCCGATGATACCTTTACAAAAAAGAGCAATCATGAATTATGTAAAACTCCAAAATTTTCCAAGGTTCACTCATGTTTTGAGTGTTTAGTTACAAATCATAAGCTAGGTTTCTCTCAATACTGGGTTTCTGCATCAATTAAGCACAAAAAACGTGTGCCAAAAGGTGTTAAAAATTAGTATGAAACATTAAAATTCATATAAAAATAAATTGTCGCACTCATTTGTATCAATCTGTCATTTGGTAGAAAGATTATTATCAGGGCTCAAAATAGAAACAATCCCAAAAGTCATAATAGTTAGAAGCTACTTTCCTAAATTTGTACGAAAAACTTGCTATTCTTAAAAAAAAAAATATATAGTTATATATATATATATATATATATGACCCTCTCTGTGAAATCCAGGCTAAAGTCTCAAAATCTACTTATGAGATAACAAGCATCAAAGTTTGATTTCAACTATTAATTTCACTATAATTTCAATCTTTGACATGGCCTTACTCAGTTAATATTAAATATATAAAGGTTACATTTTCACAGAATGTTATTTACCTTATGAAGAATGATTTTATGTAGAAAACAGTAAATCACAAAAAAATGACTTTAGCTGGGCTTTCACAGAGAGGGTCACAATATATACACCAAGCTGGTAACAAGCTGTCATTCTGTAGAAAGATAGCTGTACTGTCATCTGGTCTAAAAATAGAAATAAACACAAAAAGTGTTAAACACAAAAATCATCGTACAAAAAACTTACAAAAAATTGTTGCATAAAAAGGTTTTACAGATACAAATTTGAAATTCAGGAGAAAGTTCTTCTATCATCTGACCTAAAATACAGCCGCAAAAGGTGCATGAGCAAGATTTTTGTTTTAGAGTCAGAAGAATAACTGGCTTTTCTTCATACAAATCTTCATACAGATATGATACATTGGTACAAATCAGTCACAGTTGTCCTATCATCTAGCCTTAAACACAAAAACAAATGATAAAAAAATTATTTTTTCAGTGTCGTACGAATAATTTGCGATACAAATAATCATCGTGCAGCACTACACTGACACAAAATTGTCATTCAGTAGAGACTTTTTCTGTTATCTGGCCTCAAACATAGAACTGCATTAATATGAAAAATAATATTTTGAGCATTTTTACATTCACAGATTAATAGATCTTCATCGTACCTGTGCGAATGTTGGCTTGTTTCAGGAGAAGAGGAAGACTCTGCACTCCATCAAATGAGTTAAAGTGATGAACTCCCTGATGGAGACCGTACATCCCATTCTGGTGCTGTTGATCAGAAAGAAAGTTCAAGGCAAGTTTATCCAGTGGTCAAGGCTAAAATAGAATCTTTAACCTGCTGGTTACCTGTGGTAGTCCAGTCAGGATGGTGGAACGGCTTGGTGAGCAGCTGCTGACGGAGGTGAAGGCGTTCTTGAAGATCACACTGCGCTCAGAAAGAGCCCGAAGATGAGGGGTCTGGACCACAGTGTTGTTGTAGACATCCGTTTCAAACCCACCATCATCAGCTGTGTTTCACAACAGAACATAAACACAACATTAATACAACATAATACAAGCATCAAAACAACGTAAATACAACATAACAATACAAGCATCAAAACAACGTAAATACAACATAACAATACAAGCATCAAAACAACCTTAATACAACATAACAATACAAACATCAAAACAACCTTAATACAACATAACAATAGAAGCATCAACATAACAGCAATACAAACAAACCAACGTAAAAACAACATAACACAAACATAAAAACGACATAAATACAAGATAACAACAACACAGACATAAGTGTATAAATTACTTATTTTGTCAAATCAGTATTTACAAAAACCCCATGATTGTGTTTTACTACACACCAATGATGAGAAGCACATTTCTTCTTCTGCACTCTCCTATATCACAACAAACCAGAAGACACAACAACGTCCACGCGAACAGAAACGACATTTTATTGTCATTTGCCTCCAGAAACCATGTTACTAAAGCAAATGGAAAAGTCTTGACTTTGTTTACACGCCGCGAGACAAACTTCCGCCATGTGAGTCAATCACATGACCGCGATCAGCTGACGCGAAGCCTCAGCCAATCGCGTGGCGCGTCGCCACTGACGCCACCAAAGGGCTGTTGTCTGTCAAACAAACCGCGATACATGCCAGCGTCGCTTTGATTGCTCAAATGTTTCTTTGTATATTTATGTTTTGATGTAAATAAAGAGATAACTGCAGCGGAACGTTTGAACTCCGATGAAGCGCGAGGCTCAAAGGCATCTCTGAGGTTTGATCTTTAACTTGATTTCACATTGTGCCTCTTAACATTGATCTCGACTTTCAGCTTGGTTTATAAATACGATTATCTAACTGATATAATTATAATAATAATAATAATTATTATTATTATAATTATATCCGTTAGATAATCAGTTAGATATCAGTTAAATAATAATAATTATTATTATTATTAAGTATGTTTTTTCAAATGTTTTTCTTCGATTTTCATTGCACTGTGTACTCAGATCATGAGATCCTTTTAAAATGTCATATGATTCATATCAAAACTCTTACGTAATCAGTTTTAAGGGTATTTTTAGGCCCATTGCGATGTTTGATTATTGTTTGATATTTTTCTTTCTTTCTTTCTTTCTTTTAATTTTGCAATTTGTATCTCGTTATTGAAATGCAATAAATTAATAAATAAAATGTAATAAAAAAAAATATTGGAATATATATTTTTTACATTGTTATTCATTTTAGTAATTCTTTAAGTGTGTTTTTCTTTGCATTTTGCATCTTGTTACTGTAATGCAAAAAAAAAAAAATCAATAAAATCTTGTTACTTGAATGCAAAACATAAATAAAACAGAATATAATAATGCATTATTGTAATAACAATACATTTATGCTAGAATTTGTCATTTTAGTAATTTTAAAGGGTATTTTTACAGCCATTACTGTTTTTTCTTTGCATCTACTTACAGTAATTAACCTGTATTTTTTTGTTTCTGTAATGCAAATTCAAATAATAATAACAATAATAAAAAATAATGATATATTATGTTAATTTTTAGATATTTATACATAAAGTTATTTTTGTACTGCCGTTTAAATGTATGCTGATTAAAAAAAAACAGTTTCTGAACAGGATGTTCTTATTACTGTATGATTCACATGTTTGAACAAGTAATTTCACAATCAGCAGTGTTTGAATCTCGTGATCATGCGTTTTATAGCTTGCAGTCATGCTGTCTTGTAGTTTATGTAGTTTTACTAACTAGTGGTGTTGAATTCTCCACAGATGTACTTTCAAAAAACACTTATGGAAAAGCAAGAAGAAACTTTTTGGTTTTGACGAGCGCACAGCCAAGAAGAGTTTGCTAGCTCCACCCTTCCCTTGAACTCTGCCACATCCTTGTTTGTCCACACCATCTGAGTGGCGTTCAACACCCTGGATGAAGCACTTCAGCTCTTTTCATGATCTTTAACTGATGGTGTTGTGGTGGAGCTGAAGGTCAGCAGATCTGGGATCTTCTGATGGAGCGGGTGACTGGTATCCGCTGGTATGCCGCCCTGCGCTCTTGTTTTCCCATACTCACCTGGCTGCCCAGGTATAACCTGACCTGGCTGAAGATGGACCTGATCGCGGGTCTGACGGTGGGTTTGACCTCGGTTCCTCAGGCTCTGGCCTACGCGGAAGTGGCCGGTTTACCTGTGCAGGTAAGAACATCCACGTTCTTCCACAGACTGAGACTGAGGAGGGTTTTCTTGACACAGTGTTTGTTTGTTTGTTTGTTTTCCAGTACGGCCTGTATTCTGCGTTCATGGGTGGTTTCATCTATTGTGTATTTGGGACATCTAAAGACATCACGCTGGGCCCGACCGCCATCATGTCTCTGCTGTGTTCAGCGTATATCGGTGGAGATCCTGTGTTTGCGGTGGTGCTCACGCTGCTGTGCGGCGTCATCCAGACGGGAATGGCTCTGATGAGACTGGGTGAGATGGAAAATGGGCTTAAAGGGAAAGTTCACCTAAACATTTAAATTCTGTCATTAATTACTCACCCTCATGTCGTTCCAAACCCGTAAAACCTTTGTTCATCTTGAGAACACAAATGAAGATATTTTTGATGAAATCTGAGAGGTCTCTGACCCTCCCATAGACAGCAACGCAACTGACTCGTTCAAGACCCAGAGAGGTAGCAAGGACATCATTAAAATAGTCCATGTGACATCAGGCGCGTTGCTGTCTATGTAGGGTCAGAGAGCTCTCGGATTTCATCAAAAATATCTTAATTTGTGTTTTGAAGATAAACAAAGGTCTTACGGGTTTGGAATGACATGAGGTAATTAATGACAGAATTTTCATTTTTGTAAGAACTATCCCTTTCATGTTATTATTTAGGTCATGTTTTTGCCATATTTTGGTGTGGTTCATACAGAATTGAGGTAGATAGTCATCTGTATAGTCTTTTTAATAATTTTTGTTTTAAATACTTATATATAGCTTTTAATTTTATTTCAGTTTTAATAATTTTTTCTAAGTAGTTTTAGTTAACAGTAGCAACACCAATTGTACTGAGTGTAAACTTTTAAACAGATCTTTTTTTGTGGACAGTACTATTAAAAATATTATTTATTAACATTCTAAGTATGTTTATACTCTGAAGTTTACATAAAGTATGACTGAAGTGTTGCGGCCAAGAAGAGAAAGCTGACGCAGCTGCCTGTAAATCAGGACCGTCTTGAAAACAGGAAGTTTGTGGGTTTTTTTCTGTCACATAAGTATTTGATTCGATTACTTCCTGTGCAACTTCCTGTACATGACTGCGAAGCCGCACACCAAAATGTAGCAACAGGTTTTAAAAATGTGACAACTGAGGTTGTGGAAGTGACTGAGTTAGACAATAATAGATAAATATTGTCCTGAAAACTAACTTTCTTTTTTTTTTTTTTTATAATCAAACACACACTATAACACTATATAAATATATATGTGTAAAATTAGTACAAAAAAGCTTAATTGAATATTTGCTAAATTTTATATTTTCATACATATTAATATATCAATTCAAATTTATATATAAAATATGTATTAATAATGCATATTATTAATACAGTTGGAGCCGTTTTTAAATGTTGTAGCTTCATAATAATATAAACATAGAAACAAATAAATAAACAGAAAAAATATTAATCCAAAAGGTGAATACATTTGTTTTCAAACTGATAATAAATGGTTAAATATTGTTTTTAATATTGTTGTTGTTGTTGTTGTTACAACATTTTGAGCACTTTTTATGATGAAATGTGAATTCATAAATAAATTAAATAATAATCCAAACAAGCTAAATTGAGCATTTGTGTTTTCAGAAATAATATATTCAATATTTTATTTTATAAATTTTAATAATAATAATAATACAAATTATAATAATTGTTATAATTATTATTAATATTGCTATTATTATTATTATGTGCACTTATAGGTGTTTTTTATTCTTATTCTTTAATAAAAAATTAACTAGATCATTTATATTTTCTGGATTAATTAATAAATCCAAGAAAGCTCAATTTAATATTTTGTGATATATATATATATGTATATATGTGTGTGTGTGTGTGTGTGTGTGTGTGTGTGTGTGCGTTATATACATGCCTTATATATATATATATATATATATATATATATATATACTGTATATATGTGCCTTATTAATTTGAATCAGCTGATCTGATGTTGATTTTTACTCTGTGTTTGTTCATTAGGCTTTCTCTTGGACTTCATCTCATATCCAGTAATTAAAGGCTTCACCTGTGCTGCTGCTGTCACCATCGGCTTCGGTCAGGTCAAGGTCAGAGTCTCTCCTCCGCCTCTCATCATTTCATTTGCATGTTTCTTAAATGTCCTTTAAGATCTATGAAGAGTTGTGTCAATCCGCTTCATTTGTTTGTGCAGAATATTCTGGGTCTGAAGGAGATCCCACAGCAGTTCTTCTTACAGGTTTACTACACCTTCCACAAGATCCCCGAGGCCAGGTGAGCACAATGAACTGCTGATTCCTGTAGTGTTAAATCATCCTGTCTAAGCGTGTATCTCAATCATCTGTGTTCTCAGAGCCGGAGATGTGATTCTGGGTCTGTGCTGTCTGTTCTTCCTGGTCATGTTGACGCTGATGAAGAATTCTCTGGATTCGTCTGAAGATGAGGTTCCTCTCCTCGTCCGGTCTGCTCGCAGCCTGGTGTGGAGTTTAGCTACTGGTGAGTGCTCAAAAAGCTCTTGTGAATCTATAATGTAGCCGACAGGTGTTTATATACTTTCTTCTTGTGTCGCAGTCCGGAACGCTCTGGTCGTCATAGCAGCGACGGCTGTTGCGTATTCCACTGAGGTCACCGGACACCATTTCTTCAGTCTCACCGGGAAAACTGCCAAAGGACTGCCTCCTTTCAAAGCCCCGCCCCTTTCAGAGACTGTAGCCAATGGCACAGTGATTACTTTCAGTGACATCGCGAAGGTGAGTAGTGTAGTTTTTGATACAAATCTTTCATAGTTTTTGATGTCAAGGACCCCCGTCAAAAAGAACAGCCTCGAAAAAATCAAATACTGCTCAATTATATTAAGAAAGCATTATTAAATTATATATTTCTTTATAATTTTTTTTAGAATTTGTCAGTAAAGCGAGATTATCATTATTTTTTGTTCTAATATAAAAAAATGGTATAATACAATTAGATTTGTTATAAAAGATGGTATAATACAATTATATTTAATGTAACTTTATACTTAAGAATATAAATTGAGGCAGTTAAACACATTTAAAATTATATTTTATATATATACTGTATATATATATGTGTGTGTGTGTGTGTGTGTGTGTGTGTGTATATATATATATATATATATGTGTGTGTGTGTGTGTGTGTGTGTGTGTATGTATATATATATATATATATATGTGTGTGTGTGTGTGTGTGTGTGTATATATATATATATATATATGTGTGTGTGTGTGTGTGTGTGTATATATATATATATATATATATAAAGTTTAAATATTAAAAATATATAAATATTAATTAAATATAAATAAAACCTAAAATAATGTTTATGTGTATATTGTATAGAAAATGTATAGAAATAAAATTAAATACATTAAAATTGATAAAATGATAAAAATAAATTGTATAGTTATATAATCAAATAATCAAGATTATTCTGTTCTAATAATCTTTAAAAGACGATATACTGCAATTATATTAATACAATTATGTGTAATTTTCTTAAGAATGTAAATTATTAAAGGCATCTGAAACACATTTAACATTGGTGTAAAACATTAACATTGGTGTAAAATTATCTAAATAAAAAGACAGCTATATATTTTCTGTATAAACACATTTATATTGTGCAGGAAAAACTTAAATTATAACAATTATTATATTGTATTATAAAGATAAAATATAAATGTAAGCTATTTTTAATATTTATGAAAATAATTTATATATTCTGTATATTATCTTATTTCAAAAAAAAAAACTGACAAAAATAATTAAATATATTTTCTAAAATAATTACTTTTTTTTTCTATGCACTAATAATGTCAGATGTATAAACCTTTAAAATACAAAAAAACTTTTGTTTTTATTTCTTTTTTTTTTTTTTCTTTTTTTTTTTTTTTTCGGCCTGTCAGTAACACAGATAACACATGACAGTACGTATGTGTAGCTATATTATCATCATTCACAGCCTTTTTTTTTTTTTTTTTTTTTTTTTTTTTTAATTAATTTAATTTTATATACCCTTTTATTTAACCACACTATGACAGACAAGTGTTTTTATTTCTTAATGTTAAAAACTAGGGTCATTATTCTATTAATAGAATAATAAAATATTTAATAATAATCAATATTATGAAAATAGTAAATATTTTAAAATAGCACCCCCTTGTGGCCTCCTTGTGGTACTTGGACCCCAGAAAATTGAGCAGTCATGTAATACCACATTTCAGGATATTAAACTATAGTATTAGTAAAGTATATGTGACATTTGAGAGATTATAAGAAGCCAATCTAATAGAATAGTGATCATTACTGACCAATCAGGTGTGTTTTCTCAGGATTTAGGCGGCGGTCTGGCTGTTATTCCTTTAATGGGCGTCTTAGAGAGCATCGCTATTGCAAAGGCTTTCGGTAAGAGCTTCAAAGTGTCCTTACTTCTGTATAGACCAACACAGATGCTGTTTACACACATTTAACACTCTTTCTCCATGCAGCCAGCAAGAATAACTACCGAATCGATGCCAACCAAGAGCTCTTTGCCATCGGTGAGACATTCTCTTCATTTCCGATGTTTTATCAGAGCGTAAATCGGTCGTTTCTCATTATAATGTTGTTTCTGCAGGTCTCACGAACATCATGGGCTCGTTTGTGTCGGCGTATCCCGTCACGGGCAGCTTCGGAAGGTCCGTCTGCAAGCTAAACGCTAATGCTAAAGTGTCTGTTGGTTTGCTCTTCGCTAAGTAAGTGTTTTTATGTGGTGTTTTCTGACAGAACCGCTGTGAACTCTCAAACCGGAGTGTGTTCGCCCGCTGGAGGGATCGTCACAGGTAACACACACTCTTTGCGATCAGGTTGACATTTAAAATGTGGACTGCGTCTGAAGGTGTGTGTTTTTGGGCAGGTGTGATAGTGCTGCTGTCGCTGGCGTTCCTCATGCCGCTCTTCTTCTACATCCCTAAAGCGTCACTCGCTGCCGTCATCATCTGCGCCGTCAGTCCCATGATAGACTTCAGAGTGCCAGTCCAGCTCTGGAGAGTCAAGAGTGAGACTTTACAGCACATATTTTAACTATAGAAACATTTTGTATGCTTGAAAATCTCATTGTTTACCTCAGGACTCGACCTGCTGCCGTTCTTGGTGACGTTTGTGGTCAGTTTCTGGGAGGTGCAGTATGGCATTTTGGGAGGTGTGGTTATTTCTGGATTCATGCTGTTGTATATCGTGGCCAGACCCAAAGTGAAAGTGAGTTTCAAGTTTTTTATGACATTGCTGAATATGATAGATGCGGCCTGTGAGCTGTAAATGAAGGACTTTTATTCTAGAAATCTAGAAAGTTTTAGCATGTGTGCTTGTAGAAATCACTATAAAATTGACAGTTGTACAAAATGTCTTAAAAGCATAGTCTCAAAAAAAAAAAAAATACAGTGTTATTATATTAATAAATTAATTATTCATTTAATAGTTGGAATGTTAGTAGTCATGACTCTTAAAGTTTTATACTATACATTTCTATTTAATTTAAATCTATAATTAAATATTTCAATTATTTGATACATTTGAAACACATTATGTTGTATATAATCTAAATATATATATACACACACAAACAACATAATGTTTGTTTATATATGTATACATATATGTATGTATGTATGTATGTATGTGTGTGTATATATGAAGAGTTCATTTGCAAAAACAGATAACTCCGTTTTTAACAGAAAACATGTTTTTTCATTGTGCATTCCAATTAATCTCAATCAAACTGCAGCTGGGTTATTTTGACTAGGCTTAAAAAAAACAGCTAACTAACACAATAAAACACAATAAAAACATGATAACATAATAAAAATATGTTTTTATGTTATCTGTTTTTGCAAATAAACTCTTCATATATATATATATAATGTATATGTATATATAATTTACATATCAATTACATATTTTTACATATTTTATATATTTGCAATTACATACACATATCATATAAATAAAATATCTATCTATCTATCTAATATAAATATATGTGTTTAAAAATATAAATATTACATGAAACATTTCTTGATTTTTGTATGGAAAAAGATAAATGCATTTAGTTGCTTAATGTATAAATACTATAAAATATAAAAATATTTAAATATTAAATATAACTGGTATATACATATCAGTTAAGTAAAAAATATTTATCTAGCTTATATAAATATATTGTTTTTAAATAAATATTAAACAAAATAAAAAAAATTTTTGTATAGAAAAAAAAGTAAATGCATTTCAGTTACTGTTTGAAACATTTAAAAGACATTTAACATTATATTGTATCTATAAAACATAAAATATTTAAATTAATAAAATATAAGTGGATGTATACAGTATATATGGGCCATTCTACAGAATTGGTGCAAACTGCTGTTCCACAATCCAAAAACCCATTTAAAAGCATTTAAGTAATTAAATCTTAGATGTTTAATAAGATCCTTCTATTATCTATTGAAACCCACAATAATATTTAAAATATTAGTAAGCTTAATATATATAAAATCATCATTTATCAGGGAATTTCAATTGGGATGTGGCTGTCCCGAACCCTAACCCCTAAATTTCAACTTAAGAAAATTATATTAATTTTTTTCCATTGTTGTTTTTAAAAGTATGTTTTTGATTCTTTTAAAAAGTGAAGTTCAAATAAATATTTATTTTATATTTTCTTTGTAAATTATGAAATTTTATGTAAAAACAATGTGTCCCACATTTTTCATGTCACTACCGAAATAGTGTATGTTTTAGTCCATTGGTCGAGACTGATTTTAACTAAACCCATAAATTTATGATCAGGAAATATTCCTGTGTCCCCCTCTCTCATAGCTACAAGGTGTGAGTAGATAGGTTTCATCATTTTGAGGTAAATATGTTTAAAAGTCTGAAAAGTCTGTGTGTAACTTTAAGGAACGTCACTACCGAACACCTTTTTTTCTGCAATTAAGCACTCTTTTTTTGGGAGTTATTCCATAACATTTAGTTTTTATATGTTTACCACTGTTCAGAACTGTGCTTGCTAACCATGTGCTGATTAGCATCTTTGAGCTAGGTTCAAAAGTATCTAAAATTGTCACTACCGAAACAGTCACTACCAAAACATTTGGTGGAGTTTTGTTTTTTGGGGTCTTATCCCATAGAATTGTCACTACCGAAACAGTCACTACCGAAACATGTCATCATTGTTTCGGTGGGTACAAAAGGGAACACATAATCCTAATATTTGGGGGAAATAAACAAAATTTTAGTACAGTTTTGCAGTTATTTGTATTTTAGGATGTTTTTGTAGTGTTTTAGTATGTGAGTTAAAATTCTGTAATGTAATGTGGTTGCTACCAAAGCGTTACTGTCACTACCGAAAATGTGCTGTCACTACCGAAACATGGGATGTTTTGTCAAAAATAAAGTATACTGAATTATCAACTAGGAAGTTATGATAGTCTTTGGTTCAATGTATATTCAAACTACAGAACTCTTTAACTTTTTGCCTTTTACAAAGAAAAAAATGGATTCAAAATACAACAAATCTCATAAATGACACTTGAAATATCGTTAAAAATTTAATTGTTATTGAGTTACCTCTGGAAAAAAAATATATATTTATAAATATTTTATTTATAATCATCACACTTCATAACAAATGATGCAAGATGCAGCAGCAGCAGTCAGTCAGTGAGGTTTGTGTGTGTGTGTTCAGGTGTCTGATCACGGTGTGCTGCTTCTGGAGCTGGACAGTGGGCTGAACTTCCCTGTGACGGAGCATCTCAGCAGACTCGTGTACAAACACGCTCTTCACGGTGAGACGCGCACACACACACGCACACACACACACTCGCACACACACACACACACACACACACACACACACACACACAAGCTTTCACTGAGTGCTCACGGTCTCGTGTCTGTGCTCTGTCAGCGTCTCCTCCACGCTGTCTGGTTCTGGACTGTTCTCACGTCAGCTCTATAGACTTCACTGTCGTCCATGAACTCACTGAACTGCTCAAACAGATCGAGCTGAGAGGAGTATCGATGATCTTCGCTGGACTGAAGGTAGTGTTTAAAATCAACGCCAAAGTTGACATGGCATTTCGAAACTTAAGCTCAGTAATCAATACTTTAATAAAAAATAATAGAATATAAGAATATAGAATATATTAATTAATTATTAAAATTATATATGTTTATATTTGGTAATGTTTATTTTTTACATTATAAAAAAAACATAGGTTTTAAAGAGGCATTTAATTTTTTTTATTAAAAATATAAGTATTTTATTTTATAATTAAGAATATGTTATTTGAGGTATTTGAAACATTTAACAGACTATATATATATATATATATATATATATATATGTATAATAACAAAAACATATATAATATTTAAATACTACACATTAATAAATAGCGATTAATTATTCATTTATATGTATTTAATATTATATTACCCTAATCCTGAATCTGAACATTAAAAATAAAATATAACATATACAAAAACATTACAATCGATACAATAATCTAAATAAATTTATAAGTAGATGACAACAATTGTGATTGTTCTACTGTTTGAAAAACAAATACATATATAAAAATAACGTACTTAAGAATAAAAATCATTTGAGTCATTTGAAATGCATTTAAAATGATGTGGTATGTATAAAAATAGAAATGTACAATAAAAAATTATGGATATTTTATCCCATTTACATCTTTTAAACAAGGCATTTAACATTGTTTATATAAACAATATAAATATTGTATTGTATAATTAAGAACATACATTATTTCAGGCATTTAAAAAAACATTATATGTGTATAGAATATAATATAGAACATTATATTGTGTATTTTATTATTATAAAAGTTATTATTATAACTATTATTTATATATATATATATATATATATATATATATACATACAAAAATGTTCAATGTGTTTGTTAATATATACAAAATGGTTATACATAGATAAAAAACAACATATTTACATACAAATCATTTATAAATATTGGTTAAATATAAATACATCTAAATATTAAAACCAAATGTCACATTCACACAAAAAAGTAAATATCTAAATAAGTTATAAGTAGATTAAAATCATGAATATTCTATTGTTTGGAAAAAATAATAATAAATAATAAATAAAATAATAATACAAAAATAAATGTAATAAATATATATATATTTTTTTTAAATAAGAATTGTACGTAGCTAATTAATAAACTAATTTTATTAATTTGAAATACATTCTATTGTATATATAAACATATAAATGTAAAGTTTTTATTTATAATCTGTTTCTTCTCTCTATGTCTCAGCCGTCAGTACTGAAGGTGTTGTTGACGGCTGATCTTCCTGGTTTCAGACATACAGACAGAGTAGAGGAGGCTCTGCAACTTCTGATGAGTATCAATCACTACGAACAACAATTCTAACAGCCAATCACTGACAAGAACTGATCACATGGCTTTGAGCCAATCAGCACCTGAATACCTCAAACCCTCTGATGATTGGTCGCCTGAAATATTCTGCGCACACCTTTGACCAATCAGCACTCAGGAAGAGAGACTTTGATGAAAACTGATGGGGAACAAAGTTACATAAAGTTTGTGTACATGACGACCAAATTATGCTTTTGCACTAAAACTATTTTTAGGTAGTTTTTGTATTTTTTATTTGTATTAAACTCTGAATCCCATGTAATTTTATGAACATGCACTTATTCTCAACACTAAAGAATCAAATCTTAAGTATTTTGGGTTAAAAAGCACTAAAAATCAGACTGGTCTCTAAAAAAAAATATATATATATATATATAACATTAATCAAGATAATTCTCTTTCTCTGTAGTATTGTAGTAAGTTTAGCATGTTTACATTTATTATTTGTTGATGAAACTGAATCTTAGGACATAAGTTTGGAATCTTTTGGACTGACAAAGATTAAACAACAGACATAAACACTGAAATGTCTTTTTGATATTAAACTTGATATGATCTACAATGGCTGTGCTTGAAATATTTTCTTGGATAATTAGAAATTTTATGTTTATTGTTTTTTAATTACTATACATAAAATATTCAAATATCTATTGATACAAAAATCTATATTCACACCTTATTAGTGTATATATATATATATATACACACACATACACACACACACATAAATACATATATAATATTTTTATATAGGCTACATTATTTGTATATTTAACATATGTAAATAAATTATGTAAAACATTTTATGCAATATTATCTCAGTAATAATACTATATAAAGATCTATATTTTTATTTATATATTCATATTATTAAATTCTGATTAAAGGTTGTATATATACAATTACATAGAATGACTATGTTATTAAATCATTATTTATATATATTAAAATATGTATGTGTAAAAGTTATTGTGTATATGCAAAAAACATAAACATATCATAATTTATATTTTTAAATACAGTATTTTACTTTTGTATAATGAAAAAAAAATATTAGTAGTAGTATTGTTAATTATGCTTATGAGTATTTCGCCTCTTCCAAATGAATGTCAGAAACATGTTTGTGCTGCTTTTAAACAGTAGAGGGACGATTTTAAGCTTCTGTAGTTCTAGTCAATTACAGGCCCAGTAAAACACTGCAATTAATCTGGCTTGTCTTATGCTGAATTTGTGTAGTTATTGACATTGTCAACCAATAATATCCTGACATTACCAGCAAGAAGCGTGCAAAATATACTTAACCAGTATATATCCCAAAACAAAGATGTTTCGATTTTCTTGGTCTGAAATTGTTCCAAACCACATTTCAGTGCCATTGACTTTTATTTTCAAAAGCATCCATGCTGATATCAAGTTTAATCAAACATGTGGTCTGGATGACTTTGCTATGGATAAAAAGCCACAATTCACAGACACTTTTAATATCCTCCTAAAAGACTATCAACAAAGTGAAAGCAATGGCATTTTGTACTTCAGTCTTTCCTTATACGATGTGGTTCTTCATCATAAAACTGACTCACAGCGGTACACACCTGGTGAAATGTTGAACCAACACACACAGCTTTATAAGATATTACAGTCACACCTTAAACTCTGACCTTGAGCAAACAGTCGTCATACTGTTAAACACATCTTCAGGGAGTGTAAAGGCATGGTCACATAACCGTTGCTTGGCGAAATTCTGTGGGCGAGATCCAGTCATTCCATGTCTGATGGGGACTTTCTGCCATCGAATAAAAAATGGAATTGCAACTTTTAATCTCGCAATTCTTACTTTTTTTCTCACAGTTCTGAGTTTATATCTTACAATTGTACACTTTTTCTCATAATTTTGAGCAAAAAGTAGAAATTGCGAGATATAAACTCAGAATTGTGAGACAATTCGGAGAAAAAAAATAATTGTCAGATATCAACTCAGAACTGCAAGATATAAAGTCCAAAATTTTGAGAAGAAAAGTCTACATTTTGATATAGACAAATCTATTCAAATCGTACAAATTAATAAATAAACTGCTTGTTTTAAAATCTTCCCTTTTTTATGACATCTGCTTCGAACACAACAATGCACATGATTCGTTAACTCTAAAATAAGTAAATCCACTTCACCAGCTAACAGCTACCGCAAAAACAGAAGTTCAAAACACATACAATCTTTACTGGTAATTTACCAGTAAATTACCATTTTACTGATCATGTGTGAACAGGACTTTTGCAAAAATACCGGTAAATTCCTTTTGGAAATTTGCCGGTATGAGCTGAAACATGTGTGAATGCTGAACGAGATTACCGTTATAAGTTCAGAACGCGCTGACGTTAGACGTCTACACTGGGCCAGTCATAACATTCTGACACAGATGACACATTTACTCAGTGCTGTTTATAGAAGTTAAAGTCCCCATGAAATCAAAAATATTTTGGTATGAATAGGCTTAAGATTATCTATAAGCTAGTGTGCTCCAAAACAATGACAAAATTCGCTTTTACAAGATATAAGCATTCAAAACTTAGTCTCTCACTTCCACCAATATGGATCAGCAATTTTGATGACATTACACTGCACTTCATCTTCTCATCAAACTTTCTGTCCAATCAAATGCTCTCTAGAACCCGAAGCGTCCCGCCCCCCTGCACTATATAGCTGCGGCTCAAATCAGGTCACTTGTTCACATTATTTGTATTTTCTGTACGGTGTGTGAAAGGGACTTATATTATGCAATTCTCAGAATTGCAATACACTTTATTCCATGTTGGAAATGGCCCGGGCTTCCATACCATAGATATACGTATATACATATCTATGTTCCATACACCATACAGATCTGTTCACATTGGTGACTCAATACAGTGGGTCACTCACGCAAATTTGCCGCAAAGACCAACAGAAATCTGCTTGGTTTAGAAGTGACTTCTGTGTAAGCACTGCTTCGTAATGGACCTTGTGACCACACCTTAAGATGCTGTAAATATTTTCATCTATAGACTTATTTATCATATTCAGTGGCGTCAAACACCCGCGGCAGCTGTGATTTTACGCCCTGATCATGAGTGCTGTGGGTTCGTTCACTGTGTAGGTTCATTTAGGGTGTTAATAGTGGGGTCGCGTCACATGGTGAGTGAGTGTGAACCGCCTCACGTCTTCTTCACACGTGGCTTGAGCATGAGGTGACAGCAGCTGTGTTGTGGTTGTGCTCGCCTCCGTCGGCCTGCTGTAATTGCTGAGAGTTGAATCTCACTCCACTGGCTCCTCGATAGGTTGCAAATTTGGAGTGCCAAATATAGCACGACTGCGTGCTAAAACTGGAGCCGAACTGTGAACTTATTTCACACTAGGCTGAAGGATCACATGAGGTTTCTACTGAGAGAAAGAGAGGATGGGACCTTGACTTGGAAGTAATAATCTTGTTTAGCCTAACTAAACCATTATTTTATGTGTAATTTCAAACTTTTCTAATCTGAAACTTGCACCATTATAAACGGCGCCCACAATAATCAATACTAATATTGATCTATCTATCTATCTATCTATATCTATCTATCTATATATATATATATATATATATACTATATATGGACAGACAAATAAAAAAATACAAATCTAATTAAATGCCCTAAAACTTAAATAGCCTGCTGTTTTGTTTTATTTTATAGTCAAACATAAAATGTGTCATAGATTTTAGTGATATAATAAATATTTACAACTTATCATCAGACAACTAATATAGCCTATAAATTACAGCTTTATTAGTTATCAATAAACCTACAACTTCTGTATTTAATTTTCAATTCATTTTATGTAAATTCAAGCAAGAACAGACATAAAAATATGAAAAAAAAGAAATAAATCATTACTCAACTCAATAAACACTTGTGACACCAAGGTTTTACATTATAAGAGTTTTATTAGTTTTGAATAGGCTACAATTTATGCAGTCATTAAAGTCAAGCAAGGACAGAAAGTATAAAAATGTCAATTAAATTAAACAAATGCTAATTATTTAGTGTGAAAAAAAATATTTTTTATTTTATTTATATGATAGGTTAACTATAATGAGCAAAATCGACATTTTTATCCTATAACAATGCTTGCAAACCCAAAAAAAAGAGGTTAGCCTAATTTTTTGTAAAAAAAAAAAAAAAAAAAGGCAGATACAATTACAATTTTTTTTTTTTTTTTACAGTTTTCATTTTTTCATCACATTTTAACTGACGCAAAGGCACCTGCCTCACCTTTGAATGAATGAATGAATGAATGAAGCATTTATATAGCGCTTTATTGTGTATTGTTGTACACCCAAAGCGCTTTACAATCATATAGGGGATCTCTCCTCAACCACCACCAGTGTGCAGCATCCACTTGGATGATGCGACGGCAGCCACAGGACAACGGCGCCAGTGCGTTGTCCTTTAGCGCAACAGTCGTCACTGTCATGTGACGTCCAGCAGAGGGCGTCGCGTCTCGAGGGCGGGGATTTAACGTCCCTCTCTCTTCCTCTGATTGGCCAGCAGGGAGCCTGACGGAGCGGGGCGGGTCCTTCGCGGGGTATCTCACCCTCTGATTGGCCAGGCGCGTCTAGAGTGACTAGAACGCAGCGGCGGAGGCGCAGCGGAGAATCACAGCAGCACAAACCCACTGCGCTCATGGCATCAAGGAGAATGGAGACCAAACCAGTCATAACCTGCCTCAAAACGCTCCTCATCGTCTATTCCTTCGTGTTCTGGGTGAGTGACCCTCATTCATTAGCGTTTTTGAGCGTTTCGTGTTTCTGCGGCATGTTATGAAGAATTTAAATTGATTTGTTATCATAATAAGGCGTTTGTTGCAATATTGCGCCACTAGAAAACAAGTGCATCTCCATCATGGCAGGGCTGGACCCATCTGAGGCCATTAGAAACACGAATATGATCATGTATATCAATGATTCTGATCAAGAATATGATAAACAATGTGCATTTCAAGGCAAACGATGAAAAATATAAAAAACGCTGGTTTTTGAGACGCAACATTAGATGTTCATGATGACGTTGGTCATTATTCATATTTAATTAATATTAATGTTTAAATAAGGACATTTGCAGAACATTATTCCTGATGAATTGAATATTAATGTCCAAAAATTGACACATACACAACATTCTAAATTGTTAATTGAATATGAATGTTCAAATATGAGCATATCTTGACATTATTAATTATAATTTTATCATTAATGCCCAAATATGGACACATGCTGAATATGATGGATCATAAATTGAAAGTTAATGTCCAAACATGGACATATGCTGTATATGATTGACTGAATCTGAACACACAAGCATTTAAATAATAAATTGAATATTAATGTCCAAATATGGTCAGCTTCTAGAAATTTACCAGGTTTATTAGGGTTCCAGTGACCTTCGTCTCTGTCATATGAAGCAAACCTCTGCGTCCTCATCTTTAGTAATGAATGTGATGGTTTCTGTCTGTTGAAAGTCATTTGGATAGTAACGGTTGACTGTGACATGATGGCACCGCCCCGGTACCGCTGTAGTATCTTTGTGTAATGACTGATCCAACTATCATTTGGTTTGATTGTTTTAGTATTATAGGCTAAGTATTAATAGTAACAAACTTTATAATATAACTTTCAGTATAAGAACATTAGGTAACCTTTCATTCACATTTCTAGACATGAAGTCCAGTTCTCGTTTCTGCCCCAAAACCACCCATTTAGACGGGAAGAAATGGTCTGACTGACATGTGACGAGAAGTTTTTCTTGTCAATTAAGGGAGGATTTCTTAAATATGTGATGCAACAATTAAAAACCAGCTTTCAAAGATTTGATGCTACTAACCTGGCAAACTTTGTCAAATCCGATGCACAGACTAAGGCTGGGACTCGATACTTTGATTTATAGGTTATATTTGCTTACGTACATTTTTGCATGTATGTTTAATCTGTTCAACGTTATTTAATGTTTGTTAATGACTAGCTAATACGAGATATTCTAAAGTGTTTTTGCAGTAGTTTTGTAGGCAAAGAAAGGCAGTAGCCTGAATAAGTTATTTGTTAAGAATTAGATAAATATTCCATTTTATCATTAATTATTCAGAAGAAATGGGGAAAAAAGGGCCAAATGTGCCAAGTAATTGAGCACATGTTCTATTAGATGTGATTACTAAGTGATGAATTACTGTACAATCGACACGATTCATTAAAATCATCTGCAAGCCAATTTGACCTCAGATATCAATTTAAAATCTCATGTGATTTTAACTAGAAATGTGAACGTTTAGGAATGTAAAAAAACCCATAGCGATCTAAATATTTGATGATTAGCCTGTCCGAGGGATTTTTGCAGTGACTGATTATATTGCTTTGATTTTTCTTGATTAAGTCTTTTGCGATATTTTCAGGTTCATAGAAGTGTGCATATATTGCATTATTTTTTGGGCTTCAAATGGCGACTCTCATATAGTCAGACAATAATGATGCAGAATGGAACATTCCAGAAACAAACCTTGAAGCAGCTGTCAAAATCGACATATTGCACTCTGTGTGTATCTGATTGTTTGTGTTTTGAGCTGAAGACGTGTTTCTTCCCAGGAATCTGGGCTTCAGATCTCATGTAGGTCAACACTCTGGGTTTGTGTTAGTAGGTAACCGTCTCCATCACATTTCCTTCTGTGCTCACTGGAGCTTCAGTAATGCAGTGTGGCACATTCGGCACCAACCAGCGGCTGTTCAGCTCTCTGTCCGTCTGTAATCCCACTCAGCACAGTGATCCAGTGCCTGACCCAATTCTAGGCCATTTGGACCGTAACACAGGGCATTTCTACTGTAGACCTCAGAGTAGACGCCATGTTTATTTGACAAAAACAATACGTCGAGTTCTGCTTCTCATGGCCTCATTTTCATTCAGGTTAAAAATGATCTAAAACGTCTAAAATGGTTTAATCAAGAAGCAAACTAATAGGAGTGAATTTGCGAAACAATATCACAAGTAGTATTTTAGCGCAAACCCATATATCTTATTTACGAACAACTCACAACTTGTTTAATCTTTGTGTGCTGAAATAGCGTATTTTTATGAAGTAGGCCTAAGTGTCATTTTACATTGAATACATTGTGTCATTTATATTGTATATGTTGAGGTCTGCCTCTCATAGCTTTGTTTTCATAAAATTAAATTAAATATGATCTAAAATGTATATTCTTACTAAAAGTTAAATCTTTAATCAAGAAAAAACTCATAGGAAAGTAATTTAGCACTTTCGCAAGTAGCGCTTAAGAGTGAACCATTATAAACTGAATTGTGAGTCATTCATAAATAAGACTGTTTATGAACGACTGAAAATTCAGTCGATTTCTCGGTTAAAATGCTCTGAAATAGCATATGTCATTTATGTCATTTTTCATCACTTATTTTCTATATAATTGCTTAATTTGGATGACGCAGTAATTTTTTGGTTTAAAAGAGACATTTATGTACATTTAGTAATAATGACTAAAATATGATCTAAAACATCTATTATGACTAAAGTTTGAACCGTCTGAACCATTTAATCAAGAATCAAGCTCTGTTTATTTAGCATTTAGCATGTTCACAAGTAGTAGCTATTTCTGCGCAAACCCTTGTCTCTTATTTACAAACGACTCACAAATCAGTTTACCTCCGAATTAAATGCAGTAAAATAACATTATTACGAAGTAATTATTTTTTTCAGCATGAAAATGCCTCCTTATTTTCACGCTATATACTTGCATGATTTAGGCAATATTTTTTTTGGCACTTTAGATTTTTAAAGAGGCAAATCAGGTGAAATCAAACTTGGAAGCAAATTTTTTTTAAACAATTTTGCAATTTCGCAAGTATACTTTCAGACAAACCCTTGTGTCTTATTTACAAATGACTAACAATTGAGTTTAATCTCTTCTGTAAATGTGCTGAAATAGTATATTTTTTAGCACTAATAGGCTTCCTTATTTTTACACAATATAATTGCGCAATTTGGTTAAATAAATATTTTCCTAATAATTATGGCAGCAGTAATTCATCAAATGAATTATCTGGAATATATATCCAGATACATGTGCATTTAAGAGCACTTTGAGTATCAAAACAGACAAATCAGTATTGTTTGGTTAGATGCTTTGGCTGGTTGATTGATTCACTTGTGTTTTTTGTAATTTTTTGTGTTTGTTGTACTTCTATCCAAAGCAACTTGTAACTAGGGTAGATTTCATAATCATTTTGTGTTTATTCTTTCAAATAATGTTAAAATGGAATAATTATGCAGTTTAAAATAACATTTAAAGGTTTCAAGTGTGCAGTTAGCATCACTAAACTGAACAGTTTGCAGAAAACAGTTAAACACAAATATTACAAATGAGCTTGAAACTCACATTGTGTTGAAACAGTGAGCGAGCGAAGGCGTAATTAAAGCGAGATGTGAAGATAGAGAGCATGTGAGTGACAAATGAAAATGGAGTTGGTGTCGTTTCTCCATCCTCCCATCAGCTGTTCTGGACCTGTTGGGTTCATTCTGTTCGTCTGAACGCAGACAGACGGAGCTCCGTGTGTCCTGCTGTCGACCCTCACAAACACATTCACACTCTCTGCTCTCCCAGAGGCAGATGGGAACAGACCAACGGGGCTGAGAAAAGACAGGCCGAACATGAGGCAGATGAGACTGGTGCCTGTTGCTTTGAATGAAATAACTAGTGCGTTTCACACCCAGCCAGTTTAGATTGTATTTCACATGTTAACATGCTGCTATTTGTGGAGAAGATCTAACACCTTGAGTTAACCAGACATGACGCAACACGTTTCCAGCATTTCCAACCCTGTCCTCACTGGAAGGAAAAATGCTTTAAAGTAACACTGCTAATCATTACATGTTTGATGTTTATGTTACGTTCATGTCATGTCGGAATTAACGTAATTGCTAGTTTCCAACTAGTAAAAACAAATTATGTCAAACTCATGATTGCAAGTTGCACATTGCAAGTTCACAAGTTAAAGGTAGTTCTGTCAACTCTCGGAGGGATTGGCATCGTAATGTACATGACAGTGTTAATGTGTTTGGTCTTGGAGGAAAAGATCTGCTATGCTGCTGCTGCTGCAGAGTGAGTACCGAGACTTGCTACTGCCAATACATCCACAACATGCTGCTGTGAGCATGTAAGAAATGCTGCTGCAAATATAACATGCATGAAATAACCCTCATATAGCATACATGAATCACCCCGTAGCAGATCTATACAGGGGGAGCTGGGGGAGGTGGAGGGCTTCTGAAGCGTGCTGCGAACTGCTACAGCAAGCACTAGTCTATTTGAATGTTGAGCAGCGAACTCATTGGCTACCGATACAGGAGAGAACCAATCAGCTGTGCCATGTGATAATGATGTCATTAGATCAGATTGAGTTAGACCTATCGGACTGCACCATCTAGAGTTTCATGCCAGAACTGTGTATTTATTTGGCTAACTCTACATATTCTGTTTGATATGTTGTTTTTTTACAGGTAATGTTATGTGGTGTGTTTTCTTAGTGTATTTATTATGTGAAGTTGGAATTTGGACCAAAGTAATTTTTATTGTGGTTAGAGCTTGTGATTAACAAAAAAATAGAAAACAAGTGGCA
The DNA here is from genome assembly GCA_027422415.1 of Schizothorax lantsangensis. NCBI lineage: Eukaryota > Metazoa > Chordata > Actinopteri > Cypriniformes > Cyprinidae > Schizothorax > Schizothorax lantsangensis. Next base: position 15,594,213 of record CM049843.1, on the reverse strand, counting down.
CAAATTGGTGTGTTGCTTGTCACTGTAAACTGTACTTTATGTAGATTTATAGCAAATTAAAGCTATTTACAGCAGATTTTATTGCTACTTTGTGGTGTATACACTTAAAAATAAAGGTTCGAAAAGGGTTTTCAAAGCGATGCAATAAAATAACCTTTTTTTGGTTCCCAAAAGAACCTTTCAATGAACAGTTCTTAAAAGAACCATTTTTTTCTTAATGTGAAGAAGCTTTTAATAATCGAAAGAATATTTTTTCACAATAAAGAACTTTTTGTCCATTTGAAAGGTTCCATAGATGTTAAAGCTTTTTAATGAAATCCTCGAAACCATTAAAGAACCTTTATTTTTAAGAGTACATGAAGAAACTAACATCCATAGAAGCTTTCCATCGCACAAAAAGTTCTTTATAGTGGAAAAACGTTCTTCAGATTAATATGTTCTTCACTCTTAGAAAAAACATTTTTATGAACCGTTCATGGTTCTTTGGGGAAAAAAAAATGGTTCTTCTGTGGAGTTGCTTGCTACAAAACCCCTCTTTTGAAACCCTATTTAAAGAAATTATGCTTATGTACAAAATAGCATATAAATCAGCACCCATTGAGAAAAGTTCTTCTTTAATTGTACTTGAATTTGAAACAAAGTAGGCCTAGTTTTCATTTCCTGAGTGGACGCTGAATTTTTTACGTTTTGTGTCCTCCATTCCATTCTAATGATAACCAGTTAGAATACAATAAAATAGTGTTTTTTGTTTTTTGTTTTGTTTTTCACATATAATTGAACAAAATTGTTTTCACCATTACATTTGAGAGTTTGCTTTTCTTATTAATTAGAACCTTTTCTGATCCCTGGTTTAAACACTGATATTATCTAGAGATACAGAAGAAAACCTCAGGTGTCCACATGTTCCCCATGAGAGAAATCTGGATCTCTAGAGCTTAAATTAGCGTCAGGATTGCAGTACATTCATTCAGTTCATATTTCAATGCAGTCGACATTATTAAAGCTTAGGATGTAAGGTAACACCTCATGCCACATTTCCCCTGTACACGTTTGATTGAGAAAAAACCCCGTGATGGTAAGAATGCCTTGTTTTTACCGCAAAAAACTGATGAGTTCCCAAAGTATGCTAATAATTACTAATGAATATTCTTGAAGGTTACATCATTGGCAAGTTTTCTGCAATAAATGTTCTTTATTAAATCGTGACATGCTGAATCTTGGGTTGCTTTTTATTGACGAGTCAATTTGATTGATTGCGTGCGTAACATTCCCGTAGGTTGTGTCAGCTCGGGATGTGACAGTATGACTTTGCAGAGTGTGTGTAACTGATACACACCTAATGGCATGTGTCTATGTGTGATCCCAGAGTTCCCGGCATCTTAAAATAGCTAGCCTAGGACACATGACAGCGAGCGACGGGAATCCTGTTCTCACTAAACTCTCTCTGGCAATTGAGGGAATTGAGGGATCTTTTTGCTGAGAAAAGTAACTGAAAAGTTGAAGAAAAAGCTATACTGTATGATAAATATATACCAACAAATATACCAAGATAATAAGTTATTGTGTAAAATATGATAGCATTGTCATTATGAACTTACAAAAATGTGTTAAAATGAGTTTAGCAAACATTTGCAGTGTGTTAATCACAGTACGTTACCCTACACCTGCAAAACGTTGCCATTATGTTTTCTATGGAGGTGGAAAATGAAAACAAATAAAACCTGTTTACCAAGCATTTGCGGAGTGTAAAGTTTCTTTGGGTATTTCGTGAAACTTAACGCCTCGAATGCTTTTGCGCTAGTTAATGTTATTTTGTGTCGTAATTTAATGGACAGGGCTAGTCAAATCAAAGATGTACTGTAATTGGGTAAAATTGGGTTCAACTATCTTGTCACCCTTAAATTAGACGTGTTTATATTGTCAGAAAGGAAATTATACTGTTGATATGGAATACAAGTAATTAAAGGGTGCTACTGGACCTATTTGGCCAACAAGTAATAAATGGTGCCATTTGGAGATTCTTGGGTCGCCCTTCTCTTAAGTTATTTTGCTCTTAGCCAGTGTTATTAGCACTGGCAGTCCTGTTCATTACAAGCAGACAATTAAGGGCTTGTCTGGTCCGGTTTTCCCAGTAGCATTTGGTGTTATTATGGAAATGAGCGTGTCGAGCACCACAGTGCCGCTGATATATTCTGTGTTTTTGTGTGTGGAGGCATTGATGCTTAGCGCCGATGCTGTGTTTGTTTCTCCTTAAGCTTGTTAATATTTTGTCTTGTGTATTCTTTTCAGTGTTATTGTTCCCTTTGGAGGGCAGAGGTGGAGTGATCAAACAGAGATTTATTCAGATAGAACTTCACCATCAAAACTGGAGGAACTGAGAAACATTTAATCTCTCATATTGTACGCAAATGAAGTCATGTTTTAACTGTGTTTTCTTGCTGAAAATTTACTCCAAGACGTAGGCTAGATTAGTTTGTTTCTTCATCAGAACAGATTTGGAGAAATGTAGCATTACATCACTTGCTCTCCAATGGATCCATTGAAGTGAATGGGTGCCGTCAGAATGAGAGTCCAAACAGCTGATAAAAACATCACACAAGTAATCTACACCACTCCAGTCCATCAGTTAACAAATTGTAAAGTAAAAAGCTTTGTGCGTTTGTAAGAAACAAATCTATCATTAAGGTGTTTTAACTTTAAAACGTCACTTCTAGCCAAAATATGACTCCATAATATCGCTTCCTCCAGTGAAAAAGTCCATCTCGATCTCCTGTTGTCCTCTCCACCGACATGTTTTGGACTGTTTTCGCTTGTAATCTGTGCTTGATCTGTGCATATTTCTCTCCTTAGTCAGAAGAGACACATTTTTTACTGGAGAAACCAATATTTTAGACTCATATTTTAGCTAGAAGCAACAGTTTGAAGTTAAAAAACGTCTTACAAACACGTTAACTGATGGACTGGAGTGGTGTGGATTACTGTGATGTTTTTATCAGCTGTTTGGACTCTTATTCTGACGGCACCCATTCACTGCAGAGGATCCATTGGTGAGCAAGTGATGTAATGCTACATTTCTCTAAATCTGTTCTGATGAAGAAACAAACTCCTCTATATCTTAGATGGCCTGAGGGTGAGTAAATTTTCAGCAATTTTTCATTTTTGGGTGAACTTTTCCTTTAAGAATCCTTTAGTGATAGAACTCATCCAATTAAATCTTCACAGCTCTGTAGTTCTTCTTTAAATGACTGTGTTGCTATTATCCTGCTCTGAATCCTATTAAAGGAAGCTTATGAAGACACTCATGACTCTCAGCTGACGAGGAGCTTAATCATGATACCTGCTTGATGTGAGGAACATCAGAGACCAGTTTGTGTCAATGCAAAACCTGAATACACTGTATTTCTCTAATGTTAACAATGAAAAAGTCTGTATTCCCAGTGTCTTTCTGACTCTAGTTTGGTAAGCATCCAGAACAGAAACACTTTTTTCCCACTGGGATTGCCTTTCCCAGGAAACATGATCTTTACCTTTATTATCTGCATCAAAAACTCATTGTGGTTTTGTAAACAAGAAGAGAACAAAAGATAAAGGAGTGTCTGAGTAATGCAGTAATAAACGGCAGAACCCATCAGAAAAAGAAGCTTTAACCTCTAATGGAAATGAAATTGAGTTGAGATCTGATTGGTTCTGAGTAACTTTAGTGGCAGGGAAATCTGATTAAAGATCGCAAAGGCCAAATATTCCTGTGTTGATTTGTTGAAATGTTGATTTGGAGTCAATGTGAGCAATGCATTCATATGTTGATTTTGAACAGTGATTCATCTGTGATTCTGAAAAGTGTCCTCTGTGACATCCCGTTTGTGTGTGTGTCAGGGGGTTGGCACTGTGTTTGGTATGAGAGCTTTTTTAGGTTAATCCTTGTCTGGATGTCTGAATGATTGTCTGATTACATGTGTGAATGAATGGGAAATCATAACTGTTAAATGTTGCTTAGTTACAGCTGATAAAAAGCCAATTGATAACAAATAAATTATAATGTAGGTAATAAAACTGTTTTAAAAATGGTTTGAATTGTATTACCAATTGTCTTTGACTTGTTAAACTGTAAAGTACCAATTGAACACTTTGAAAAGTCTCACGTTTGCATTCCTGGAATATTCCCAATTAGTTCCTGGCTGTGGAATTTAAAGGTGACTGGAATTCCTGTTTTTAGGTCCTGGAATGACACCATGAACAGTTTTACACAGGCCTGCTAATGAAAGATATGCTATTATTAGCCGCTAGCTTGAGACGTGGTGCAAGATTCTTGTGTTTGCTTTGTTCTGACATGGCGATTAGCAGCTTTACGCTCATGGGGAAAGGTATGCTAAGTGATTGTGTTAGCAGCACGTAGCACAAGTATCGTTTTTTGTACAGAAATAAGTTTTAACTTTCAAATTATTAACTTTATATTAGCTGCTCTGTTGCATAACTAAGCATGCTAGGAACACCTGAACTGCAGACTAGCGGTTAGCATGCATGTTGTCACACTAAGCCAATGAGAAACAAATGTGAGTCTATTATTTCCTCGTCTTGGATTTAAAATTTTGAGCGGTGCTAGCCTGTAAAAAAACACAATGCTAGTGTGTTATGGAAGCCTCTCAGAGCATTGTGCTGGTGCTAAGATCTACTAAATGGTTTTCAGAATACATTGCTAAGCAGGTGCTAGAGTGTTTTTGATAGTTGCTGAGTGGTTGCTTACCGATCAAAGCCAGAAAGAGACCAACTAATTGTGGTTTATAATAATATTGTCTTTGAAATAAGGTTGAAGTGTACTTAAGTGTATAAAGGCACAGTCACTAAAGTATACTTGGTTACACTTTTTTTAAGGTGTCCTTGTTACAGTGCAAGTATACGATTAAGTACTGAGTAATATTAATTAACTACATGTACTTACTATATGGTTAGGATTAGGGTTTGTCTTAGGGTTACTTGCTTGTAATTATGCATAATTTATTGTTAAAATAGTAAGTACATTTAACGTGTAACAAGGACATCTTAAAATAGTGTTACCATATACTCTTTTTAAAGTACATTTACATTTAGTCATTTAGCAGACGCTTTTATCCAAAGCGACTTACAAATGAGGACAAAGGAAGCAATCAAAATCAACAAAAGAGCAACAACATGCAAGTGCTATGACAAGTCTTGGTTAGCCTAACGCAGTACACGTAGAAAGTGTTTTTTGTTTTTTTAAAGAAAATGAGTAGATAGAATATAGAAAGAAAGAAACCTAGTTTTTTATTTTTTATAAGAAACAAGTAGATCGAATAGAAAAAAGAAAGCTAGTGTTAGTTTTTCAAGAAAAGCTAGCAGTTAGAGAATAAATATGCAATTGATAGAGGGTCAAATGTGTGTGTTGTTGTTTTTTTAAATAAAAAGAAGACATATAGATAAAATATAATTAGAATAGAGAATGCTAGAGTTAGAGGGTCAAATAAAGATGGAAGAGATGTGCTTTTAGTACATTTAAGTGAATTTTTATTGCATTAATACTATATGATCTACAAGTAAAAATGTTTTTTAAAGTATACGTTTATGAATTGAAATACACTACAAGTGCACATTCAATACAATCAAGCATACTTATTTTTTCACAAGGTTTATGCTGATTTGTTTTGTGGAAAAGTACATTTCAGCATACAAAGTACTGATTATGGAAACAATATACTTTAAAAATATATAATTAAGTGCAAACTGAATGTTTTTGGACACTGAATTTTGTGTTATTTGCAATTAAATTAAAATTTATTATAGTTTAAATTTACATTAAATGTAACATACTTAAGTAGGACTTAAGTCTTTATTCAGAATTTCATACATCTATTGTCTTTGGTTATAAGTGTACTACTGAATGTAGTGACCGTATACTTAAGTATGTACTTAAATGTATACTTAAGTGTGTTCTTAAGAGTGTACCTTACTTAGCCTTTTTTCTATAGTACTGTATTATCCACAAGTATTTTTTTAAATAAAATACTATTAAGATTTGACGTACACTACAAGTGCAATACAGTTAAGCACAGTTCTTCACAAAGGTTATCTTGTCTTAAAAACATAGCCTATATATTATTTTATCCTCAAAAACAACCAAAAATACTACATTTTACAACTACATTTTACAGTGTTCATAGCACAACAAATTTATGTAGCGAAGTTTGTTACTTAGGGTTGTTAGTGTTAATGAGATGCCGACTAAAATAGATTGCTCCCCCATTAGCATTAGCGTTCTCATTTCCCGCTCTGGTAAACACAGATGCACTCTAGTTGAAGGCCAAAATTCACTGTCTTTAATTTCGAAAAGAGCAATTCATCTCTGTCTGTTTTTGCTTTAATTTTATCCGTTTTATCTATCCACATATCCGTCCTTCGTTTCCTGCTAACCGCCAAATACACAGTCAATTTAGCCTTGGACAGATTGCTCTGATTTAAGCCACCACCGGCCTCCATTTCCCTGTCAGTTGACTCTCTGAATAATGAGATGGACCTTTCGGTGTCATAGAGACGCTGACACTCGCTGGCCGTTTTCTGACTCTGATCTAACATTTCTTGGAAGCGGTTCAGGAGAGAATGAGGCTGAAAGGCCAGCGCCTCTGACAGCTGTAGATGGCCATTAAACGTGCGGCGGCCCGTCTAACCGACCCTCTCAGAACAAACAGCACTTATCGACGAGCCGCACTGGATCATGAAGATGTACGGCACTCTAATGGCTGAGAGAGAGAGAAAGAGCAGTGGAGTGGAAGACGAGGGAAAATTACCGGCTCAGTCTGAGCTGACACAATTCAGGACTGCGTATGACAACACCCTTAGGAAGGAGGGAAGAAAACAAGCAGGATAATATGGCAGGATTTTGTTTGACTATTTTACGATCTTTTTGGGTTTAAAATTGAGCACTGCACTGTTTCTCATGCACTGGAAAGATGTGAAACTGTACTATATAGGGAAGGTGAGCAAAAATGAGTGACTTTTATCTAGGCCTACTGTGTGTTGAGAATGAAAGGAGATTTCAAACCGGGGCCTGCAAGGGGTTCACAAAATGTACATTTTTTTTATTGTTATTTAATATTAAGGGATTTCAGAAGTGGCCAGAAGGGCTTTACAGAAATTGAATTCTTTTTAGGTTTTGTTGTTATTTAATAAAAGAGGTTTTCAAACAGGGTGGCACAAGTGGTTCACAATTATTTCTTATTTTTTTTATTTATTCATGAAAGGGGTTTTCAAAAAGGAACAACATTTTTTTATTGTCATTTAATAAAATGTGTTTTCAAATAAGGGTTTAAAAGGGATTCACAAAAATTGAAAAAAAAGTGATGAAAGGGGTTAGAGCTGCACGATTAATCGTTAAAAGATCGCGATCTCAATTCAAACACCCACGCTATCTGATTTCTAAATGATGCATGCCCATAAGTGATTAAAAAATAAAAAAATACATTTATTCATTTAGCAGATGTTTTTTATCCAGATTGACTTACAAGAGCAGTAAAACGTGTTTAAATCATAAAAGTTCATCACAATTTATATTCTATTGACAGACCTAGTTTTTAACAATAATATTAAAAAAAAAGTTAAAAACCTAATCATCATAATCAATAGTAGTTAAAAAAAAATTAATTGAAAGTACATATATGAAATTACAATATTTTAAATGTTAAACAGCAACAATATTTTAAGTAAACGACAACAACATTTTAATAAGTATAATAATTTGTATTAGTTTCGTTAATTAAACATTTAGGTATATATTTTTATATAAAAACCAAAATAACAGTGAAGACACTGCTGATGAACGCTTTAATGTGGCAAAGATGACAATCTGCGGATCTTTTCTCATAGATGGATGTCATACAGGAAGTGTCTGACTGTGAGCTCTGTTGTTCTGGGGTCTCTCTGTGTTTGTTGTCCTGGGCCCCCCGTGTGACCAGATGCTTTTCCCAGCTTGACCGTATGAGAGAAAGTGCCACAGCAGCAAACTGTGACGTGACACGCTGTGTCCTGTGAGAACAGAAAGAGTGTGTGTGTGTGTGTGTCACATAAAGGACTAGCGTGATTGTGGTGTCACCTGTTGTTTGGTGTGCGTGCGTTCATGTGTCAAACTCTCACAGCCTGTTGATAGCAGAAAGAAAAGCATCGTGTATCAGACAGACATCTAGGAGTCAGGGAGGAGATGTCAGCAGTGCTTCACACAATATTTACTGTAACTTACATTGTGTGATAAGAACGGCATAACGAAAACATCAACTCAGTGTGCTTTTGCAATTGTTTATTTTTGGATAGTTCTGATATTAATGTTGTTATTTGCATTTCATTTATTTAGCTAGTTACGGTCTTGTTTTTATTTATTTATTCATGTATGTATGTATGTATGTATGTATGTAGGGGTGTGCGATATACCGGTACACACGATTAATCGGTAGAAATTTGTCAACCGATAGAGATTTTGGACTATCATCTCTATCGCGGTTACATGCTCACGTGACATTGCTGTGCCTCGTGGTCACTTTGAACATATCGTTTGCATGCGTTTTTAAGCAAGTTTTTAAAAACAAGTGATTTTAAACCACTGAAATACAATCAGCTGGGAAAGAACTCATTTCGCTATATGCACGCGCTGTCTGAGAGACCCACACACGTGAAGACGGTGCTTATAGAGCGTTGAAGTACTGAACAAAGTTACTGTATTTTTGCCGCTTAATAGACCTTGAACAGTTAAATACACACTTGTATGTGTCAAAATGCCCGTCTTTGCATGTATCCTCGTAAACACAGTAATTTAGGTCTTAAGTGAAAGCAAACAGCTGAGGATGAAAACACGTGTAACAGTATATTGGATCTGGGCAGCTCTTAAAGTGATAGCAGTCTAATATCCCTGCTGTCTGTCATTCATGTCATTAGACTCTGTCATTCAAACAGAGAAAATCTTTGACTGCTTTTGACTTAATCACATTTGTAACTTTAATACGAAGAAATATATATTTAATTTACACAATGAAGAATATGCAATGTTTTTATACATTTGATTACTTTATACAAAGTAACATTTCTTTATCTGTTCTACTGTAGTTTTTTGTCACATTGCTTGCAATTAGACTAGTTTCTTATTTAATCACTGACTGTTTACTTGTCTTCAGTGAACTTGATTTTTATTTTATTTATTTTTTATAACTGTAAAAGACTATATTAAATCAATTGTGCATCACATATTTAATAAGCTCTACCTCCGTCTTTCCCAGACACTTTTTAAAAGTTAAGACATTAAACACAAAAACATAAGTCCAATTTAAAAAAAGTAAAAAAGGAAACACATTTATTAATGAGATATGAGGTATTGGTTAAATGATGCAGGCCTCACAGGAGCCTGACGTGAACGTCTGTTTGTTTTGGCATTGATGGGTGGATTGAGATTACTGCAGGTTTTGGGATTCCTGTTGCCATGGATACAGATTTCTCCTACAGCTGGACGACAGTGGAGAACATTTGTTGTGCTCAACCGTCTCCGAGTTGAAACATGGTGAAAAGTACAGCACTGTTAGTGCCTGCTGACTTTAGTTGACTGTGGCTGTTTGTAGGAACTTCATGCAGAGATAACATCACATGATCGGGTGACATTATGAGTGACGGTATGTTTTTAATGCTCTTAGTGGATTATGCGACTTCTAGATGTGTTTTGTTTATGAAACGGACTGATGGGGTTTGGAAAGTCTAATGTACGATGAAGGCAAATCTGATATTTTCATTGCACTGATTTGGAAATGATGATATGAAGTTTTGGGGTCAACAATGGTTTTAACAATTCAGTTATTTTGACATTAGTGTGTAGAAAAAAGAAACACTGTCATCTAATAGAAAGAAAGAAATAGAAAATATATATTTTTTTTTTTATAATTAAGTACAAGATATATTTATATTTTTTAAAGTTATTTTATAATAATATTAACAATTTAATTTTTATTATATATGTTTTATTTTTTTTATTTGTGTATTTACCATTATGTACATTTTTAACACTTTTTTTTTAAACCCCCTTAAATAAACTACTTTTTTATCAAAACTGTAAAAGATTATATTACATTATTTCTGAATAACCTAATTAATATTTATAAGCTTAGTCTTTGCCATTTTGTGATATGTTAATTGTAATTAGTTTTCACTTTTTGAATATTTTAATTTTAGAAACAACATGCCATTTTAATACAACTCTAAATAGTTTTAACAGTTTGTGGTTAGTGATTTTAATGTTTTATTTTATTTCATTTTATTATTTAAGCTCTTAAGCTTTTTTTTTTTTACACCATTTTGATCCCAGTAAAAAAAAAAACCCTGACATTTTACTGTATTTTATTATTAGAAACCCTGATATTTCTTCATATACATGAGCACTAGGTTCACTTCATATCAAACCACAGATGTGATGTTAAGCAGATTTTGGATGCAGAGCCCGTAATTGTTCTGTTGCTGTGGTAACTCTCTCTCTCTCTCTCACAGACACACACACACACACACACACACACACACACACACTTGTTGCTTTGAGCAGATTCAAGGCCACAGAACAACAGCGGCTTTGATCAGGAATTTAAAATGCAAAGAGCAGTATGGCTTTTCTCCTGCGCTCTCTTTGTTTCCTCTCGGGTCCCTTTTTCATCATAGTGTCTCTCTGTGTCCCGTTCTCTCTCTCTCTCGCACTCGCTCCAGACACACAGAGAAATGGAGAACAGTCACTTCCTGTCTGCAGCAGCATCTCTGTCTCTCTGATTTAATTAGCTTGATGGGTAAAATGTTGTGAACATGCGTCGGCTGGTCTGAGGTGTTGATGCGTTTCCTTCTCTCCTAAGGTTAGTTTCCATGCAATTTAAATCCAGTCTGACGTAAAAATGAACATTTACTTCCTAGTTCAATTAATAAGCAGATATTTGGCCATTTTAACCTGCTAATTAATAGAAATGTGTGTATTTGTATGAGTAGACTGGTGAGAATGCTATTTTGCATAACTTTCATTTCAGGCTTCAAGCTAGTCTTAATGTAAAGAGCTTAAACTACAGTCGAGTTACTTGGGGGAAAAAATACTAAAATAAGATTCAAGATAACGTCTAAGCTATTTCACCTTTTAAATATCAGATGATAGTGAGTTTTTGTGTAGTTTATTTCATGAAAACAAAACAATAGCTATGTTTCCTTTCAAGGTTGTGAATTTAATTTAAGGAAAAATTTAACATTTTTGTATGTTGCTTGGTTTTTGTTGTTCGTGACTTCATATAAAACTTAGTGCAACTAATATAAAAATAATATATATTTTTTTGTTGTCTATTGATTTTTGTTCATATAAAAATACTACAAAATTAGTATAATACTTTTTTGTATATTGTTTTTTTCATATAAAATAAATTAAAAATATTATTCAAGAAAGAAAGAATATAACACTTTATAAAAATAAAATAAAAAATAGAATATAATAATTTTTGTTGTATATTGTTTAAAAAATAGAATAGAATATTTTATTTTTCTAATATATTTCTTTGGTTTTGTTGTTTGTTGTTTGGTTTTTGTTTATATACAAAATAATTAACAAAATTGAATAATCCTTCATTTTTGTTGTACAGTATATTTTTTGTTTTTGTTGTTCATATCAAAATAAATAAAGAATAAAATAAATAAACAATATTCAAGAAAGAAAGAATATAACACTTTATTAAAACTAAAATAGAATACAACTTTATTTTTGTATTTTTTGGTTTGGTTGGTCATTTAAATTAAAAGATATAATCAATACAACATATAATTTTATTTTTTTGTTTATTGTTTGGTTTTTGTTTGAATAAAAATGCATTAAAAAAGAATAGATTAAATAGAATATAGTCCTTCATTTTTGTTGTATATATTTTTTTGTTTATAAACAATTTTATTTAAAATAAAATAAGTAATATTATAGAAAGAATATAACACTTTATAAATAAAACGACAACAAAAATGTAATACTCTTATTGTATATTGTTTGTTTTTTGTTGTTCATCTAAAATAAATAAAAAGAATATTCTAGAAAAAGAATATAACACTCAGGTAAACAGGCAAAAGAGTAAAAATGGAAGTTGTTGGATCTTTATACTTTATAGAGCATATATTATAATGCAATTTTCTGTTTATTTACTTTTTGAGTAAATAAATAAATTTGAGTAAATGTTCTTATTTTTTCTCAGGTGTTTTCATTCTTGTCAATTTTTGCATGTATAATTATTGTTAATTTATGCCATGGTAGAAAGAATGGTAAGAATTGTTCAAATGGACTAAAAACTACAACACATTACTGTAAACGTTGTTGTAAATAGTTGCTGTTCATGTTCAAAAAAGAATCATCTAAAAGTGGAAGCTGTAGCCACTGCATAAACATAAAAATGGACTCCATTTGCTGATTTACGCCAGCCGTTGCTCCTTGATTCTTATTTACCGAAAAACGCATATTTGAGAACTCCACAGGAAAGCATAGAATTTACATGTCACTATGGAAACGTTGCCATGGCACCCGCCTCTTCTGCTGTCATGGAGCGTTTTCCTCGACGACGAGAGCTCTAATAGATTTTTTCTCTTGTTTTATTTAAGCTCTAAATTGTCTGTAACTCAAGAGGCGCTGCTGACATATCAAAGACGAACGCCGCCGAGCCGCATCAATTTGAGATTCATTTGAAGAAATGAACGCTTCACGTTGCGTTAGCAGACAAATGCGATAGAAAGCGTCTCGTTCAGAAACGTGTGGCTGAGATCCTGTTTAATATCAGCTCTTTGTGGGTAAAATGAAAAAGCAATGACTCGATCTCAGAGCTACTCCAAGTCCAATCTCTATCGCTCTGAGCTAATATAAACAAGGCGCTCGCAACACTAAGGTCATGGGTTTGATTCCCAGGGAATAGATGAACTGATAAAACCTCTGAAAGAAAGTGCTTTAGTAGTTTTGAAAGTTTAGTGATCTCACAGGTTTTCTTGGGTAACAGGGTTTTATGCATCTTTATTTAACAGACTGCTGGCTAAGACAGACGTACTGATGAATAATTTCTATTCTTTTGCTCAATAAAACATTTTCTTCACACAGAAAACACAAGTTCTGCTCTTCGGTGTAGTTTTGCATCATGATGTATGGATCGCGGATGGCTGGTCATTTCTTTTGCTTTCTTTCTTTCTGTTTTTTGAATTGTTGCGATGTCTCAGTCCTTCCTAGAACTTCCGGGTGAATCTCACGAAATGGTCATATTTCATCCTAAAAACTCAAAAGAACGCTATGAAAAGTTATGTAATAAATTATATTTTATGTAAAGAAAATAAAGCCTATTTTAGGGCAGTATTTTTTACAAGGTAATTAGAATGATATTTTTATTTTACATTATGGTAATGATGGTATTTATTTATTTGTTTATTTGCATCATGTAATTACAATTGTTTTATTTTTGCATCATGGTAATGATGGTATTTATTTATTTGCATTATGTAAATAGCATGATATTTTTGTTGCATTATGGTAATAATGGTATTTATTTGCGTTATGGTAATTCAAATTGTGTTTTACATTATAGTTATTTGTTTTTTTATTTGCATTATGATAGATTTTTTTTCCTATTTTTGTAATGACATTTATTTATTTATTTGCCATATGGTAATTAGACAGATTTGTTTTATTTTTTGCATTATGGTATTTAATTATTTATTTATTCACATTATGATTATTAGAATTACACTATATTTTTACATTGTGACAATGATGGTATTTATTCATTTATTTATTCACGTTATGGTACTTAGAATTTTTTTTGCATTATGATAATATATTTATTTACTTGTGTTATGAAAATTACAATTCAATTTTATTACATTGTGGTAATGATGGTATTTTGGTAGTGATAATTATTATTTGTGTTATGGTAATGAGAATTATATTTAAATGTTCAAGTGAGAATAATATGAATGACAAAAAAAATGCAGAAATTATTATGCAGTATATTTCACTGTATAATATTTTTAAAAAGTGACCCGGACGTTTTTTTTTTTTTTTGCAAGATTCCCCCATCTACAGCTTTAAAATAAAACACAGTAGAGCTCTCTGTCAAAGAGAAACAGTAATGGCCCTTTCTGTCTCCTCGTATCAGCTTTCTCAAGGGTTTTTAAAGTTCTTCACACTTTACGCTTTAGTTCCTGAAAGTTAAGAGTTGCTTCCTCCTCTCTCTCGGATCCCTGATGAGTCACACCATCTGTGCACTTTCTCCTTCTCTCTCCATCTCTTTGTCTCCGTGTGAGATGGAGACGGGACGTTGTGTCCTCTATCCGGTGGTGGACATGGTCTGAATGACAACATGGTGCTACCATTGAGCATAGGATGGATACAACTTTTTGTGTCTTCCTGGATACCATTTAAAGTTAACGTATCGCCTTGTTAGCTTATCAACATGCTAACGACAAAAAGTTCTAAGACGATACAATTGCAGTGTCAAATTGTAGTACCATTGTACTATATATTGATACGTGGTATTAGCATAGTATACATTCCGAAAAAACATGGTGTTACTATGGTAAAATGTAAAAAAAAGTTATTTCTAATTATTTCAGTCAATACTAGTGTGTTTGTATTTTTGTTGCTAATTAGAGTATTGCATCATTCACTTGCAAATAATTCCAAAAATTTCCATTGTACATGTCCAGCATTTCCATGGTGCTTTTTGGTACTTTCGACAACATATTGACATAAAAATACTGTTGTGATACCGTAGCTGTTAGATTTTAACATCATAGTACTTTGTTATATATGTGATATTAGCATGGTAAAAACATGGTATTACCCTGGTACCATGTCCAAATAATGTTCAGTGAAATTAAAAATGTATAATTTTAGCCAAAATTTGTGTATTTTACTGTATTTTTTATGCCTGTTGAAGTATCATGTTGTTAGCAACATGCTAATGACAAAAAGTACTATGGCAGTATTTAACATAATATTGGTGTTTTATGCGTACTTTATTTACTATGTATATGTTTGTTAAAGTATTGCTGTTGCAGTGTTAGCTTAGCAGCATGCTAATGACATAAAAGTTCTGTGGTAGTATTTAAAATTTAACATTTGTGTTTATGTATATTTTGCTGTATTTTGTGCTCATTCAAGTATTGTTGTTTCACTTGTTAGCTTAGCAACATGCTAATGACAAAAAATGTAGTAACATTTAGCATGTTTAACACATTTGTGTGTTATGTATATTTTGCGATACATTTTGTTAATTCGAGTTTTGTTGCACTGTTAGCTTAGTAACATGTTAGGCTAATGACAAAAAAGTATATTTGTGGGTGCTGTGTAAATTTTGCGCTAATTTGAGTAATTGTTTTGTACAAGATTTTGAACTGTTAGCTTAGCAACATGCTAACATCAAACACTAATTGCGTCCCAAATGATGCACTATACACTATGCACTATGTACTCAATCATGTAGTGTATGAATTTTATAAGGTTATTTTTAATCTGAGTCTGATAGCCCCTCCCCCTGTGCGACGTAATGAAAGCTGCAACAGTTGAGTGCATGAAGTGTCCAACATCCCACACATTCCACAACCGGGTATTTAAAGTGCACTTTTTCTTTTTGTAATTTTCAGTGTGTACACACTTCTCGTGCTATTTATACTACAAAACGTCATAGAATAGTGCATAAGTACGCTATTTGGGACACACCTACAATTTGGAACTCTAATTAAATTATGTTGCATAAGGTTTCTTTTTAGTTAGTATGCTGCCTTAAAATATAGCTGCCTATGTAGGCAGTAAGCACCAAGGTAGCTCACTATTGAGTTTAGCTTGTGCCACAGTAGCTCTTCACACCATCATTAGCATATCAATAAAAACGATGACTCTTTCAGAGGTGGCAAAATGACAGCATCAGACTGTTCTGAGTGGGATGTGGGTTCACTTATTCATGGCCGTTTCTGTGGGTAGCATCATGTGCTCTCGCTAACTCCACACTATTGCTCATCTCGAATGTGTGGATGTTAGTCATGGCATTTCAGATGATTACAAGCAGAAATGTCCTGTATGTGTTGATCTGGGTTCAGTTCATCGTGTTGAATCTGTGGTCCATCTGCAAGCAGGCTAAACTGGTTCAGCACAAGCAGCCAAAGGCGACTTTCTCCCTTCGGCCTTCATGTGTCCTCCAACTGCTGATAAAAATTAATAAACTCTGAGAGAACGATCCAAACAGCTGAAACACAATCTGTTCCACCTAGTTTCTAAACTAAAAATGATTACAATTATTAATTGAATGCCCTCAATGATTAGCATAATCAAATACCGTTTAACAGATTGCCTTGGTACATGTTCAGAACATGGTAATGCCATGGCACTTTTTTGTAAGAGAAGTCTAGATGAAACAGGAAAGATGAAACATATTTAGATGATTTTTTTTAAATCAGGCTTATGTATTTTCATAAGAATAGTTGTGTCTCTGTTGGGCCGATCATCTATTACGTGACATCCGGCCACCCCTCAATGAGTCCCATGTTTCATAGAACCTTCTAGTGATGGAGAAATACACCGGCGCCCTCTTCTGGTCAACACACTGAAACTGATGAATGGTTGTTTGTGGTACATGTTTGTGTGACTAAACTAGAAAAACTGCCTATTATAAAATAAGGGGAAACATAATAAATACATTATGCTTTCAGTACGTAAAAAAAATGATTTGTAGGCTGGAGTTTATATGCAGTTTTATTCAAGATATAAATGATTCTGGTTCTGTTTTAAAATGTTTATTTGTATTAAATAGAATATTATTTTCTATTTTTCTAGAATAGAAAAACTTTTCTATTTATTTATTTCGTATTTATTTTTTATGACAAATCCCAGTAACAAAGATTGAATTTGTGCTTTTAGATAACGTCTTTTATTTTCATATATCAATTAAAGTCAACTGGTGTATATATAAAACTTTCATTATATTAATTGGTACATACTAAAGCAAATCAGAACAGTTTTGACATAAAATATGTAAACAATATGTAAACAACACATAAAATACTAAAAACAATCTAAAAAATAAAATTGAACATATAGCTTTTAGGACATAGCAATTTTACTATCAATTTTTGGTTTGAATTGAAATTATTTCATTATTTGACTAGAAACAACACGAGGCATGACATTAGAACAGCTAACAGACGTTAGGTAGTAGGTGTTATTTTAGTATGATTTATATACTATTACAGTATTTATTAAAGTTTTGAATAAGCTTTTATTTTTTATATTATATTATACTTTTTATACATTATATTATAATTTTTTTACATTTTTAATTTATGTTTTAGTGATTTTATGTGCTTTTGTCATTTCTATTATTTTAAAAACTACTATTTTTATATTTTTTATAAATTTATTTATTTTTAATTGTAGTAATTTTAGTACTTCATCTTGTTTCAGTTAATAAGTGTTTTTGTCTAATATTTATACTTTTTCATCTTATTTCAATTACAGAAAACTATTTTTAATAATTTTAGTTAACAACAACACTGATAATAAGTAATTAGTAAATGATTCAAATTGGGGTCATTATTATGAAATATTTGACCACAGAACCTCATTACTGGCTGATCAGAATCATCATTTCCATGTTGTGGAATGATAACTGTCTTCATGTATTGTCCACTAGATGGTAGCAAAGGAGTAAAAGTACTTACTAGATGGGTTTAATGTTAAAAGTTGTAATGTTTGTCTTTCTCTGTAGATCACGGGGACGATCCTGCTGGCAGTGGGATTATGGGGGAAATTCATTCTGGGTCCGTACATCTCTCTGATCGCTGAGAACTCCACCAATGCTCCCTACGTGCTCATCGGGACCGGGACCACCATCATCGTGTTCGGACTGTTCGGATGCTTCGCCACATGCCGCGGGAGTCCATGGATGCTCAAACTGGTGAGTTTAGTCTCAGGGAGCACATTTTACATCAAATGATGCCCCAAAACAAACAGAGAGTGTCTCTCTCGCTCTCTCCTTCTCTAGTACGCCATGTTCCTGTCTCTGGTGTTCCTGGCCGAGCTGGTCGCTGGCATCTCGGGCTTTGTTTTCCGTCATGAGGTGAGACGTGCATACGCATATTCTCCGGCGGTGACCCTTAATGCGTCTCAGAGATCTCCATCTGTCTCGCACTAGGAGGGCTTGTTCTGGTGACATCTGACAGAGAGTGTGTGTGTGTGTGTGTGTGTGTACTCAGATCAAGGGCACCTTTATGAGGACGTACAACGAGGCCATTCAGAACTACAACGCCCAGGACGAGAGGAGCATCGCGGTGGACAACGTCCAGAGGAGTGTACGTTCAAACACTGGTTAACATCAGTTCATCTGTTTAATGCTGTTTATCTAGTGTAAGGAAAATTGTATCATAATCTGCATTAAAATTTAGACAGATACCTGCCTTGACTGGAAGTTTAAAGTAGTTCTAAAAGCTTTAAGTTTATAGTTTGCATGTCAGTTAGATTGATTGCTAGTCCTTGCTAAGGTGTTACAAGTAATCACTATTTTCTGGTTGTTAGGTAGTAGTAAGGGCATTCTGTGTGGTTGCTATGGGGTTGCTAAGTTATTCTGGGTGGTTAGGGTGTTGCTTTGATATTTTCTGATTGTTAGGCAGTTGCAAGGGCATTCTGTATGGTTGCTAAGGTATTCTGGGTGGTTAAGGGGTTGCTAAGAAATTTTCTGGTTGTTAGGTAGTTGCAAGGGCAGTCTTTCTGGTTGCTATGAAGGTTGCTAAGGTATTCCTGGTGGTTAGGTGTTGCTAAGATATTTTCTGATTGTTAGGCAGTTGCAAGGGCATTCTTTGTGGTTGCTATGGGGGTTGCCAAGATATTCTGTGTGGTTAGGGTGTTGCTAAGATATTTTCTGGTTAAGTAGTTGCAAGGGCATTCTTTTTGGTTGCTAAGGTATTCCTGGTGGTTAGGGTGTTGTTAAGATATTTTCTGGTTGTTAGGAAGTAGTAAGTAAGGACATTATTTGTGGTTGATAGGAGGATGCTAAGGTATTCCGGGTGGTTATGGTGTTGCTAAGATATTTTCTGGTTGTTAGGTAGTAGTAAGTAAGGGCATTCTGTGTGGTTGCTATGGGGGTTGCTAAGATATTCTGGGTGCTTGGGTTTTCTAGGGTGTTTATAATGTGTTCCATGTAGTTTTTAGGGGGTTGCAGATAGATAGATAGATAGATAGATAGATAGATAGATAGATAGATGTAGCATTACCCGTCATGAGCTCTGATCTGTATGATATTCTCTCTCACTGTGTTCAGTTGAGTTGTTGTGGAGTTCTGAACTACACCAGCTGGTTCTCCAGCGTTTATTACCCTGTGAATGGAATTCCTCCGAGCTGCTGCGCTAACATCTCCGACTGCAACACCTCAGACCTGCGAAACACCACCATAGTGGCCACCAAAGTCCATCAGCAGGTAACACACACACACACGCACACACACACAGATTGTGTTTTTCATGTATTTATAATGCTTCTGTTGTGTGCAGGGCTGCTATGAGCTGGTGACGACTTTCATTGAGATTAACATGGGCATTATTGCTGGAGTAACGTTTGGAATTGCATTCTCACAGGTAAGATGGAGACTTATTCTCTTATCTTTTACTCTTTTTTTTGTGGTTACAGGAAATCTGTAAAATCTGTTAAACATTTTAAAGATATCCCATAAAATGTAAATATTTTTTTACTTTTTCAAATATTTAAAACAAAATACATTTTTATTCTAAATATTTTATATATTTGTTTTTTATTTTAAATTAAAAAAAAATTAAAACACTGTGCACTTATTTTAAACATTTTATACTTTAAATATTTTTTAAAGATGTTCTACACTTGTATTTTAAACATTTGTTTTTTTAACTTTTAATATTCTGCACTTATTTAATTATTCTATACTTTTATTTTAAACATTTGATTTTAAGTATTCACACCTATTTTTAAAACATTTAATTTGATTGTTTTGACCTTTTTTATGTATTAATAGTTTTAAGCCTTCTATGTAAAAGATTGCTGTTATATAGAAATCACCTCTTGAATGGTCAAACAAATAGATAGTCCCGCCCCAAACTCACGCAACTGGTCGATGTTATTATCTGAACATCTCGCACGCGGTTAATTTAATCTAAACATAAGCAGGAATGTTTTTCCTCTCCCTGAGACGTCAGAATCGCGTCTGAGGCGATCGTTTGCGAGCTAATATTTACTCCAATCTGTTTTCCGTTTACCGCTGAAGCGAGCTGAACAGCTGGCTGCTGTTGTCTCGCACAGGTGGAGCGGTTCGCGCCGTCGAAATGAGTCACTGGGTAACGGCGCGTCTAAAAGCTCGAGCTAGAGCCGCGCTGCCATGACAACCCCGCCGTGAACGCCGACCCCGGGCTGTCTGTGTTTTCCCAGCCCTCATTTAGTAAACACACATAGACACAGGCGCGGGAGCCGAGCGTTTGGCGCAGCTGGGGTTTGCTAGCGAACGTGCCGCTTCAAACGCAATCAGGCGCTCTGTCACTCACGCTTCCGCCTCGGGACCATTATGCAGATATCGCTCCATCCGTACTAATGGGTCCAAAGGGCCGCGCAGGAACACCTCGACCCCTCCGCCGCGCGCACGCGATGCTAATTGAACTGTAAACGTTATCTGTGAGCACACAGGCGGCCCGAATCAATGACATCTCTTAATACGTCTAATCTTCCGCCGCGCACGTGGAATTCTTTTGGCTCGGTTAAACGGGAATCAGTAAACATTCATTATGATTATAACTAGAATTTGGTGCGCGCGGAGAGAGCGAACTGTAAACCCGGGAGAGCAGCCGGCAGTAACGACTATCGCAATTTAATTTAATTAGCTATTACGTTGGGAGAGGGAGGACAAAAAAGCCCCTGGAAAACAGCTTTACCATGGTAACGGCCACGCGCCTGTGTGTTTTTCAGCTGATCGGGATGCTGTTGGCCTGCTGTCTGTCACGATTCATCACTGCCAATCAGTACGAGATGGTGTAGCGGCGTGTGCACAGGTGAGACACACACACACTCACACACACACGTCTGGTCAGCTATCTTTGTAGAGACTCTCCATAGGCGTAATGGTTTTTATACTGTACAAACTGTATTTTCTATCACCCTACACCTAAACCTACCCCTTACAGGGAACTTTGTGCATTTTTACTTTATCAAAAAAACTCATTCTGTATGATTTATAAGCTTTTGTAGCCATGGGGACCTCAATTTAGGTCCCCGCTGTGACACGAGTCCCCATGAGTCTGTGTGTATTCAGGTTTAAGTCCCCACCAGGATATATAAACCTGTACACACACACACACACACACACACAGAGAGAGAGACTGACTAGCTTCAGCTGTAGCACACTGTCTGGTTAGAAATGGACTGCAACTCCTCATGATACTCAAATAGCTCACAGTAGAATCAACTCTCAGGTGATTCTAACAGAGTTTGGGTTTAGCGTGACGTAAAGATGCAAATGTCAGATAAAGTATTAAATAAAATTGAAATATTGAATAAAATAGTTTCAGTACGTGTTTTCTTAGAAGGCAGCATAATTAATTTGCCGTTCCCATTATGAACAGGCAAGTATATATAGATTAAATAAATACAGATGTAGAAAAAGAAAAAAGTATACATATATAACCAATTATATAATTCAAATATAATTAATAAATAATTAACAAATTAAGATAATTAAATTGTGTGTGTATATGTATCAATTATGTATATACATTAATAGTCAATTATATATATTTATTTGTACATATTTATATATAAATATCAAACATCCAAATTTTTTATAAGGGTTTTGTGAAGTTATTGCAAACTTACAATATATAAGCATAATTATGTTTACTTTTATATGAATATATATTTCTTTAAATTATATATATAATTAAGGAGCTAAAATGTGTGTGTATGTATGTATATATATGTATGCAACTGCATTTTGGCTTTGTTTCACTAATGCATTCTGGGTAAATTCTCTGTGAATGCAACAACGTATTTTCTTAGCATAATTAAGTTTACTTATTTGTATTCTTGATGTGAACAGGCAAGTATGTGTGTGTGTATATATATATATATATATATATATATATATCTATATATATCTTTTATTTTTTTATTAAAGATAATAAAAAAAATGTTTTATTGTTTGTTAAAATGTTAATTGAATATATAAATAAATACATATATTATTTTTTTTATTTTTTTGAGGATACATGCAATGTTGCCTTAGAATTTCATCAAATTCCCTTTAGTAAACAAACATGATCTTGCCTCTTTGAATATGCAGAAATTTTAGAACTGTATTGGAGTGGAGGAATTTTCAGTGAATAGTGACTTATATTTCAATCTCCTCACCAAAGCTGTGCTAAGAAAACTTTGAGGGTCAATGTATTTAAACCTCTTTCCCGTTTCTACAGGCACAGAAGACGTACGACACCTTGGAAAGGGAAAGCAACCCAAAAATGCTAGCACACTTCATTCTTTCTCATCTCTTTTTATTCTCTCTCCTTTTATCTTTCATTCTGTCTTTCCTGTCTTCTTTTTTCTCCTTTCCGTCATTCCTTAATCATGCAGTTGTGCCATGACCAAAGCCTCTCCTTTCGAAACATCAGCGTTAGTGAGGAAAAGGAAATGGTTTTAAGACGCACCCCTGCGCACGCATACTTTACTCTGTACAAAAACCTTGCATGCGGAAACCATCTCACACACACTAGAACTAAAGTCAACAGCGTTTCTGTAACACCGCGTCCTAACCGGTCACATACAAGCCAATCGATATCGCAATCTCTCTCTAGCTGCATATCAAATATGTTCAGGTTAGCTGTGGTTTTTGCCGCTTTTTCTATTTTTAGACAGAGAAATGACTTGATATTTGGAACATAAACGCAACTTAAGTGTGGTTTGTTAGATATCTATCCTTTTTTGAGAAGAAAAACTATTCGAAACCTGTGTTTTTTCTTATCTATCCGTCATTTTGTCATCTTGGTTTCTATTTGTCACATTGCAGTTCGTAGCTCCGCCCACAATGATTTCTCATTGGTCCAGATAGCTGTATATTACACATCAAACATTCTGATTGGCTATTGTGGCTTTGCGCAGTATTTTCACACATCTGGTTAGGACATGGTGTTACTTAACCCCTAAAAAAATGACTTCAATGCAAATTTGTTAGTTAATTGTTTTTTTTTTCAAGAGGAAAACTATTAAAAAAGAAAAAAAAATGCAGATGACAAGATGTTTTTGTTGTTGTTGTTGCTGTTGTAAAATCTTTGGCAAAGGGGTTTATCTCAGAAATGGCTTTTTTGTCTTCATTTTTTGCTCCACATCTCAGCGCGGGGTTGAATGTGACTCGACAAAATCACGTACAGAGTCAAAAACATCAATTTTGTCTTGTCGTGAAAGCCAAAAACAAGCAATTTTCTGCCACATATAGCTGCGTACAGAACTCAAATACATTTAGACTGAAGTCTTAACATGTGCTCTTAAAACTAGTGGCTTTTATGTCATTGTAAGACAAGCAGATATTTCAGAGTGATTTTCAGAGTATCTCTAAACACTGTTTAATGAGCGATTTAATGGGTAATTTTGCAGTTTATGGATTGTAATTACAGTTTTACACCATATCTACTTTGTGAGACACTGTATTTTCTATTATTTTGTGGCTTTTTACTGTAAGAATGTAATCAGCTCTGGGAATTTTCAAGCTGCATGAGATATATGAAGGACAACAAGAATGATATTTATAAGAATGAATGCTTAGAAAAATATATATAAAAAATATTGCACCTTAAAAAAGCTCTAAAAAGGTTACCATTTGTCAGAACGCTTTGTGAAACTTATATATACACTGTTATATGACATTTTACTCAAAGTAAAAATAATAATAATCAGCATCATGTCATGCTAGAGTGATTATGTTGGCAGGAGAACAGCTCTTAAAAACAGATAGAATTTGATTTACAACTTTATATAAAGTGGAATAATCGCAGGTTTTCTGCATAATAAAGCGCTTTGTTGGTTCATTTTTGCAAGAATGAACCAAGCTTTAGACCTCTGCTGTTTATTTATTGTTTATTTATTTGCATGTGTGGTAGAAATCGCTGCAGTCTTTGGCTTTCTTTACTTTTTTGAATCGTGAAGTACTGTCAACTGAATTCCATATTTACGTGTGTCAATGTGCATTTCTCTTTTTAATTTAATTTTGTGTTCTTGTTTTGTATGGTTTTCTCATTGATCATTAATTCTCATTTATAGGACATGTAGCTGTTATATTAATATCAAAGCATCATTTCTGCAGCTGCCCCTTGTGTTGATGGTCATTAAGTATTAGAGTCCAGAATTCATAGTGTGAACACACGTGATGAATACACATCTCCAGATAGACGAGCGGAGTAATAATATACTTTGTATAATATAAGAAAACTTTTTAAAATGCATCACCAGCTAGCATGCCAACAAAATGTACGTTGATATTGTAAACAACCGTGATCTCTATGAATAAAATGGTTCTTCGTCGTTATCAGCTTCTGGTTTGTCTTCATT
The DNA here is from genome assembly GCA_027422415.1 of Schizothorax lantsangensis. Lineage (NCBI taxonomy): Eukaryota > Metazoa > Chordata > Actinopteri > Cypriniformes > Cyprinidae > Schizothorax > Schizothorax lantsangensis. The sequence goes on along the minus strand of CM049843.1, from coordinate 15,569,606 downwards.
TGAAGTTTGTGATGGATGGATGGATGGATGGGGATCATGTGTAGGTCCATATACATCCTCTTTTTCCCAGACACGTTCTGGTCGTGATTTCTAAATTGCCTAAAAAGTCCGGGTTATGGCTTTGTTTTCCTATTGATATGCTCTCTACGTACATTAATTATAAACGCATATTTGCATTGCTTTTGACCGTTTTCTGTAGATCCCACCTTCTCGAATGCCACGATAGGTTGATTATACACTGCCTGCATGCTATTGGTCAAACTACTTTTCAGTCATTACCTTCAGTAAGTATGTAAACAATAGGAAAACAAAGCCAAAACCCGGACTTTTTAGGCAATTTGGAAATCCCGGCCAGGACATGTCCGGGGAAAAGAGGACCTAAGGTCACCCTAGTGGTGTGAAAATTGCCTCGCTTGTTTGATCATGGCTTGAAGGCTGAACGCTGTTCTCTTCCTGACCGCTAGATGGCACCACGATGTTGTTGAAAAACGAAACGAGGCCGCAGCCACAACGAAAGGAGATCTCCGTTTATGGGGAAAGCCCATGCAAATAACCATGCAGATATGGATTATAATGCAGATATTGTGTCTTCTGAGAATGAGAAGATCATATATAAAGAACAGATCTAATGCCCCCCAAAAAGCATGTCCTACTATCTGTCTGACACTTAAAAAATGATCTGAAACATCAAAACAAGTGGCGTCTAGATGAACATGTTCCACTAACTTTTGATAGCTAAGTGTCCATTTTGTCCTCGTTTTGAACAGTTTATCTACTGTTTTATCATTTACAACCCAAACAAACTTCATTTTGTGACGTGTTTTGCAGTGTTCTTGTGCTATATCTTTCTTTACAATAAAATTCACTTTCCTTGACATTATTCAAAGCAACGACTGAAAAAGTGACTTGAGCGAACAAATACATTTTGGTGAGGCTGTATGTAGATCTGTATTTGATGTATGACCTTCAACCTTTTCCCTAGTGTCATTATATATATTGCATAATATTTGCAAGTTAGTATTTGCATAATTCCACTGATCTGTGCAGGCTTAGCTACAGTCTCTTTAGGAATAACATTTGAAAAAAATAAATAAAGTATATATAGACTGTGTTATGCATGTCTCTTTGTGAAAAAGTAGTACCTTTATATGTTTCAGCTATCATAAAATATCGTTCTGATGATGTGAAGAGTATTTTGGGTACTTATTCAGGTACTTATTTTTGTTTTGCTCTTGTTGACATATAAAGCCCTTGAAAAGTGGTTAGATCAGAAAGCTCCATTTATAGACAAAAATATAGTTTTTAAAATATGAAGTTTGGTATTCGACCACTTCAGGAATAATCTTTGAACAATTCATTAAATAAAGTATATGTATAATATATAGACTATTCTATGTTTTTGTCTCTTTGTGAAAAATTACCTTTATATATTTCAGCTATCATAAAATATCGTTCTAATGATGTGAAGAGCATTTTCAGTTCTTGTTGGCATATAAAGCCATTAACCTTGAAAATTGGTAAGATCAGAAAGCTCCATTTAAAGACACAAAAATAGTTTTTTTTTTTTTTTTTTATTTTTTATTAAGTTGGTATTCGACATTTAAGAATGGAAGGTGAAATTAAAGCGCATGAAGAACCCGTTCTGGAACGGTAAGTATGAGCTCTGTACGCGATGTAGAAGGTACTTTCATCAGTCCGGTAGTTCCCTCATACGCTATTCTTCTCGTCTACTCCACTCGTGTCTTTGACCGTGAGCTGCAGCCTTGGCACGCTGCCAGATTCCCTTTCTGCCCTCTGATTGGCTGTCGAGAGGCGCCGTCCTCCTGGCGACTGGCTTCTGATTGGACTAGAGCGGCTGAGCGGTGGTGGGCTGATGCCTCGTCTCATGAATATTCATAACTGGCATTGAGCTACATGCGGCCTCACCCTCGGTCGGTTGCTAGACGAGTCTGTTATCTTTCAGCGACTTTATCATCGGTTTTCTTGGACTTTGCCGGACCTTTTCGGATTTAAGGGAAGACAAATATCAGCAAAGGTGGGTGTTTAGAAGCTTGCGTTATTTGTTGACTCGATAGATTGACGCTTAGTTTGCCGGCCGGCTTTTCCTTTATGAAATCAAGGAGTGGTAGGAAGCATATCATGCGCGTTCAGAATACAGTTTTTAATACATATTTAAATTAAATTCGAATTAGTTTTACTAAATACCTAATAATCTGTATATTTCATTCCAAAGCATGTTTGTACATACTCTGAAAAAGATTAGTAAGCTCATTCTTTATATATCTTGGCTTCTCTGCCTCATATTTCACACAGATTTTTCTTTTGATTGTATAATATTGTGTGCATCCCCACTTATCTTTCACGCATCTGTGTTATTTCAGGTCACATTATCCGGTTATGACCTGGTTACAGGTTTGATTGACGTGTGCAAGCCACGCCCTCGCTTTAAATCCACCTGCGCTTTCAGAAACTCACTTTAGTGAAGCGCACGAGGAATCTGAGCACTCTCTGGACACGAGTAATAGCGGATAAACCCTCTGTTAGATCTATCTGGACCGTCCAGCCCAAGAATAACTACATCTACTGCCGCTCTTAGTTCTGCTTCTGATCAAAACCCTCCAGGTCAATAGGACAGCAAAGATGATGCAAATCTGTGATTCCTACAACCAAAAAAACTCCCTCTTCAATGCCACGAACCGGTTTATTGGTGCCGTGAGCAACATGGACCAGACGATTATGGTGCCAAGTTTGCTGAGGGATGTCCCATTGGACCAGGAAGGGGAGAAAGAGGTGAACTCCTTCCAGGATAGAGACATGTACGGCTCTTATGTGCTCCTCAAATCAATTAGGAACGATATCGAATGGGGTGTACTTCAAGCCGAGGAGAGGCGCAAGGAAAAGCACGGCGTGACGACGGCCCTGGAGATGTCTCGCATTGAACCGAACGATGAGGACTTGGAGAAGCTGTTTCATTTTCATCTAAACGGACTGCACACAGTTCTGGCGAAGCTCACCGGAAAAGCAAACACTTTAACAAACAGATACAAGCAAGAAATTGGTATCGGTGGCTGCGGGAATTGAAATGAACTAGAGTTTACTCCATCCATCGCCGGTGGACCGCAAAAAAACTTAACAAGAGGGTGCAGCAGGGGTTGAAGCCAAAAGGGCCCCTGGTGGCTTCTGTGCATCTTTAATTCCCCGGATCGGAAAAAAAGACTTGTACTCGACGCCGGTTTACAAGCACCCTTAATTCCCCTGCTAATATCCCTTGATATTGTTTGCACAACCTGGATACTGGCTTGGAAACAGGCTTTTGAAATTAAATGCCATTTATTTAAGCAAACAAGCCAACATTTAAAATAAAAAATATATGTAAAAGACATTTCTTTGGCCATTATGGTAGTTTTGGTGGTGTATTAATGTAGATTATAACAGGCTGGTCTGAGAATTAATATCACTAATTATGTATAAAACGCACATTTCTACACTGAAAAGCCGCTGGTACTTTATGACGTCAATCGTTGATGGAATCGTATGATGGTTCTTATGGATGTTGACAGATTCCTGGAGATTACGTCATAGTTACTGCTGGTAATTGTTTAGAAGGAAAGTTGTATCATGTATTTTTTTCTATCACAAAGATGGTTCTGAAAATAAACATTTAGTAAATGCAACCCCACTGATGTGACTCTTTACTCACTGCAAGTGTTTAACTCGTGATTAACAATGAATCATTTCCTTCTGGGATGTCCCTGCAAAATATCACTTTACAGTATGCTTAGTGTACTTGCCTTATCGTGCTCGGCAAACATCGGCCTATGTTGGCGCGCACAGCTGCTGCTGAGGTCCGCAAAGGGATCAGGCACAAAATAAATACGACCTGGCAACATCTTAAAGAGCCGGGCACCTGCAGTGCATTTTTCTGATTCGTACTGCTGAGTCACTGCTTGAGCTGCACTTAATGACGGACGTCTCTAATCTAAGCTGCCCACACTAGTTTAAAAACCCTGAATGCACTACCGTAAGAAAAAGCCTTATAAACTAAAGGAATGGTTTGCTGATGCCTGTGTGGCCAGCTGACAGTTTTCTGAGGCATCCTGGCAAATTGAAATTATTAATATGGAATTGTACTGCTCTTTGGAGACATAGTAAAGATAAGCATTAACCCCTACAAGATCTTTTGGAATTTTATACTTGTTTTAAAAGAATCTAGCTTGATTTGTCTTTAAATTTTGAGTCATTCAAACTGAATGCATAGTATTTCATGCTAAAATCTTGTATTTTAATAAAATCTAGTTTGTCTGGTGTTATCATCAAATGGTAAGCGAACTTTGGTAAGGTTTTGCTTAAACTGTTAATGCAAAATGTAAAATGACACAAGCAGTTGCAGACTAAACAAATTTGCATTTAAGATTTGGTCTGGTTTTGATTTTGCTTAAATTGTTCATCTTTATGCACAGAAGACAAATTTACATTCTTACATTAAAACTTGAAAGGTTTTACTGATAATCTCTTACAAAAAAAAAATGTAAACAGATATGCACACAAGAATTTACATTTAAGGTTTTGTCTAGTTTTGACATCAAAATCATCAGATTTGCTTTGTTAATGAACTTTACACTCATAAAATGTCAAATGTAAAGTGTAAACAAAATGCAAAACATGCACACAAGACTAAATTGCATCTAAATTTTTGTCTGAATGCCACAACAGAAATGGACTGTAATCAGGTTTTGCTTAAACTGTTAAAGATTTTTACACTGATAAATTGTTGAGTGTAAAGTGAAGTGTAAGACGTAAAGTGCAAACAAAGTAAACAGACATGAGCACAAGTCGATTTTACATTTATATTTTGGACTGTAATCAGGTTTTGATTAAAAAAAATTGATTAACTAATAAAATGTAAAACACGGAGTAAACAAAGCACATGATGAAATTACAGTTACGTTGTCTAGTATTGACACCAAAACATAAATATTCTGTTATGAGGTTTTGCTTAAACTGTTAAAGATCTCTACACTGATAAAATGGCAAATATAAAGTGTAAACAAAATGCAAACAGACATGCACACAAGATTGATTTTTACATTTTACATACGTTTTTGTCTGGTTTTGGCATCAAAACATACTGTAAATACACTAATCTCGTTTCTATGATCTTTTCCTGATAAAAGACCAGTGCTTTTACATCACTTTACATGTTATCTGGTTATGAAGTATCATGAAAGTAAGACTGTCCATGTAAACACACTCTTTTCAGCAGGTGTCACCACTAAGAAAGGTCACTTGCCTAGTTGGTATGTCCTTAATAAATCAATGCATAAATATTGCTGACATACTATCTCAAGTTGTTCTAAATATAGCCATTACTGAGTCCAAAACAAATTTATTGTTGACCCATTTGGCTGAAGCATTACAGGTAGAGGTATATTGAGACTTTGCATTACACAATTCATTTTAGACCCAAAGTTCTGCAAAGTTCTTGACAAGCTGCACACTGTATGGTAAAAAAAAACATCATTTTTTATACACTTCAGCTTTGTCTGTTATCTAAGAGCCAAACAATCTACAATTTGCTCTTTGAACACCATGTATCTTCTTGGAGCTGGTCAGACTAGTAGTCGTAGACAAACTGACCTTTAGTACTGGTGGATCCATAATAGTTCCACCATGATAAAACATGACACAGTAGATAAAGCTGATTTGAGGTGGGTATCACATGTTTGTCAACTTTACATTGTATTTCCTGCAACATTCCTAGTAGTATAGTCTAAACCCTCCTGGTTGACATTTTTCTCTCGTCTTCCTTTTCGCACCCTAATTAGGGATGCTGGGAGAACTATACAGGAAAGAAGGCCATCAGTTGGATTTGCTGATCTAGCGTTTCTCCAACTCTGACTGTTTGTCTGCCATCTAGCTGATGTAAGACCAGCCCGTGGCGTGACATACTGAAACTTCCAGGCAGTACGATATAGTTTTGGAGGATCGTAAGACCACCGGTGTAGGATTTAAGGTATGATGCAACGTGTCCTCTGGGTGCACAGAGGGGTTCTGGGATCAGGTGCAACTCAAAAGCGCACACTATTGTTTTCTTCGCAGAGAATCAAGGCCAAAATGCTTGTGGTGCAAAAACTCCAAGGACGGAAAATGAGGCGAAATTAGGAGAGTTGATATTCTTCAGAATTCGTCAAACTATTAATTTTAAGTTATTTTAAAACATGACTCGCTAGGTGCAGACTGGTAAAAGCGAGTTACAAACTAGCAGGACAGGCTAATGGAGAGGACGGATGCTGCCATCTTGTTAAGGGGATTGTGTCTTGTCTCCGAGCGAAAGAAAATAGCTGTCTTATTACAGTCTCTCATTCTTCAGAGTATTTGACGTCTCTCTCTGAGCTATTTCAGTGGCAGCTTGTCAGGTTCCTCAGCGGCCTCGCTTTTGGTCATCTGTTACAGTCTGGGACTTCCCAGAATGCAACCCTTCAGAAACGTCGGGAAGGACATCCTATTCCTCTGGTGACAATAACAAGACAAGCTGTGTACAAGTGCTGCCACCGATGTGCCCGAAACAAACCACATGGCGGTGGTCAAAAATCAGTGTTGCGAAGTTGTTACTATGGAGACGAGACGACAAGATTCCTGTGTAACAAAATAAGATGGTGTGTAATTCGGTTAGGGAATTGATTTACAGGAAGCTGAATTTAATAACATGGACTCAGTGGAAGGAGCCAAACGTTTAAACATCCTCAAGTGGCTTTCGTTGAAAAGTTTGAAAAATCTCTAGTACGTTTAAATTATTTTTTTTGTGTTGAAAAGTCATTTTAAAATATCTGAGCTATCGATTTACACCACCACATGTGTGTTGAAGTATTTAGGTTACAGTAGATTACCGTAAATTAGGCGTGACAAACGGAATGGCAATTCAACCGTAATTAAAACATATAAATGGCTCAGTTATACTGTAAATCTTGCCACGGTAATTATTTTTACAACCACAGATTTAAGGCTATCAGTGCGTCATGGAAAGCTACATTCACTTATGTAAGCCTTAATTCACACGAAGGGATTGTATAATATGTTAGGAGTTGTAAATTTCTATCATAAACAGTCTGTACGTTTTATTCGTACAAGATTCAGTTCACAAACTCTTAGTTAAGCTAACTATTGCAATCCCAAAATGCACCACCTCAGAAAATAATTTCAAGTCTGTCAGGTTGTAAAAACAAACTTTGTGTTTACACTAATGTACACGTCTACAGGGCAAGACATTCTGGAGAGTTTAAATATGCTCTTTGGAGTACTTTTGCTTTATGATCAAAATTTACACCTCAATTTTTTTTCTCTCTCAAAACTGATATAAACTCACAATTCTGACTTTTTTGCATCCATAGACTTTCACAGTGTATTACTTTAAAAGATTTTTGCTTGTTTTTATGAACTGAGGGACGTGTCACAGATACTGCTGACAGAGCTTAATATTTCAAGAAAATTCAAAATGACTTTGATGGCTTTCATTGGTGGCTTTCTAGTTATTTTTCTACAACAATGATGCAGGATCAGAGTTGCAACAAAAACAGTTCCTCAAAACATTAAAAAGGAACTATGGTTTCGAATATGTGAAAACTGAGATATTAGAATTTCTTCTGATTGGTTTGTTTCTGGACTCTTCAAAGCACCAGTACATAGATTGTTTTCTAAAGATCTAGAAAGTTCTTTGTGCCTGTAAAATCCATTTTGCTTCTAACTGAAACCTTTATTTTTAAAACCTCGCCTCAGATAGCATCTCGCATCTCCAGGGAAAAGCAGAATATGATCTGGTCAGGCCTGCACACTGCGAGAGATCAGGTTTCCCATCATTGTGGATTTGGTTATTGAAATAAGCGGCTGCCAGGTGCCCTCTGGAGCTGATCTGAGATCGGGTTTTGCTAGATCTGCACGCAACAGTTAAATACAGGAAAGCCGACCTCGGATCGGTGCTCAAGGGCAGCCTCTGCGCAGCACATCGTCATTTAGTCGTCAAAGGATTCTGCTGCGTTTCATCTCGAATGGCCCTCTATGATTACTTCCTTTCCATTAAAATGGCCCTTCTCTGCCTTCCTGCCATTTTTTCCCTAGCATCCTCTCCACCTTTTTGAAATTTGCCCTAAAATTATTAATGATTCCGATATATTTTCCATGCGAGCGTTGCTGATTTGCATGACTCACAGTGGAGAGAGAGAGAGAGAGAAAGCCGAGAGTGGGAAAGTGGGTAATGAGGGAAGGAAAGAGGAAAAAAAGAGGAATGCAAAGACGAGACGGCAGGGAGGTGGGCGGCCGCGGAGACCAGGGACTCGTAATTGCCTTCTGCAGCGAGACTGCAAGATGAGGAGAGAGAGCGCGAGAGAGACAACGCTTTGAAATTTCATCTCAGGGCTCAGGGCCATCAAAGTCTGTAGGGTGTTGAGGCCGCCGCGTTCGACAATTCCCTCTTCTTGTTTCTCTCTCTCTCTCCGTTCTGTCGGTGACAATGTGAGGCAGTTATTCTCCGGTGTCTTCGTCGTCTGTCAGTGAAGCCGTTGATAAGAGCAGAGAGCCAAGCGCTAAGTGAGTTAGACGGCCAGGCAGACGGCAGCCGATAAACGAGGGTTGAAGGTCAGGAGAAGCCATGTCATGCTCTTAAGCTCTGCGGACAACCTGAGCCGACGGGATGCTGTGACAAGACGTTGAGGCAGTGCAGAATGAATGTTAAATGCTATGTTTTAGTTTGATTTCAGTAGAAAAATGCATAAGTTTTCTGGGCAATGAACAGATCACTCAAAAGTGAACACCCTACAAACCCTTTCAAAAGAGGACTTTCTTCTATGGAACATTAAAGTGCGTAGTGAACAAAGACTGTCGAAGTGTTTTTCAGTTATCAGTTAATTTTTTAAGTATCTTAGAGTAAACTTTCACTTCACTCTCACTTTATACTCTGCTAAATGACCTTATTTTATACTATGCTAAATGCCGTTCCTCGTTATTTCGAAGAGCACTCGCAAACAGCTGCAAGAGGCGATAGCGATACTTATTAATCAATCTGAAACTAGTTTACAAATCTCAGAATGATTTAAATCTTGCGAATTGGAATGATCTGATCACACAGTTCTCAGAATAAGAATGTAAATGTAAGAACTCGCTGATTCAGTTCGAAAAAGTCTCAACTTACTAAATTGGTAAAAAAACTCAAAACTGCAAGATGCGACAGCCATGTCCGATTTGTAAACAAAGGATTTTTTAGAGGCGATTCTTTTCAATAAGCCTGTTAGTTAACTGATCTGGGTGCATTTCCCAAAAGCATCGTTAGCTAACTATGGTCGTTAATTTTATTGAACTCAATTGGTAATGATGGAACTTGCAACCAGTTGCTTTTGGGAAACACACCCCTGATTGAGGCTGATGAGGTAAAAAGAAATGACAAATTTCGGTATTGTTTATCGTAAATGGAAATCATATTTAGGTTATGACTGTACACTGCTTATGTACTAAATCAGCTTTGTAAGGGTTAGCTGCTCATTGTAGTCAACATTTGAAGTGGATCAAAAAAAGTTAATCAAAGTTGTCGTAAGGCAAGAACACATTTTGGTATTAGGTTTTAGGACAACTTTGATGAAAGATTTTGATCCACTTCAAATGTTGACTAGTGTATTTTCTTGTTTAAGACACAAAGACTATTTACCTTTATCACTTATTTGCATATTCTGCATACACTAATCTTCCTTATGGTTGGTTGACCAATGAATAATAGCCTAATTTATAATATTTTTAGCTAGACACTATTTAAGCAGTACTTTTACTTAGGTAAAAATTTAGTAGTTTTTTTTAGGAGTAGCCTAACTTTACTGTGTTCAATACTGGGACATTATCTCATTGTCTTCCGAAACCATATGATTTTTGTACAATGATGAACAACCCTTTTTTTCTGTTGAAGAGCTTTGATCCGTGCTAAGATGGGGCATATGTTTTGAGTAACAGGGTTGACACAGGGATAGTCGTTGACACAGGGATAGTCGTCTGTCAAAGATCCTGTGTTCATCTTAGGACAAGAACTAAGTATGGTGATTGCTATCTTCTTTGAATCTAATTTCCCGCTCTCTCTCTCCCGTTCTCTCTCTCAAACGTGTATCTGTCATCCACCAATCAGCGGTCGTTCGCGAGGTCCTGGATCGTGGGGTTTCGCCCTTCATTTTCTGCGTAATTAAATTTTGATTACCCCTTTAGCTCGGCGAGCAGGGAATACACCACAGCACACTCTGATTGCCGCCACACGCAGACTCATTACCGCCACACGGCTGTGTGTGCGAGCGTCGGATCCCCGAGCTTTAGCTCCCCTGAGTTTTTTCTTTACCTTGTTTATGAGGTTGGGTTTCTCTCATCAGCAGCATTAGCGGCTCGGAGCAGAGATGAATGGGATCGTCCTTGCCTGCGGACACACACAAACACACACCCCGCCGTGCTCTAATGCTGCATAACTGACCTTTCTAGGCGTCCTTGTTGCGAGGGCGCGCACGCTGAGAGCTTGTAGACTGCTATATAAACGGATATATGAGTAGTCGAGAAACTTCCTGCGTTAGCCTATTCTCGTGAGCCTCCATTAGTGTGTATGTGGGCGTTTTAATCAATATTTTTCAGACATTCATTCTTTAAAATACCATGCTATCCTTTGAGATGCCTTACCATAAATGACATTGCAAGGCGACCATGGTATTTTTGGAAATATATCTTGGTATTCAGTGTCACCATATTTACACCACAAAGTACCATGGTATTACTGTGTTTTATCAGACATTTACCAAGGTATTACTATGCTATTGATTGAAATATCAAGTAAATACTATGATAATACCATGGTATTCTGTGAAATGCCATACCAACAAAATACCATTGTACAGTTTTGGATTTGTATCTTGTTACTTGGTTATTCGATATCACCATCTTCTCACTACATACAAAAAGAACAATGGTATTACCATGTGTTTTCAGACATGGCATTACTACGGTATTGACTGAAATAATTTACTAAGTAAATACTATGATAACACCATAGTATTCTGTGAAATGCCATACTAAAAAGTACCACAGTACTACCATGGTATTTTGGACATATACCATGCTACTACCATGATTTTCTTGGAAGTACCATGTAAATACTATGGACTATTAATGCAATTACTGTGGTATATTCCAAAGTACCAGGGTATTACCTTCTAAGTTTGCCACAATGCATGTTTTGTAATATAAGTACATGAATGTGGTACCATGGTGAGTGATTTTCCCTGCAGAGACCCTTACAAAAAGTATTGTTGTGGGACAGTAATGGTATTTTATGATTACCATATTAATTTATTGTGGAATACACGGTACTCCAAACAATACCATGGCATTACCATTATATTAGTGCCACCATTATAACCTTAGGACACCTTTAGGGACATCCTGAAAATGAAAACCAAATAATACTAAAAATATTACTATTAGTTTCTAAAAATGCCAAAACGTGTTTTTTAGTGCTATGGTAATTATAATTGGCTTAATGTAAAGTCAATGGGCAGTCCTTATGTAGACAGCTAGATAAATGTGCGTGTGTTTGTGTTAGATTGGGTTTCGGTGCCTCTGGCTGTGCTGAACCGCTGTGAAAATGAAGAACTGCTGTGATAAAATAACCGCTGCCCTTGCGGCTTCTCTCTCTCCCTCGGTTCTTTTCTTTCACTCCCTCTTTAACGCCAACGACAGCATTCTGCTCTCGCCCGCTGCACAAACTCTTAAACTGCTTTCTTTCTCCTCTCCGTCTCCTTTATAGCAGATGGGCTGATGCAAATGATTGGGCGAGCTGTGCTCCCTCCGTCCCTGGTGTCTGGTTATTGATTGGTTAATGCAGGATGTCCGTTTGAGAGCGACGCCCTCTCTCTCCCTGACCATTTATCAGCACGCTATCAGCTCTCCACGGAAGAGCTGCACATCAGGATGAATGCTAATCGATTCAGAGAAGAGAGAGAGAAGATGGGGGGGGGGGGGGTTGAGAATAGACAAGAGGGGAAGAGATTATATGAGACGAGAGGAGACAAGAGGTTATCTGTCCTAAGGTTCTTAACCCTTCACCCTGTCCTAACGCAACCTGCATTTCCTAAATATTGGTGTTTATGCACAAATGTTGATGTGTCTGCAGGGCCGGTTCTAGACAATAGGAGGCCCTAGGCAAAAGTCATGTTTTTGACCCCACAATAAAAAGCACTTGAAACAAATATGATTCTTAACCTTTTTATTTATACAACATTTAACTTTAAATTTTGTATATTTTTACTTATACAGTACAAAAATTTGGAAACATTACTATTTTAAATGATTTTAATTTTAAATGTTTTTGAAAGAAGTCTCTTATGTTCATCAAGCCTGGATTCTGGATTTATATCAAAAACAATAATATTGTGAAATATTATTACAATTTAAAATAATGGTTTTCTATTTTACTATACTTTAAAATATATTTCTGTGATGCAAAACTGAATTTTCATCAGCCATTACTCCAGTCTTCAGTGTCACATGATTAATAAATCATTCTAAATAAATTTAGAAAGTGTGTGTTCGTTACGCAAACATTCAGAAGGTGGGACACACTTTGAAACTGCAACATTAATTGGTTTAATTGCAGATGAGTGACAATTCAACTGTCAAGTGAACAATGAGGCTAGTATTTCTGCCTGTCTTGACTGGTGGACTGGTGTATCGGTGATGCTACGGTTATGGAGGCCCCTCCTCAAAGCCCGAGGCCCTAGGCCCTAGGCAATCGCCTGCTCTGCCTATAGCTAGCGCCGGCCCTGTGTGTCTGATATCTGATGGTCCTGTGGAACGTTTATTCCTCAGTCTCACTGTGAAAACAAATGCTATAAAGAAAGCAAAAGCCATTTTGTCCAAAACTCCAATTAAAGGGTTGTTTATCATTTTACTGCAAGTCTCTAGTAAGAAATATGGTCACTAAACAAATTTCTTGTATGTTAAAGCTATAAGCAATCAGATATAAATGCACATTAACTATGGTAGACGCTAAAGGCTAATTTCTTCCTTCTCTAAATGGACTTAATAATTCATCTTGTGGTGAATCAGTAACAGTAAAAATAAGAAACTCTGTATGCGTGTGGATAATGGTTGAGTTGGCTGTAGGAGGCTGCTAGCGTGCTAATCTGAGGGTATAGAGCGCATATAACGTCATGTCTGTTAATCTGGCCTGTGTGTGGATCTAGGTCAGATTCCTTCTACATGATCCCTGGAACAACATCAATCAGAGAGCCAGAGAGAGAGACAGAAAGCAAGTAAGAGAGGGAGAGTGATAGAAGAGAGAAAGAAAGTTGAGAGAGCTAGACAGACAGAAAAATAAAAAGGAAGAGAGAGACAGTGAGAGAGACAGGCAAAGGACCACAAAGTTAAAGAAAGACAGGGAGAGAGGGAAAGTGATAACAAATAAAGCAAAGAGTGTGTGCTCACTGTGAGACAGGAGAGATCGAGACAGAGACGCACTTTCTCCTTCACGGTCATAAATGCATATCCATAAGAAACCTCTACTTCAACAAACTCACCAACTTAATAAAGAACTTTACAGCCATTAGTGAATTGCTTATTTTTTTATCTTTTTGTACATGTATACTAAGCTTTGACAATATTGTATAATTTACAGTCATGCCAATAAAGCAATTTTGAATTGAATTTAATTGAATAAAGCAGAGAGAGAGACAGACGTGAAATGAAATTAATGGGAAAAAAAAGATGGGCATAGACTCACAGATGGACAAGAGGAGAGACAGACTGGACAAGAAACGAAGAGGCAGAAAGACAGTGAGAGAGACCGGCAAAGAACCACAAAGTGAGAAAAAGTCAGGCAGAGAGAGAGATAGACATAAGAAAAGAAAAGCTAAGAGAGAGACAGACAGACATAGACTGGCACATGGACAAGTGGAGAGACAGACAGGCCAAGAACCAGAAAGTGAGAGAAAGACAGGCAAAGAGGGAGAGATGGAAGAAAAGAAAAGCTCAGAGAAAGACAAACATATACTAACAGATTGACAAGTGGAGAGACAGACAGGCTGAAGAACAGAAAGAAAGGCAGGCAGAAAGACAAGCTCCTGAATTTGACATGTTTAGAGAGAAAAAGATAGAGAAACAGAAAGAGAGAGACCGACAGAGACAGACAGACAGAAAGTGAGAAAGACAGGCCATAAGACCACAAAGTGAGAGACAGACAGGCAGAGAGATACAGAAAAATCTACTGAAATTGACAGCATAGACTGTCAGATGGACAAGCTGAGAGAGAGACACCATAAGAAACAGGAAGACAGGCAGAGAGAGACTGAGAGAACAAGAGACAGAAAGTGACAGGCAGAGGCTGAGAGACAGACAGGCAAAGTGAGAGACAGAAAAATAAATGAAAAGAGGCTGGCACAGACCGACAGTGACAGAAAGAGAGAGACAGACAGGCATTTTGAAGTTGCAACTGAGTTCTGTAAACACAAAGACGGAGAGTGCGACAGACGCTTTTTTCCCTCTGCGTCTCCTGGCAGTAGTTAATAGATCGTGTTACGTTGATCTCTCCGGTCGCCGTGGTTACAGCACAATAGTTAATAGCTCATTTGAGTGCACACACACACGCTGTTATCAGAGCTCTGTGTGTGTGAGGGACGGTGAGCATATTTTCCTACGTAATGTTTGCGTATAATGTGCGCTTGTCTGTGTGAAAGACAAAGTATGCACATGTGCAAGTCGCGTGAACTTATTTTCCTGCGTAATTCTTTTTTTTGCCTATAGTGCACAGGTGTGTGTGCATGTGTGTGTGCTGCTTTTTCTGTTTTGTTTTCTCTCTCATTTGTTTTCATGAGCAGCACAAACATACGCGCACGGCTCAACAATAGCGAGAGAACAAACCGAGCAACGGGACAAAATACACACACTAGATGATGACAAACGCTGTTGGGCTCCAGAGCGACAAAAGTCAAAACAGCAGTAGTATAATATCACCACTGACTGATAGTATACATAAATAATATATATATATATATATATATATATATATATATATATATATAAAGCGCTGTGATCTTTCTCTTCACACTCTTGGTTTCTCTAGAGATAATTGGTGGGCGTGTCACCATGGTGCCAAACACACCCACATCTTTGTGTCAGGACCTGACACTGTTATTACTGTCAACTTCACGCCAACTTTCCTAGTAGCACATTAATATGATGCATATTGACCTGCATTGTGCTGACATGGCATCACTTATCAGATTACACTACATGTTTGCTTCTCATCATGTAATATCAAAACTTCATGTACATCTCAATGTGTTTAATAAAAAAAACTGTGAATTCACCATTTCAAGTGCAACATCTTCTCATGTGTGATAATGTGTGCTTATTTTACCAGTTAAAAGAGCCTTTGTACCTTCAAAGGTCTTTGTACAGACAAAACACACACTTTATCTACATTGCTGGTAAAGACGGCATACAAAAACAAGCTGTTAACTGGCTGTGCAACACGCACACACACACACACACACTCAAGTTTCGAATAACAGCATTGCTGCATACAGCTGATGCCATCGCATGCTGTTGTTGCGGGTCCATGCTCAGCTCCAGCAGATCCCTTGTTTATATCACATTACAGTGCATGTGTGTGTTATTAAGACATTGCAAGAGTCCCAGAGTGTTTACGTATGCCTGTTTGTGCAGCTGAGACTTCTAGAAAACAACAGCAGTGCTAATAACAAGCAGTACTGAAGTAGTGAGCAGTTTATTCTATAAAACTTATGTAATTAATAATTACATAGTAACAATAATACATATTACATAATAATAATTGTGATAATAACCGGCTGGTTGTACATTGTTTCACAAAACATATGCATATTTATTCATAAATAATTTATCATATTAAATTATAATACAATAATATTATCTTATAATAATAATAATAATAAAAAAATATATATAATAAGTAATCAACAATAATATTAATTATTATTTTATTTATATAGGCTACAAGTATTGTCTAATAATAATGTATATATTATTAAAATGCATTATTATTATCATAATTATTACTACAGTGACGGCTGACTGTAAATTATGCCTAATTTATAAATGTTTTCTATAATAATAAAATAATATTACCTAATAATGATAATGTATATATTATCTAGAATAAAATAATTGATCATAAATAATAATGAAAAATATTAATTAATAAATATTATTTTAATAATATACTAATATTATCTAATAATAATGTATATTGTTAAAATGTATTATTATTTAAAAAAAATTTTTTATGATGGCTGACTGTATACATTAGGCCTAATTTATAAATGTTTTCTATACACTATAATATACAATATTATTTAATGATAATGTATAATTATTTATAAATTAAAAATTAAATAAATAAAAATTAATAATTAAATAAATACTTTTATAATAAAAATGATAAATAATTGATAATAATTGATAGTAATATTTGAATATGGATATTAATATTAATATATTCATTCATATAATATACATTATCTTTAAAATAGTCTCTATCTATCATCTATCTATCTATCTATCTATCTATCTATCTTATTTTAATGGGCCTGTTGATTTTTGTTAATTGCAAAAATTCCTCACTATTGAATTATTTCTAATTACATCTTGCAGTTTTAGCAGAATTAATTACAGGAGCGCTTGCTGCAGTGATTGCCAAGAACAAGGTATTTACTGAAAGTGTAAATCAGGTTTTACTGCCACCAGGTCAACGGTCTAATTACTTGAAAGTGGGGGAGAT
Organism: Schizothorax lantsangensis; assembly: GCA_027422415.1. Taxonomy (NCBI): domain Eukaryota; kingdom Metazoa; phylum Chordata; class Actinopteri; order Cypriniformes; family Cyprinidae; genus Schizothorax; species Schizothorax lantsangensis. Next base: position 15,552,784 of record CM049843.1, on the reverse strand, counting down.
TACTTCACCCCTGCTTATTATCTCTGCAAAAACAGGAGCAATCTCTATCTCTCGCTCTTATTTTATGACCGTGCATCAGTGAATGTGTGACTTGAATAGCGTGCAAAGGTTAATTTCATACGCACACACATTTATCGGATGCGTGTGGCCACTGCCGGTTTCCTTATCGAGCACGTAAAGGTCAGTGTGACTGAGCCGTTTGCTCTTCAACTGTTCGTGGGGTGTTTCGGATCAAAGGCCGTGATACTTCAGAAAATGACTAAAAAGCAACGTTTAATATATATGCCTGTTTCCACCACTGAATAAAAAAAATTATAAAAAAGGAAATTTTTGACTATTTATCTCACAATTCTGACTTTTTTCTCACAATTCTGCAATTGCGAGTTATAAAGTCAGAATTGTGAGATATAAACTTGTAATTCTGAGAAATAAAGTCAGAATTGCATGATATAAACTCACAATTGTGAGTTATAAAGTCAGAATTGCATGATATAAACTCACAATTGTGAGTTATAAAGTCAGAATTGCATGATATAAACACAATTGTGAGCTTATAAAGTCAGAATTGCATGATATAAACACAATTGTGAGTTATAAAGTCAGAATTATAAAGTGAGTTATAAAGTCAGAATTGCATGATATAAACACAATTGTGAGTTATAAAGTCAGAATTGCATGATATAAACACAATTGTGAGTTATAAAGTCAGAATTGCATGATATAAACTCACAATTGTGAGTTATAAAGTCAGAATTGCATGATATAAACACAATTGTGAGTTATAAAGTCAGAATTGCATGATATAAACTCACAATTGTGAGTTATAAAGTCAGAATTGCATGATATAAACTCACAATTGTGAGTTATAAAGTCAGAATTGCATGATATAAACTCACAATTGTGAGTTATAAAGTCAGAATTGCATGATATAAACTCACAATTGTGAGTTATAAAGTCAGAATTGCATGATATAAACTCACAATTGTGAGTTATAAAGTCAGAATTGCATGATATAAACTCACAATTGTGAGTTATAAAGTCAGAATTGCATGATATAAACTCACAATTGTGAGTTATAAAGTCAGAATTGCATGATATAAACTCACAATTGTGAGTTATAAAGTCAGAATTGCATGATATAAACTCACAATTGTGAGTTATAAAGTCAGAATTGCATGATATAAACTCACAATTGTGAGTTATAAAGTCAGAATTGCATGATATAAACTCACAATTGTGAGTTATAAAGTCAGAATTGCATGATATAAACTCACAATTGTGAGTTATAAAGTCAGAATTGCATGATATAAACTCACAATTGTGAGTTATAAAGTCAGAATTGCATGATATAAACACAATTGTGAGTTATAAAGTCAGAATTGCATGATATAAACTCACAATTGTGAGTTATAAAGTCAGAATTGCATGATATAAACTCACAATTGTGAGTTATAAAGTCAGAATTGCATGATATAAACTCACAATTGTGAGTTATAAAGTCAGAATTGCATGATATAAACTCACAATTGTGAGTTATAAAGTCAGAATTGCATGATATAAACTCACAATTGTGAGTTATAAAGTCAGAATTGCATGATATAAACACAATTGTGAGTTATAAAGTCAGAATTGCATGATATAAACTCACAATTGTGAGTTATAAAGTCAGAATTGCATGATATAAACTCACAATTGTGAGTTATAAAGTCAGAATTGCATGATATAAACTCACAATTGTGAGTTATAAAGTCAGAATTGCGAGATATAAACTCGCAAGACTTCTTTCCTCAGAATTGTGATTTTATATCTCGAAATAAAACTTTTTTTCTCGCAATTATGAGAACATAGTCTTTTTTTCCTCTCAAAATTGGACTTTATAACTCACAATTGTGAGTTTATATCCCACAATTCTGAGAAAAAAATATCAGAATTGTGAGATAAACTCGCAATTGTGAGAAAAAAGTCAGAATTGCAACTTTTTATCTCACAATTCTGACTTCACAATTATTTCTCAGAATTGTGAGTTTATATCAATTACTTTTAACATTTTTAATTCAGTGGCAGAAATGGGCTTTCATAGTCTGTCTATGATTTTGTCTATCGAAGCAATCTATTTTCTTTGAATGTGCGAGACTTCCGGTTTATTAGCCGCTATAGTAAACGGTAAAAGAAGTGCAGTAAACGGTAACACTATTTGCGCTACAAACCAGTGTGTTTATGTTTATAATAATGAATAAAAATAATATAATAACAAATACCAGTTTGCAATATTATGCTGCTTAACCGACTGCTTTTATACAACTAAAACAATTGGAAGCAAATGACACCGGAAACCCCGCACATTCAAGTTACAAATGGCTGCGCCCATTCTTACATACGTTAAAAATAAGGTGGATAAATTACCATGATATTCTAAAGGTGTAGTCTATACATATTCGTCTCCCTCGCTCTTATATAACCGGCTGCGGTGGGTAAAACTCATATTTTATAACTCAATTAGAGTGAGCGAGCGAGCCCTGAGCCCTGGTGCTTTTCTCCCTTCGGGTTTGCGGTCTGGCTCATTCTCTCCACACTTCCTTTCTTCCCTTGATCCATCACTCATCCCTCCGTCTCCAATCGTCCCTGACTGGACGCTCTGATGTCACACTCTGTTGAGAAGCTCAGCGGCTTTTCTGCAGCCGTGCTGACGGAAAGATTTGTGCGAGGACCTTGAGACAGAGACGGGGGATTTTTCTCTGACTCACTCTGAGTCTATCCTCGTTGTATAAATAGATCCGACAGCGGTCCTGCACATGCCGCAGGGAGCACGGCTTGTGTTTACAGGAACGACCTGAAAAAAGAGGCTTGACTTCGGTTTGTCGGTTGTACAAACTGTATTCAAGCTACTGTTTGTATTTACAGGACAATTCGAGAGTTATTAAATGTAGCTTAGTGGCTTTGTTTGGTATGAAGGCTGTTTTCAGATCTTGGGTGTGAACATACCACGCCCGATTTATTTGAAAACATGAAATTTAACTTTTATAATTAACTTGCATTTCAAGTCAGGTGAGCGCTTGCTTTATTGTCACTGTACAGGTGCAAGAAGATTGTTGTCATTGCATCACATTAAAATATAGCCAACACTGCTAAATAGAAGAATATTGAAAAGTTAGAAATGAATGCATAAATAGCTATACAAAAGGTTACTATATATATTTTTTTTTTTTAAAAAGTTAATATTTTATATTTAGCAAACTACGGAAGAGGATTAAGGCCAAGCAATAGTAAAAAAAAAATGAAACCATCACTAGATTAAAGTCATTAAATTTCGAGAAGAAAGCCGAAATAAAATTTTGAGAATAAACTCGTTAAATTAGGCCTAGGAGAAAAAAGTCGTTAAATTTCGAGATTCTTTTTTGTTAAATTTAGAGAAAAAACTCAAAATAAAATGTTGAGAATGAACTTGTTAAATTATGTGAAAAATTCATTAAATTTCAAGAAAAAAAATCGTTACATTTTGAAGAAAAAGTCTAAATAAAATTTTGAGAATAAACTTGTTAAATTACTAGAAAAAGTTGTTAAATATCTAGAAAAAAGTCGTTAAATTTAGAGAAAAAGAGGCAGGTTCGTTTTATCTCATTGGAGATTGTCAAATAGCGTCAGCAGTGGCGTCGAGAGTAATGCACATGCAAGACACTGTTTGACACTCTCCAACGAGATGAAATGAACCTGACGAGTGTTTATTCTCCACATTTTAATTCAACTTTTTCTCTAAATTTAATTAATTTATTCTAAATAATATATATAATACAAATACTGACAAATAATAACAATAAATAACATTATTATTATAAATAATAATATAAACAGTTAAATATGAATATATAAATAATCAAAAATAAATAAAATGTATTTAAAATAAAAGGTTCTATCTTATAGTAGTATTAAAACAGTTTTTATCTAATAATATAAAAATAATAAATAATTAGTAGTATATAAAGTAGTATATAAAATAATAAATAGTGAAATAATAAATATATGTCATAAAAATGAATTTAAATAATTTATAAATTATTAATATGTATTAAAATTAACTAACTAAATAATATTTTTTTATATTAAAACTTTAATTTTAAAAGAATCTTAGAATATTTCATCTTATTTTTTTGAAATATATATATGAAGAGTTAAGATATCAGGTATTAAAATAGCAATGCATAGGTTTTTTTCTATGCAATTAAAGTGAAAAAAAAAACTAAATATAAATATAGGAGCCTGATAAAAATGCTCATTTTAGAAGAAAATTTCAGATGACACTTAGAGGCTTTTGCATCTGAACTCTTCATATATATATATATATATATATATATATATATATATATATATATATATATATATAAAGGAAATTATATATTTAAAGGAAATATATATAATATTTATAATATCATTAATTAATTAATTAATTTATTTATTTATTATTGGTACTTATTAAAACAGTTAAGAAATAATTACAGAGCTTAACAAATAATAATTAACAAATAAAAAAAATATATTATTGAATTATAAATTAATTAAATAAAAATAATTAATAATAAATAAAAATAAACAAAATTTTACATTTAAAAGTTTAACCACCAAAATATATTATTTATTATTATTTAATTTGTTATTATTCATACTTATTAAAAAAGAGCTATGGCCACGTTTAGCTTATAGTCAAAGTACTTCTGGACTCCCACTTCCCTAAAAGAGGCACCTCACTGTAAATAGTGTTATATGACAGTATAGTACCTTATACGGGGCCTGCATGTGTGTCTGGACCCAAACACTGGGTCAAGGACCAGCATCAAGTTCTAGGCTAGTTTGAAAAGATCTATAAACAGAAGTGCTGTTACAAGAACTTTCCAGCAGCCTTAGAGAGCATGAACAGAGCGTGTGGACCGTGTGCATGTGTGTGGATGTCCTCTCTGTGTGCATGTTGTCATTCTTGCAGAGTTAGCTATGGGACAGCCTGTGATTTATCACTTAGCATGCTGTGTTGAAATGTTATGAAGTGTGTAGGTTTACGTAGTTCCCAGAAGTGAGATAAATCTGAATGACTTCACTGTAGGGGCATCCGGGAACGCTTTTGATTGAAAAAGTGATGAGTAAATAAAACCAAATATATAATAACAATATATATTTATATAAAAACAATGTTAGTTTGTGTGTGTGTTTACTTCTTCAACAATGTTCATTGCTTTTACTAGTTCAATCAAGCAGAATGTGTGTGGGTGTTTATTTGTTATATGACAACTTTTCTCATTTGGGTTTTGTGTGTTTGTGTGTCAGAGGTGTTTACAGCTTCAGTTCAAGAAACAATACTGCAAATTACAACACTTATTGGTTAATTGTCATTCAGCCTTGTGTACAGGTGCACGACTGCCAATAACCAGTGAAATTTGCATGCTACACTAAAATAAATGTGCAAAATAATTTGATTTGTAAATTTCAGTTCTTTCAAGGTTGTGATGTGATTTCCCCCCATTGAGGGAAACATATAGTGTCTTTGACACTGAATTTGACTTGTATGATGTAGTTTGTTCTGTAAAATTGACTTGTTCTTCAAAAGGTTGTAGTTTTTTTCTTTACATTCAGTCTGTTTTAAAATGTTGTAGTTTGTTCTTTAACTGTTGTTCTTTAATGTATTGTTTATTTAAATGTTTTCTTTAAATACTTGTTTGCCTTTAAATGCTGTAGTTTGTTCTTTGATCTTTAAATGCTATAGTTTGTTTTTAAAAGTTGTTTTAAAATATTTTCTTAAATATGTACTTTTCTTTAAATGTTGTTTGATCTTTAAATGTTAGATTTTTTTAAATGTTGTTTTTTAAATGTCATTTTTCTTTAAATGTTGTAGTTTCTTTTTAAATGTTGTGTTAAGTTCTTTAAATATTGTAGTTTGATCTTTGTTGTAGTTTGATCTAAATGTTTTTGTATGTATTTTTTGTTATTTGTTCTTGAAATGTTGTTACAGTATATGTTCTTTAAATACTGAGGTTTATTTTTTTTCATTATTTTGTTTTTTAAATTAAGTTTTTTTTTTCCTAAAATGTAATTATTTAAATGTTCTTTAAACATTGTAGTTTTTCTTTAAATGTTGTTTGTTCATTCAAGGTTGTTTGTTCTGTATAGTTCCTCACTGTACTGAAGCAACAACCTTAAATTAACTAGTAGTTCGTGTTATATTTTTATAGCCTACTTGAGATGTTTGTGTAGCCTATATTTTTAAGACTCAAGTATATCCAAGCTTTTAATTTACGTTCATTTAATTGACATTTCCCAGATGAAGTGTTGTTGCTGTTTGCTAAAATAAGTTTTGTTTGTGTGTTTACTGTATGTCTGACAGAATCATTGAATGTTGGCGGTTTGTTGTTTATTTGTAAGTTTGTTGATATCCATTTCAAAAATGTACTTGGAAGGTTGTTTGTACTTAATAAACGTTGTTATTGTTTGTTCTGTTAATGTTGTTGTTTTTTAGCTCCGTACATTGAGGAGAACGTGTGTTATTTGATATGCGTTATAGCAAGACTTGTGAAATTCATGCACGTCATGCAGAAATGAGCTTTATTATGGACCATGAGCATGCTTTTAATGTAATGCTGCCTCTTTTAAGACAAAAACCATGCAGAATGAGTAATGTCCCACAGACGCCGAGTAACGAAACAGGTGGTTTTGAAAAACAAGAGAAGTCTGCCAAGACTGTAAAGGGTATGTGCTGGCCAGTCCGCTGCGGTTTCTGGCTAAGCTATCATTTATTAGCTTGCACATGTTGCCTGTTTTAGCGCTGGCGTTCCTGCTCAGTTTCTGATTCTAAATATACTGTAGAAGCGCGATGACAGAGCATGAGTGCACGAGCCCAGCGAGTGATCATCTGGAGGGGACATTCACATCGGGTTTATCAGCTGTACAGAAACACAGCTAAGATTAGGCTACACGCTGAGCACACGCGTTTAGCATCTGTGTTAGCGGTGCACTAATGCACCATTTCAAAAAAACATTGCTCAATTGTTTTGTTTTTTTATTGACAACGCGTCACTAGTTTGTGTGTGGTTTTCCATTTTTACTTTTTTTTTTGTTTTAACGTCATCTAGTGTAGCCTCCTCATGCTACTTGCTGTACTTTAGCATTATGTTTTCACTTTTTCATTTAGTCAAAGTGACAATTAGTATCAGGCTACTGTATGTTATATATTAAAAATATGCTACGATTCTATTGACAAAATCTGACTGGATTAGCTACATGTCAATTATTTGTTGCAAAAATGCTGTGAAGTTTAAATTTGATTACTATAAACTTAGGCCAATATACTGTATTACCTGGCAGAAGAGAAGTTTATTGTAGGTGTATAAATCTTATAAAGGCATTATAACTCGTGGCTTATTGCTGTAGTAATGTTTATAGCTATATTGGACCATTTAGTGAGGAATAAACATACGATTTGTTACTGATCTCCTGATCAAGTTATGACTGACTTGATGTGTCGAGATTATGTTATCTGTTAAACACTTTTAATGTCTTACTAAGGGGTTAAACTGAGGATACTCTTTTTTCAATTGGAAAACAGGCTACTTCTTGAGTCACAAACGGTTTCTGGTGCTTGAAATTGTTGACAGCATGATGAACTTCTTGTGGATTTCCTGCACTTCAAGAATAGTGTGAAGTTTCAACACCATTTCACATCAAGAGTTCAGCGAAAACATGTTTTGATCTCCTTGTAAAAATGCAAGTGGTAAGGTGTAATGTGTGGCTTTTGATAAACAAAGAAAAATGAAAAAGAGATTGAGGATTGAGAGGCTATATAAGAGTCTGGGGCAAGCAGTCAATACTACTCAAGGTGTTTTTTTTTTTTAAAATATTGGACTTCCCCCCATTATTGCACAGGAAATAGTTTATTGAATGATTACTTTTTGTTGCAGGGCATGTTGTCACAATATATGGGGTAAGTTGTCACAATGGAACTCACCATTAAAAACCTATTAAAAGCATTATATCAGGCTGTGTCCCCTATAAAAACAAGTATCCTGTGAACACCTGCTCTTATATCAGGTCTATTAAAGTTTCAAAGCAAAGCACTAGATAAGTGTGTGTGTTTACAGTCAGCTTCTGACTGGATTAGGTTACGTCGTCTAGTTTTTCTCTGGTGACCTCGAAGACTCGCTGAGTTGTGCGTGATTTATGTACGCTCTCGAGTTGTGAGTGGATTTAAAACTTTTGTGTTCATTTTAAAAATAAATAAATAAAACTACTAGTAGTAGTAGCCTAATAATGAATCGAACATTATTAGTACTAATAAAATGTAAAGCAAATTTAAGCAAAACTGACGTTTGTGTCCCAGATAGCGCACGTACGTCTGCAAGCTGTCTGTTAAAGGCGAATTGGGACGCAGCACATGTTCTATCTAAATGAATGGGGGAATCCTGAAATCTCAAAAACCGCTTGCTGAACTCGTGATTAAATTACATATTTCAAATCAGCATCAAAATCTGAAATGAACTGCCCCATGAATGTTGTTTCTAACGCTCAAATAGCGTTTAAAAAGCTTATTTTTCAGGCTAGACCAGCCAATGTGCATGCGTAGGTCCAACACGCTTATGACTGCTCACACGCATTGGCTGCTCTAACCTCAGGTTTCTATGGGAACCGGAGCCTCTAACAGCCGCTGCAGTGATGCAATGACTTTACCAATCAACGATTGGCTCTTTAAGTATAGGACTGAACCGTCTTTGTATTTCTATAGTCTTTGATATTACATCAGTTATCGCGACAATAACCAGGGACAAGCCATTATTTACACAACTGCATGAAATATGTCACACTGTGCAAGTAGTTTTTGGATATTTTTCGTACATATTTTGCCTTTAAAGACATCTAATACTATGTGACATCTGATAGGAAATGACCTAAGGACGCATTACAGATGAACAAACACTCTAAAAAATATATGTCTTGCAGAGGTAAATGCAGACATCAAATAGATATCTCCGTGATGTACATTGTGACGTTATATTGTCTATTTGCTCGCTGTGTTTTTATAAGAGCTTAAAATACAGCAGTCTGCAACGACAAGATCAAACACACTGAGATAAATTTGCATGAAAATGCAGGCAATGAAGGAGTGAAAAGGTCACAGCCAGGTGTTAACCCTTTAATAACCACAAGTGCACACAGAGGTTATGAGATTATACAATGGAAAGCGCTTGTTAAACTGAAACGTTCAGTGTACCGTGTAGACAACGTTTAACGCAAAACTTCTCTCCAGCCTGAACACTGAAACTAACCTGCAAAAAAAGGCACAGTGAATGATGGACCCTGTTTGGATGACAGATATACAGTATTGAGCACAATAGTTTGCGTTATGCTGGTACGACATACTGTACATTTACGTTCAAGTCTTAAAGGTACAGTAACACAAACAGCCTGATACACATTGAGGAACAAAGAAAGTTCTTGAAGTGGCCATGAAAAATAGAAAATTATAACTAAATTACACATGAAACCTAAACAACCTGTTGTGCAGGAAAAACAATGACAACAATGTTTAAAGTTTTACATGTTACCTCGTTGTTTTGATGAAAAGATTAACCATTTATAAAACTGGTTCTGAATTGAAGATAGTGTGGTGATAAACACTTGGGTCATGTGACTGAGTGGCAGTAATTTTCAGTCCTACATGCGAGTGTGCAAAACACCATTGGGTTAAAAGCAAATTTCGAACACTTTCTTGGAGCTTAGCAGGGTTATTGTTCACAGGCCTGTCTGTGACCTTTAATCTTTGACCTCAGGCAGTGATTGAACTGATCGGATGTCAGCGTAAAACACATTAATGAATATTGATGCAGCTCTGAGGAACAATACAGTAAATGTTTAACAAATTCAAAATATCATAAAGCCAATTTTGGGTGTTATGCTCAGGTTTTGCTGATTGCAACAAATGTCCCAAATATTTGAGTAAAATAAATATGATAATGAAACCACATAAATGCATCTATGGAGTGCAACAGTCTTTCTAGAAGTCTTTTAAATAACTTTTTTGACATATTACTTTTATATATTTTTATTGTTTTTATACCTATAGTACAAATTATCCTTCTTGATATACTTGAGTACTTTTTTATGTACTTACTTATTTTTGCTTTGAATCAGAGATTCTAATATAGTGATTCTTTTTTTTTGTGTGGATTATTGTGGATTATTTTTTAAATCCCTATGGAAATAATGAATGGGAAAATTATTTTCAGATTCAGGATTGTAATTCAGGATTCTTGAAGAGATTGAGTTAGAGGGTTAGGGTATAACAATTATAATTAGCTAAAAATAAAAGCAATTAAAGTCAGTGGAAAGTCCGCACCATGAAACAAACACAAGACAGAAAACAAGACACTTTGGTTTAGATTCAGTCAGCGTGTGTCGAGGTCTCTGGAGAACAATCAGAGCTGCATCTGTGTAACATCAGACGTGAGTGTGTGTGTGTGTGTGTGTGTGTGTGTGCGTGTAAGGTGAGACTTCAAATGTGTGTGATATCTGTACAGATAAGAGAGGTGGATGTGAGACAGATGCAGTGTGTGTGTGTGTGTGTGTGTGTGTGTGTGTGTGTGCGTGTAAGGGGAGACTTCAAATGTGTGTGATATCTGTACAGATGAGAGAGGTGGATGTGAGACAGATGCTGTGTGTGTGTGTGTGTGTGTGTGTGTGTGTGTGTGTGTGTGTGTGTGTGTGTGTGTGTGTGTGTGTGTGTGTGTGTGTGTGTGTGTGTGTGTGTGTGTGTGTGTGTGTGTTTGTGTGGAAGGTGAGCTTGAGGTTTCTTTGAGGTGTCTGAGTGTGTGTTGTCAGGAAAAAAGGAGAGACAGAGGACATGTGTGTGTCGGGGCACAAACAGTGTGACTGACAGGATGTGACATCACGTGTGTAAATTGCTTCTGCAATGGTCCTTGTTCACTCACTACAACAGAAAAACAGATTAAGTGAAAGACTTATTTGTTTTTATACTCTAGGTATTATATTTGCATTTTTACGTTTATAATTATAATATAATTTAAAATAATATACAATTGACTATATTTTACTATAATAATTTACTATATTTACTTTTAATATATACATTATGGGTATAATATTATTTAAAATTGACAAATAATTGTATTTATTGTAAATATTTTAAATAATATGTTTCACTAGATTTTTAGGTTTATTTAATATATATATATATATATATATATATATATATATATATAGTAAAAATAATACATATATACACACGCTATATGTATAAATTATATGTTCATATTAATAATTATATAGAATATAATTAAACATACAAATTCATGTAAATTAAATTTTATAACTATTATTGTGTATATACTATGTATATTTTATGTTATATTTTATATTCCTAATCATATAATCATATAATTTCAAATATTTTTTTTTTTTATATTAATAACATTTTTGTATTAATATATAAATTGTCATAATATTAATATCTAAAATATTATAATATTTAATATAATACAATACAATATTTTAGAAAATAATATAGGCTAAAGAAATCCTAGCTGCAGTTTACGGCTAGAGCACTTTAGCGCTGTTTTTTTTTCTGCTCTGACAGCAGACACATGTAATGACACAGTGTCGTCGAATCGGATCAAAGGGTCACGTTGACGGAGAGCTTGCGCTCGCTCTCGCAAGAGTGTATAATAACAAAATTATACAGCTGTCAGTGCTGTCTATAATACATTGTGGTGTGTTTCTCTGCATCACTCATTTCGCCATAAACACACATCAATCAAGCTTCCGCTCTCTTCCTGATCACACACTCCGGCTCGGCCTGCTTCCCGAGATAAATAACGCTCCCGGAAAACCGTCAATAAACACGGGCGGAGAGCAGCGCTGCTCTTATTCCCGAATATTCATAATTTATGCCTCTAACGACGTCTGTGTTTTATGTGCTGCAAACTAGAACTCATCTAGTGCTTTTATCTGCTTTTGCGCGTTTGTTTAGTCGACTTGTTTTATTTATCAGCCAGTCTTTGGGTTCTTTACGAAATTAAAACAGTGTCAAATTTTTCATCTTTGCCTTTGAGTGATAGACCGCACAACTGTATCTATAATGTATGAAGACCTTTTTCACCACTCTTGTTGCTCATATGTAGGCTGAGAGATTTGACTTTGGCCTAGCAAATAAAAACGGCCAAGAAAAATCCCATAGATTATACAGACTTGAGCGAATAGCAATCTAGAATGTTTGAGAATAATAAACCAGCATTTTATTAACTATATAGCAATGTGCTAAAAACACCCAGAACCATGTTCAATAAAATAAAGTGTTAATAATACAATTATGCTAATATATAATTACACCCCCATCTCTTAATGCATTGTGTGGCCTTCTTGAGCATCAATACATGTTTTCACCTTTTGTAATACAACCTGAATTCCGGAAATGTTGGGATGTTTTTTTAAATTTGAATAAAATGAAAACTAAAAGAATTTCAAATCACATGAGCCAATATTTTATTCACAATAGAACATAGATAACATAAATGTTTAAACTGAGAAATTTTACAATTTTATGCACAAAATGAGCTTATTTCAAAGCCAATTCAGCATCTGGACTCTTCTACTACGAAGCTATGCTGTTGTAATAGCTGCAGTATGTGATTTTGCATTGTCCTGCTGAAATACACAAGGCCTTCCCTGAAATAGACATCATCTGGAGGGGAGCATATGTTGCTCTAAAACCTTTATATACCTTTCAGCATTCATAGTGCCTTCCAAAACATGCAAGCTGCCCATACCGTATGCACTTATGCACCCCCATACCATCAGAGATGCTGGCTTTTGAACTGAACACTGATGACACGCTGGAAGGTCTCCCTCCTCTTTAGCTCGGAGGACACGGCGTCCGTGATTTCCAACAAGAATGTCAAATTTGGACTCGTCTGACCATAGAACACTTTTCCACTTTGAAACAGTCCATTTAAATGAGCCTTTGCCCACAGGACACGACGACGCTTCTGGACCATGTTCACATATGGCTTCCTTTTTGCATGATAGAGCTTTAGTTGGCATCTGCAGATGGCACGGCAGATTGTGTTTACCGACAGTGGTTTCTGGAAGTATTCCTGGGCCCATTTAGTAATGTCAATGACAGAATCATGCTGATGAGTGATGCAGTGTCGTCTGAGGGCCCGAAGACCACGGGCATCCAACAAAGGTATTCGTTGAAGAATTTTGTTTTTAAAGTATTCCACAATCATTTTACACACTCTTTCACAGATTGGAGAGCCTCTGCCCATCTTTACTTCTGAGAGACTCTGCCTCTCTAAGACATCTCTTTTATAGTCATGTTACAGACCTGATGTCAATTAAATTAATTAGCTGCTAGATGTTCTCCCAGCTGAATCTTTTCAAAATTTCTTGCTTTTTCAGCCCTTTGTTGCCCCCGAGCCAACTTTTTTGAGACCTGTAGCAAGCATCAAATTTGAAATGAGCTCATTGTGGATAAGTGTAAAATTTCTCCGTTTAAACATTTGTTATGGTCTCTATGTTCTATTGTGAATAAAATATTGGCTCATGTGATTTGAAAGTCTTTTAGTTTTCATTTTATTCAAATTTAAAAAATGTCCCAACATTTCCAGAATTCGGGTTGTAGTTATATATGAGTCCCTCAATTGTCCTCAGTGTTAAAAGATGGATTTCAAAATCATACAGTCAATGTTAGAAAGGGTTCAAATGTGCAGAAGATGCTGGAAACTTTTGAATGGGGTCATTTTTATAAATTCAGTTATTTTGTCTTGTGGAGTATATGTAAACATCTGTTATGTGAAATAGCTTATTCAGGACAGTACTAAATAAAAAATAACATGCAATTTTCATGATCCCTCTTACTTTGTTTCAATTATTAATATTTTGCACATTCTGCAAGGGGTATGTAAACTTATGAGCACAACTGTATATATCAGGGAGGCAGTGTGTCCTGAAAATACTGGATGAGAAAAAAAAAATCATAGTACAAAAACAAACCAACTCCAATACAAATTAATGCAAAACAAAATTTTACATTAAAAAGTGTATAAATCACTCATTTTCTGTTTCTCCCTCACCTCCCCTGAGCCTATTGAGTTTTAACAGACCCCCTAGGCCTGAGTTTACTGGGGGGAATGAATGGGGGAAAGTCACGTGAGAGGAGGCATTGTCTCCATCGCGATATGATTGGATATGACTGGTTATGTTCGGATGTGATTGGTTAATGTGATAAATCCTGCTTGTTTATGGGGTTCATAAAAGAGGAAGTCATTCCAGTGAATTCTATGAAAGTCACCAATCATAGTAGCTTGATTCATAATAGACGTGTTTCTGCCGGACTGATTGCAATTGATGTTCATATTGTGATTGCTCATGGCGGACTCTGTGCTCTATGTTGTTGTGGTTTATCACAGCGGATGTTAATTCTGTCTATTTTAGTGGTCAATGCATCGCTAATAATAAACTGAAGAAGGAACTGAGAGCCAATAAGAGACGGCGAGAGACAGCGTGTAATTTTCAGCTGCGGTTGTTTCACACTTTTTTTGGGTCTTTCATCAGATCTGTCAGCAGGAGTTGGGCTGTTGTAAAGCTCTTATGATTTTTTTTGTGCTCCGAGTGGACGAGATCAGTGATTAGGTAAAAACACACATGCTAACTCACTGCGCACTCAAAACCCGCCAAACATCACTGTGAATGCTGACAGACTTTCTTGCTGCTGCTTTTTCAGACTATTTGTGTTTTGTTTTTACTTTTCTGAAGAAAATGTGAGCACCAGCTATGAAAAAGACGTGTGTGGTTTTTAGCAAGTTGCTACTGTAACCTACAGTAAGTTTTGAGCATGTCGCCATCCATCTGCCATATATTTTATATAATTTTATCTTATGGAATTAAAAAAACATAACAGTGTTAAGCATTATGGAGCATTCATATATTTTTCTGAACAGAACCTGCGAGAGTTCCGTGGAGATGGATGATGTAACCCGTCGTCACGGTAATGAATCTCCCTCTGCAGACACTGATGGATCTGTTGCCGTGGCAGCCATTGCCGCCCGCTGACATTCCGGCCTGCCCCCGTCTGACGGCGGGCAGTGCCAAGCACTCTGCCTGCTGTCACTGAGCTGTGTGTGTGTGTGTGTGTGTGTGTGTGTGCGCATGTGTGTGGTCTCGGCCTCCAGCCAGAGCGCTGGCTGACAGGGCCCCCTCACGCAGCTCCGCTGAGAGGACCATGCAGCGCTTGAGAATACAGAAGAGGCCCTGTAAGCGAGCTGCGCACCAGGGCAGTGGGTTCATTGTTTCCCAGCCTCTACACACCGTTTCTTAACCAGGCCCGGGACTGGATGATAACTTTCAAGTGTAAAGAATAATTGACAAAAAGTGACTTGAATTACGTTTTATGTTAAAGAATTTGAAATCGCTGTTTTGTTGGTTGCTAGCCTAGCACTGCACTGTTGATCATGTACAGTTTATAGGATCCGTATCTAGAGTATCTAAACAGAGGCAGATACAGTGCGCCACCTTCTTTCAACAGAAATCTTATGTTAGTAGTAAAAAAAGTAATTGTGACTTTGTATCCCATATTCCAACGCAATCTCACGGCAATTCGTACATATTTTACGAGGTGGCTAATTCGTACGAATTCGTACGACCTCACTCGTACGATTTAGTACGATTTGTCTAAACCCCAGTGACGGTTAGGTTTAGGGGCGGGGTTAGATGTAGGTCATTCGTACAAATTCATACGATTTGACAACTCGTAAAATACGTACGATTTAGCAAAAAACGTATGAATTTGTACGACTGAGGTCGTACGAATTAGCCACCTTGTAAAATATGTACGAATTGCCGTGAGATCGGGCTGCATATTCCGGACTTGAGTTGTGGTTTCATGCAATTCTGAGGAAAAAACGTTACAATTGCAAGATATAAACAAAGAATTGAGAGATATAAACTTGCCATTCCTAGAAAAAAGTAAGAATTGCAAGATATCTACAAATTCTTTCTCACAACTTCAAGTTTTCTGAGTTTATCTCGTAATTCTGACTTTTTTCCTCTTAATTCTGAGTTTACATCTAGCAATTCTGTTTTGTTTATTTCAGCCATGGAATAAAAAAAAAGTAATTGTGACTTTTAATCCTAGAATTTGATGTTTATATCTCGTACTTCTGACTTTTTTCTTACCATTGCAAGAAAAGGTCAGAATTGTGAGATATAAACTCAGAATTGCGAGAAAATATTAGAATTATAAGATAAAAAGTCGCAATTACCCTTTTTCTTTTTTGTATCCCGAGGCAGAAGCAAACTACCATAATATACTGTATAGTGTGCTAGTATGCTATTCGAAACGCAGCTAATATATAGAAGTATTTAGCTAACTAATAGCATACCACATACTATAATTTTTTTTAATTCAAATCAAATTAAACCAAAAATGTTGCAAAATTATGAATACTTGACAATTATAGCCGATTTAAACCAAGAACGATAAATATCAACATAAAAATATCTATATTAGTGCCCACACCAATAGATGATAACATTCCAATCGCAAACTGCAGATTTGTCATCTGCCACTTTAAAAGCTAAAACTTTTAAAGTCAGGTGGATTCTGGTTGGCTGTCAATGTTTTTATCACTCATCAGCTGGAAAAAAAATCGCTCTGAAAGCTATTCCAATGATATCGCTCCTCTTTGTTGTTAACGTTATAGTTGTAGTGTGAATTTCACTATTCTCATAGAATTACTTTTTTTTTCTTCAAACTTTGTCATTATAATTATCGTCTTTGGTGTGAACGGCCTTTAGAGTTGCTATATAACATCTACTCTCAGTCAGTGTTGGGCTAGTTACTCAAAGAATGTAATATATTACTCATTACTAGTTACTCCTTTCAAAAGTAATATTGTTACTTTACTTATTACTTTCTGGCAACAGTAATTAGTTACACTACTAGTTACATTACTTTTTATTCACGCCCCACAGAAGTTGTAACTGTGTATCTTCCACATAAAATTCTTCTAGAATGTTACTAACAACATATTTCTGCCTCATCATTTGACCAAAATCCACATTGGATCGCAGTCAGAAGTTATTACAAACACTCAATAGTGATTGATAGTGACATTCAAGTAGAAGTGTTGTATTAATCTCATTAACTGTCATGTGTATCTTGAAGCTAATTGTAATTTCTCCATTACCCATATATGATTATATTTCATTATGTATTTTATCAAATCACATAAGTTTGTAAGAAACTGTTTAATTTTCCAAAAATATTTTTAATTATATTAATATAACGTACATGCTAATCAGAGGGATGTGGGTGGGCTGTAACGCCAGAGTAAAGTAAAGCCACAACTTACACAACAGTGTTCAGATCATATTTTTTCCTGACAAAATCAATATAATGCACTATTTCTATCCGCTGAATGTAATCTTTTCCATATTCCAAGCTTGCCTGCTGCACTGGGGACATCACATGCATGTGCGAGTCGTGAAAATTATGAACATAAATCTAGGAATTATTTGATTGTTGGATTTTAAATCAGCGGGGTTGAGGCATCAAAAGTAACTAAGTAACTAAGCTGTTTTATGGATGGTAACTGTAATATTATCACTGAAATATTATTAGTAATTAGTTACACTCCTAGTTACAGCAAAAAGTAATATTATTACAGTAACTAAGTTACTAGTAACTAGTTACTGCCCAACAGTGCTCTCAGTAAATGTTGACACTTATATAAATGACTAAAAATGTTGCTTTGTCACTGCAAATCGACACAAATTTGTCCATATTTTTTATATTTGCAAGTATTGGTGATGCATACTAAGAAATTCAATGGATATAAAGACAAAAAGTGATTCTAAACACACGCACCAGCCGCTAGCATTCAGCGCTGTAATCAGCAGCACATGTGCCTCCTTCCTCAGGAAACATAAAATAGACAAAAAGAAAGCATTGAAAAAAGCCACATTGTGCATTTTATCCCAATTAACCACCAAACAACACTGTCTTTCAGATTTCTGTCTGTGTAGTGTGTGTTTGGATGTAATAATCACTGTACTCATGCCCTATTTAATTCCCACACACTGTGTGTGTGTGTGTGTGTGTGTGTGTGTGTGTGTGTGTGTGTGTGTGTGTGTGTGTGTGTGTGTGTGTGTGTGTGTGTGTGTGTGTGTGTGTGTGTGTGTGTGTGTGTGTGTGTGTTTACATGTATTCAGATGGGACTCTGTGCTGGAATGCACACAACTGTCCCTCTCGTTCTGGCTGGTGCTGCTCTCTAGTTGACATTTAAAGGCTAACAGCAGGCACTGAGACTCTAAATCCCTACTGGACAATTGGTCTGTCAGTCAAATTTGGTCAGCCAATGGAACTGATCTCCTTATGTCTCACACAAATACAGGCTGCACGTGTACTACTTCCTGTTCAGTATATACTGTATGCTACACTCCTTAAAATAAAGGTTCTTTATTGGCATTGATAGCTCCAGGAAGAACTTTTAACATCCATTGAATCTTTCCATCCACAAAAGGTTCTTCCTTAACATCTATTAACATCTCTTTCTTAACTAGCTATTTCACTGGACTGGTCAGATTAAGACTTTCCTATGCATATTTTCAAAAGATAACTGTACAACACTTGGTGGAATGAATGAATAATGTTGTACTACAGTTTCAAATCATAGAACAATGTACATTTTTCACATACTATTTAGTACTATGTTTCAACAGTACATACTGCACACAAAATAGTAAGCTAGCAATCCATTTTAAAAAATTGGAATAGCATACTACTTTATCTGGCAGAAATAGTAATGTAGTAAAAATTCAGCATTGCATTGTGGGATACATGTTCCATGTAGCATGCTACAACTAAACTGCTAATGTAGTATGTCAACTGGGGGTTCAATAAATCATAACACTGTAAACATGATAAATACTGCAAAAATAGTTCAAGTAGGATGCTAGTATGCTATTTCAAGTAGTGAAACGGTCGCCATGAGTTATATCTCTCCTGCCTGAAGAATGCACCATTGTGTGTTTGAGATTAGCCCTGTAATTCTAGCAGGAGATGGAACATTAAAGATGAACAAAAGCACCTGACGGGTCCAGTTAAACTCTCTCTCTCTCTCTGTGTGTGTGTGTGTGTGTGTGTGTGAATCAGCTGAACTCTAGAAGAGTACTGCATGAAATTGGGTATAACACTTGCCAGTGTGGTTTACCGCAGCATGTGTGTAAGTGTGTGAGTGTGTGTGTTCGCATGTGTGTACGTGTGTGCTTGTCGGCGGCAGCAGCCACACGCAAGCCTGGTATTTCCCTTGGGGAAGTTTTTCGCTGCTTGTAACTCTCATGTCTTTGATTTCGTGCGCTGGAGGCAGAGGAAAGGAAGCAGCTGAACGCCGTCTCGCTGCCTCTGTCAACTCGAGGTCTCTTGATAAGAAAGAAAGAAAGAAAAAAAGAGAAAGATAGAAAGAAAGAATGAAAGAAAGAAAGAAAAAGAAAGGTTCTCATTTAAGGTCAGTTCAGGCCTCTCATGTGAATGGATAAAAAACACAGACAGAAAACGTAGATAGATAGATAGATAGATAGACAGACAGACAGACAGACAGATACAGACAGACAGACAGACAGACAGACAGATAGATAGATGACAGACAGACAGACAGACAGACAGATAGATAGATAGATAGATAGATAGATAGATAGATAGATGACAGACAGACAGACAGACAGACAGACAGACAGATAGATAGATAGATAGATAGATAGATAGATAGATGACAGACAGACAGACAGACAGATCAGCCCGATCTCACGACAATTCGTACATATTTTACGAGGTGGCAATTCGACAGACAGTACAGACAGAATTCAGAATTCGAGACATAGAATACCCGACTACGACAGACAGTACAGATTTTACAGAATTCGTAGAATAGAATGACAGATAGATAGATAGATAGATAGATAGATAGATAGATAGATGACAGACAGACAGATAGATATACAGATAGACAGACAGATAGATAGACAGACAGACAGACAGACAGACAGACAGACAGACAGATAGATAGATAGATAGATAGATAGATAGATAGATGACAGACAGACAGACAGATAGATAGATAGATAGATAGATGACAGACAGATAGATATATAGATAGATAGATAGATAGATAGATAGATAAGAGGATAAGAGGATTTAATGGCACGTATGAGTAGTGTGTCCTGCCAGCCACACACACACACACACACACACACAGATCCTGCCAACTGTTTATTTGTCTGCCTGTTCACAGGAGCCGCAGCACGACACACTCTGATCCTCTGCGCCAAGAGCCGACACGCAGACAGCAAAGAAATATAACGTGATCCAGGAGTCTGGAGGAAACTTCGGCCTACAGAACATGTTCTCTCTCTATCCTTCTCTCTGTCTGTCTCTTAACATTATTTTATTTATGGTTATATTGTATTGTATTGATATGAAACTCATTTTCTGTTAAAACAAAAGTATTGTTAAATACTATATAAGTAAAATATAAGTTTTTGAAACATTTCATGTCAAATGTTCAGATTATATTATTGACATTTGGAAGCTACTCAAAAAACATTTTACCAACATTTTCGTTTCATTGAAAACAGTTCACTTGCATAATCTATTTTGTAAATAAAATTGATCAGGACGTAAACTCAAATCTGCATCACACTTATGTCATGTAATGTGTCACTTTTCAGCATAAATTGCTGATTAAACATTGTGATCTAATATAAATACACACAAATCTGCGGTTTTGCCCTGTGAAAATATGTGTGTGTGTGTACAGACGTGTCATCTGTGTGTGCAGAGCTGGTGTGAATGACGCCGTGAGACTGGCCGAGAGGCCACAAGAGAGAAATGAGACTGACAGAATGTGAAACAGAGATTATTAACAACAGAGTTCTGCTTGAGCAAACGTGTGTCTACGGTGCTGCCAAGACTATGCTGTTCGGTTGCTAGGAGGTTTCCAGGTGTTCTGAGTGTTTTCTTGCAGGTGTAAATCAAATTTAGTTTTTATTTAAATTATGATTTAATTTATTTCTGCTTAATTTCACATTTTTATTTTATTTTATTGCTATTTTAAGTGAATAGAATACAGTTTCATATTCTATTTTTTTTTTATAAATATATGCTTAATAAACATATAGAGTGGTGGCCAAAACTGTTAGAGCACTTGGCATATTTAAGAGGCTTTTGTTGAATTGGCCATTACAATACCCTTAAAACAAACTATTGCCGGAACTACCTGCGACGGAAGGAATCTGCTGGAACACTGAAAATGATGGACTGGCCCCTTCAAAGGCCAGACCTCAACCCCATCCAGCAAATTTGGTGCGAGTTGGAAAATAAACTGGACAGATCTATTGTACATTCAAAGGAAAGCCTCTGGCTTGAGTTGCAGAAGGCATGGGATAACATTAGTGTTCTCAGGAAATATACTGACACTGTGCCAGAGAGATGTGCTGCTGTAATTGCTGCAAAAGGTGGACATCCCAAATATTGAAGTTAAAAGAGGATAAAAACAGTACGACTCACTTCATCTGATATTTGTTGTGCTCAGAGCAACCGTCTGCATGTTTCATGAACATTATGAAATTAAATCATGTTTTGGAGGCAAGAAAGGTCAATATTTTCAGATCTGTCAGGTTTTCTAAAAATTTTGGCCACCACTGTAAATAATAGAAATATTTTATTTTATTTTGGGGCAACATCAAGTAACCAGAATGGTCAAAACATTTGTTAAATAACATTTTCATATAATATTTTATTCTAATATTCACAATATTGAAATATTTTACTTTATTCAAAATATTTGTTGAATAACATTTTCATAATTTTAATATATTAATTTAATATAATTAATATTTCTTCTTTAAAACTGTATTTTATGGGCTTGGGGAAAACTTGATTGAGTAAAGAGAATGCTCAAAATATTTGTTTAATAACATTGACAATATTCTTATATTTTATTAGTAAAGTAAAATAATATTATTTTTATTAATAAACAAAATATGCCCTCATATAAATAAAATGCCCCTCAAATTCAACTTCAATATTGCCTTTAATAATAAAAAAAGTTCCTATAATATGTTCTAATACTTTCAATGTACAGGTTTTTACCATGGCAAAAAAAGTCTGAATTCCAGAGCTCCGATCGTGCCGACAGTTGCACTGTGTGCCGCTAGGGGGAGCTGCTGTACCGCCGTGCTCCGTATCGCCGCCGTGCTCCGCTAGACGCGCTCGTGTCCCTCTCTCTCTCTCTCTAATCACGCTCTGCGTCTCTCCCCCTCTCTTTATCATTCTGAGCCACCCCTCCTCCCCCCGTCACTTACCCTGCCCTTCTGAGAGAAGAATCCACGGCGTGTGCGATTTAGAGGCTGTGCGTTTCTGTGTGTGCGTGTTAGTTTATGAGCCCGGGCTTCTGTTTGTGTGTGCGTAGAGGTGCTATGAAGGCCGGCTCTATTGTGTGCAGCGCAGTGTTCGGTTACCTGCGCGCGAGTGATTAGAGCGCCGTAATAAACGGAGGGAGAGATAGAGCGAGAGAGAGAGAGAGAGGGGGGGTGAACGAGGGATAGGTTGAGTGGAAGAGTAATAAAGACCGAGGGAGGAGATGAAATTCCAGCTGCCTGTGAAAGGCTGTTTCCTGCAGCGCTGCCACGAGATTAATGACGAGAGAAAAAGAGAGAGAGAGAGAGAGACGGAGGCAGGAAGAGTGCCGCGCAAACGACTCCGTGAAAGTATCCGGTCCGTGGCGACGGCGTCCCTTTCAGCAGCGCGCAGCTCGGTTTAATCTGGTTAAAGTTTTCTCTTATCATTTTAATAGCGTTCTTTCACACGCGCACGGATCACTGTCGAGGCAGATCGGCAGATATCGCGCGCTCAGAGGGCATGCAGAGACATTCACAGTGCCAGTGCGTCGTTTCGCTCCGCTGCCAGGCCTCGTGCTCTGCTCTTCTTGTGCTTGGGATGAAAGCTTTTCATTTTACATCACGGCTGGACGTAAAAGTGAGAAGAAAAGAGAGTTTGCTAGATTGTCCTCATTGCACTGCTTTCCAGATCGATATGCCATTAGCACATTTAGATGCATTTTTTATGTTTCGTGACTTAAGGCCTCTCTCTTTAGCTAATTTCGTTGACCTATCACTTACGATTACGTTATATTTTATACCAGTAGCGTTACTACTTGATGATACTTTTAGTTAATCACCTCTTAGTTAAATTAATTCCAACTATGCTTACCGTACGTTTTGCTTACGTTTACTTGGGTATGTCCTGTGCTTGCTAAATTACCTGTGCTAACTGGATCAACTGTTAATTGCTCGAACTGGGTCATCTTTACCTACACTAGCTGGGTCAACTATACCCTCAGAGTTACCTATGTGGTTCAGCAAATTTTCACAAAAATTCAGTCATTTCAATAGAAATCGAAATTGGAAATTTCGCCCAAGAGCGAAAGATTTACCCGCGCAGATTTTGAATTGGATTGACAATAGACAATGGACCTTTGTGCCTGTGAAATTTCACAGTAAATTCACTGTCACTGTAAACTTTAGCATGTTGTGTTCTCTGATATAGCTGGGATAACTTTTGTCACATTCTGTGCTAATGTGCTAACTGTCATCTGCGCTTTACCTTTACTAAATTTGCCTTTCTTCGCTAAATTTAACTTGTGTGCTAATTTTGCTATTTCCGTGTTAACTTTGCTAACTGAGCTATTTGTTTACTTTTTCAGTTTTAACTTTTGCACATGTTCTCTGATGCTGCGTTCAAGTCCTCCTGGGACGTTCGTACTTACGAGTTGACAAGTCCTTATTACAACGTCGGGTGCGTTCAAGTCACTTTGGTCGGAACAAGATGGCGATTTAACTTTTCTACAAAAAATTCAATGATTTTTTTTAACTCTACATCTATAAAATGATGAATGAAGAATGTGCATCATTGTCTTTTCTTTTTTGTGTTTTTATTTAATTTATGAAGGTGATGTAAACTGAATAATTATATATTCTATTAGAATTATACAATAATATCATATTTTGTATGTGTAACTTATATAGTTCTATTGTACATTACAAAAAAAATCATTTTATTAATTTCAACAACTTTACCGACACTGCATATCTTTAGTCTTTGGCTGCGTCATTGCATCCGACACGCCCCCAACTCGGAAACTCGGGGCTTAAAGAAGATTTCGAGTTCCCCACTCGTTATAACGACTTTGCGGTGGCGTTCATGTGCTTTCAACTCGTAAATACGATGTTTCCGACATGACTTGAACGCACCATGAGGTACTTGTGTCAACAGTCGAATTACCCATGCTAACTTTCTTAGCTTTATCAAGTTCCCTGAGTTATCGGTGTAACTATGATAGAAGTATTGTTCTCAGAGTTTTGGATTGCTGTGCTGTGCCATCTAAAATCTACTGTTTAGCCCACTACCAAACCAATTCCTTAACAATATATTGCCTTTAAGGTTTGCCTCAACTTTGTTGAGAGGACGTTTTTGAATCTTATGCGTCAGGCTTCACTCGTGCGCTACGTTCTCCTTTCTATATTTACCGAAACGATCGCAGGAATGAAGCAGCAGAGGTCTACGGCTGCGGGATTTCTCCGGGGAACATCTTGCCGTCACGCTTCACTGGTGTCTGAAGAGCGCCAGGGAAACCCTGACTGCAGGAGCGGGACGAGAGCTGAGACAGAGCGTGAGGGAATGAACGCAGCGGCGCGTGTGTGTGCGAGGCTCTGTGGGAGAGAAACAGGTGCTTCCTGTGCTTTTGAAATGCGAGTATGTGTGTGCGCACGAAGCGCTGCCTGAAAAGCGTGTGCTGTTTGCATGCGATTACTGGCCCCGCTCTGAGTGAGTGAGTGTGTGTGTGTGTGTGTGTGTGTGTGTGTGTACCTGGCTCACGCTGAGACAGGACCATTAATCCTGCTTACTGGCCGTTGAGCAGCGCAGAGCAGCGGAGAGATAAAGAGCCAAATCCCTCTCTCTCGCTCGCGCTCTCTAGGCTTGATGACTGACTCGGCCTGTCTGTCGTCACCTGTAACGAGCCGACGTGATTTAATTCAATTGCGTTCGATTCAGCGACTCAACTGTAATGTCATAAACTGCGATATGATAATAGTATTGATGATGCGCTTCCTGCGGGTTGAATAGCTCATCCAAGACCAGTTTCTGCGGTTGCGTGTGAAATCGTTACTAGTGAGGTCAGATCAACACTGACCTGGAGTCATGGGGAGAGAGAGAAAGGGCTGTGTGTCGAGGTCAGAGCGCTGGTCACACTTTCTGTAACACACGCGTTCGTCAATAACTGCCTGATCGATATTCTTAACTGTGCATTGATGACCGATACACAAGCCTGCCGGAAACACGCGCACGCGCACACACACACACACACGCAGTGTTTCCCTGCACGGCCTCTCAGATGCTCACCATGTCTCTCTTTCTGTCTCTATCTATCTATCTATCTATCTATCTATCTATCTATCTATCTATCTGCCAGTCTTATTTTCTGTCTAATCTACCTCTGTCTCTCAGTCTCTGTCTTTACCTGTATATCTTTCAGAATATTTCTACATCTATCTATCTATCTATCTATCTGTCTGTCTGTCTATGCCTCTACATACATACCTGGTTGTCTGTCTGTCCATATCATTATTTCACTCTATCTGATTATTATTTGCCTGGCTCTATCTATCTATCTATCTATCTATCTATCTATCTATCTATCTATCTGTATCTTTCTACAAGTCTTATTTTCTAATCTACCTGTCTGTCTCTCCATTTCTATCTGTCATTCTCTTCCTCGCTGTCTTTGTCCGTTTCTCTCTCTCTATCACTGGCTCTATCTATATGTCTCTCTTTGCGCCTGTCTGTCTGTCTACCTCGCCATCTCTCTCTCGGGGCCGCAGCGATATATTAATAGCTCCAGCTGCCGAGACCCAATTCCCAGAGCCGTGTAAGAATTCATTCTGTCTCTCTTGCTCTCTCTCCAGCGGGAGGGCTGACTCTTACGCATTTGGAAATTTGGCCTGTAAGTACCCTTCAGCTGGGGATCAAAGCTGTACGCTGCACACACACCGCCTGAGAATGGACGTATAGGCCCATAGAGGGAGGAGTGTGTGTGTGTGTGTGAGAAGGTCAGAAAGAGGCGATTCGGTCTTGGACGCTGTACAATCTCCAGACGGTGATCCCCACTGCGCTGGATTAAACTGTGTGTGTGTGTGTGTGGATCCATGCACTGAAAAACACAGCTTGACATGCAAATTTTCCACACTACGCTTAAGGGAATAAACTAACTCAGGATGACTGTGGGACTTGCAGTGGTTCAAGTTTATTCCCCCGAACCCTCGTATATTTCCACACTGACCTGCAGTCAGTCCTTCCCACAGTCATTTGCATCTGATCTGGAGTCAGTTCATGACATCACAGTGCTGAACCGTAGGGGTCAGGGATTAGCTGGTTAGCACGGCCCACTTAGCTCCTGCTAGTAGAGGCCATAGATACACCACTTTGCAGATAAAAAGCATGTTTTAGCATGACAAAAGGAAGTATTTTTAAAGTACATTTAAAAAATAAAGATGTTTCAAGTGGTTCTCACGAGTGTGAAATGGATCAGCGCTGTCATGACAATTTTCCTGTGGCTTGTTTTGCATCACAAGAAAACATCCCAGAAATGAAATTACATAATGAGGGTTTAATTTTTCTTTTATATAAATCAAAGATTTTACCTAAGAATCAACACTGCATTATATATTATTATTTATTTTCATATATATTGATATATTTTAAGCAGATTTTGTGTTAAAGCACTGGCAGATTTTTAAATACTTTTTTATACTACTAACTTGTTTCTACTATCTGCATCAACAATGTCTTTCTTTCTCAGCCATCGGTCTCCGTTTATATCAGTCTCTCTCTGTTTGCATATATATATATATATTTCTGTCTATCTACCTGTCTGTCTCTCTTTCTATATCTATATTTCCCTCTATCTGTCTCCCTCTCCGTCTACTTCTACAGTTGTGGTCAGAATTATTGGCACCCTTGGTAAATATGATCAAAGAAGGCTCTGAAAATAAACCTGCGTTATTAATCCTTTTGAGCTTTTATTAAAAAAAAAAAAACACAAAAATCTAACCTTTCATTGAACTAAAACAATGAAAATGGGGGAAAATCTCATTATGAAATAAATGTTTTTTTCTCAAATACATGTTGGACACAATTATTGGTACCCCTAGAAATTCTTATGAGTAAAATATCTCTGAAGTATATTCCCATTCATATTTACAATTTTGAGCACTCCAGGGTGATTATGGACATGAAATTATCCAGCCATGACTTCCTGTTTCACAGAAATATAAATAGGAGGGAAAACAAAGTCCAAATTCCCTTAATCATCCATCACAATGAGAAAAAACAAAGAATATATTTCTGATGTGCAGCAAAAGATAATTGAGCTTCACAAATTAGTGAAGTGGCTTTAAGAAAAGAGCTAGAGCAGTGAAAATTCCCATTTCCACCATCAGGGCAATAATTAAGAATTTCCAATCAACAGAAAATGTTATGAATCTGCCTGGAAGAGGACATGTGTCTATATCGTCCTAATGCACGGTGAGAAGGAGAGTTTGAGTGACCAAAGACTCAAGGATCACAGCTGGAGAACTGCAGAAAATAGTTTAGTCTCTGGGTCAGAAAACCTAAAAAAAAAAAATGTCAAACATCACCACGTTGTTCGGGAGGGTTTCAAGAAAAATTCTCCCCACTCACCAATAACAAACTCCAGCATATTCAGTTATCAGACATGACTGGAACTTCAAATGGGACTGGCTTCTATGGTCGGATGAAAAATGAGCTTTTTAGCAGCAAACACTCAAGATGGGTTTGGTGAACACAGGGATAAAAAGTACCCCATGTGTACAATTAAATATACTGCTGTATTTTTGATGTTGTGGGCCTATATTTCTGCTGGAGGTCCTGGACATCTTATTTAGACACATGGCATCATGGATTCTATCAAATACCAACAGATAAAAAATCACTGAGTTACTGACTCTGTTAGAAATCTTATAATGGGCCATGTTTGGATCTTTCAACCGGAACAATAATCCACACACAAACCTCAAAAACAACACAAAAATGGGTGACTGAGCACAAAACCAAGCTATGGCCATTACAGTCCTCTGACCTGAACCCTGTAGAAAATGAGTGAGGTGAACTGAAGAAAAGAAGCACCATCATGGAGCTGTGAATCTGGAGAGATTCTGGATGAAGGAATGGTCTCTGATCTCTTGTCAGGTGTTCTCTAACCTCATCAGGCATTAGAGGAGAAAATGTAGAGCTGTTAAACTGGCAAATGGAGGTTTCAAAAAGTATTGAATTAAAGGGTGCTGTTAATTGTGGCCAATGTGTATTAGAGAAAAACATTTATTTCATAATGATATTTCCTCCCATTTTAAATTCTTATTCTCCAATGAAAGGTTAGATTTTTGTGATTTTTTAAAATAAAAGATCAAAAGGATTAACAATTCAGATTAATTTTCACAGCCTTCTTTGATCATATTTACCAAGGGTGCCAATAATTCTGACCACGACTGTATATCCATCTCTCTGTCTATATCTATATATCCCTCTGTCTGTCTGTCTCTCTCTCTCTCTCTGTCTGTCTATCTCTCTGTCTCTATCTACCCGTCTCTCTTTCTATATCCGTACTTCCCTCTATCGGTCTCTCTGCCTGTCACTTCCGCTTCCGGCTTTGCTACTGTTCGGACGCTCTTGCTTATTGCTCTGCGCTTTGCTCCCTATTTTTGTTCTTTTCTCAGATCTCTCTAAGATTTTAACTTCAGCAGATCAGCACAGTGCTCAAACAACACATTTTTTGGAAAAAGAGGACTCTTTGCCTCCCACTGCCAGCAGTTTACATTCCGGAGACAGAAAAATACAGCTGTCTACATTCAAACAGACGAGAGAAAATGCCTCTAGTGGAATCTACTTGCTGCATGAACTGCCACAAAATTCTACAAAGGATTGCGGTTCTTGAAACAAAGTTACTTGCTGGACTTCCAAAACAGGCGGAACATACAGCAGATGGTCACCACGGACCCCCTCAGCATACAGCCGGTGAGTCCTGTGAATCTAGTGAATCTCAACAGTTTATACCAAGTGTAGAGGAACAAGCCGAAACTGATCGACGGACTAATCGATGGCACAAACAGGGAGCGAGACCCAAAGGCTCTCGAGACATCAGATTGTCATGAGTATCTCGTATTGCTGCTGTAGCATCCTCTACCCCAGATACGGCTATGACAAGACTTGTAAACACTGGTATTCTACAACCCCCTATACATCTTGAAAACAGATTTGAAGCATTGATGAATGTGGATGAGGAATCCCAAAATGTGACAAAACTTGGATCGAATCAGCCAGCAGCTAACATTGCTACTAACCGGCGCTCAATGTCGAGCAGACAGCGGCATTCAGCTCAGAGCGCAGCCGAGCCCAGGACTCTTATAGTGGGTGACTCTATTATTAGAAACATCAGTAGCAGGACTACAACTAACTGCTGCTTTACTCAAGCAACCGTCTCTGATGTGAACAAGGAACCTCGGAACATTGTGATGAAGCACAAGACTGCAAATCGAGTCATCATCCATGTGGGGAAGAATGGTATTCGGAAAGGGCAGTCAGAACTGCTTAAGCAAGATTTCAGTGAACTCTTTGAAACACTTCAAAGACTTGAAGTTCAGTCGTTCATCAGTGGACCACTCCCAGCAAGGGGAACTAACATGTTTTCACAGTTGCTTGGGCTGAATACATGGCTACAAAGAACCTGCAGTACAAAAGGAGTCAACTTCATCGACAACTTCAATATTTTCTGGGGCCACAGACAACTGTTTAAACTGGATGGCCTCCACCCAAACAAACTTGGTACAAGAGTGCTAAAGGACAATTTCTTTTTCTCCCTCCGTCATCCTTCGGTGGTGTGTGCCAATCCACTCACACACTCACCTGAACAGAATATGAGTGACCACAGGACTTCATATCAGCTTCTGAGTCATCATGTGGTTGAAGAATCCCACAAGGACACTGATAACGCCACGCAGCCAAAACAAGCATTGCTCATGGACATCCCGGCTGAGCCCCGCCCACAGAGCTCATCACATGCAGACTGTGACGTATTACAACAGCTCCAAGACTCAACACCCAAGGACGACTTTCTGGAAAACAGCCTGGGAAGCCAGGACAACACATCACAGTCACCGGAAACACCAGAGCTAGAGCCCCGCTCACCAGACACACTATCCCTCTCTCCAGCATCTCCACTTCTAAGCTTTTCACAGAAAATGGAGGAACTGGTGTATGCTGGGACCAAACTCTCTGCAAGCCCCCAGATATCAACAAAAAAACAGCGGGCCCCCCAACCACCAAAGACTGCAGGCCCAGCTCTCCCTCCTCCTGTGAGAGCTCTCCGACCGCTGCCACAACGCCAGGGCCCAAACCCTCCTCCATCGGCTGTAGGTGAACCAAAAACAACTGATAACAGCTCTCAGTGATATGTGTCGGGTCCCCGCTATATTAGCAGCAACATTCACAAATGTTTACAAAACAAGCGGGAACCCAGTATGCCTGTAGCCTTCTCTATTTCTGTTTTATCATGTGATAGAAAGTCTAAGGCCTTCTCAAGCCGTACGGCTGACCCATCTAATCTGCGGCCTGTAATGCATCAATCTAAGATTGCTGTAGAGACAAAATGTAATTCCATCAAGTTAGCATTTTTAAACATTCGCTCACTAAAAAATAAATCATTTGTGATCAATGATTTAATAACCACAAACAACCTGGATTTTATGTTTCTAAATGAAACATGGCTTGAAGACAGCTGCAGTGCAACAGTCCTAAATGAAACAGCCCCTCCTAACTTTAATTTTATAAGTGTCTGCAGGACTGTTAGGAGAGGTGGAGGTGTAGCTGCTCTATTTAAAGATGTTTATCAATGCAAGCAAGTGTCATTTGGTCAGTACTTGTCTTTTGAATATCTAGGTATTGTGCTGAAAGGTGCCCCACGCATTCTGTTTATCATCATCTACAGGCCTCCAAAATACTCTCCAGCCTTTGTTGAAGAGTTCACAGAACTGTTATCAATGATTTCCTCAGAGTTTGACTGTTTTGCTATTGCAGGGGATTTTAATATTCATATAGATAATGCTGAAATCAAAACTACAAAAGAAATTATAACTGTTTTAAACACTTTTGACCTGATTCAGCATGTGCATGGACCCACACACAATCGTGGACACACTCTAGATTTACTCATCAGTAGAGGTCTAAACATTTCATCCATTGTTATTAAGGATGTAGCACTGTCTGATCACTTCTGTATTTTCTTTGATATACTGATCTCTGTCACCACTGAATCTAGATCTGTCTCTGTCAGAAAGAGATGCATTAATGAGAACACTAGTGTGCTATTTATGGAGGCTATATCTTCAACACCAAGCATTTCTGCAGACTCTGTTGATCTTCTCCTGGATTCATTTAACTCAAAAGTTAAGAATGTTATTGATGATATAGCTCCGATAAAGGTCAGCAAGAAGACAGGCAGACAAAAATCATTTTGGAGAAAATCAACAGCAGTTCAGAGTATGAAAAGGCAATGCAGAAAAGCTGAGCGGATGTGGCGGAAGACGAAACTTGAAATTCACTATAGCATCTATAAAGACAGCCTTCATGCTTTCAATGTGGAACTAGCCACAGCTAGACAGACCTTCTTCTCAAACCTTATAAACAGTAACTTAAACAACACTCGTACTCTTTTTGCTACTGTTGAGAGACTGACAAACCCCCCAAGTCAGATTCCTAGTGAAATGCTCTCCGACAGCAAATGCAATGAGTTTGCTTCCTTCTTTTCAGAGAAGATCAGTAATATCAGAAAGGAGATTGGCACATCTTCCTGTAATACAGAGGTCACACAGATTCGACCGCAATCTCAAAAAGAAGTGACTATGTCTGTTTTTGAAACAATTGATAGCAAAATTTTGGAAGAAATAGTACAGCATCTTA
Source organism: Schizothorax lantsangensis (assembly GCA_027422415.1). Taxonomy (NCBI): domain Eukaryota; kingdom Metazoa; phylum Chordata; class Actinopteri; order Cypriniformes; family Cyprinidae; genus Schizothorax; species Schizothorax lantsangensis. The sequence goes on along the minus strand of CM049843.1, from coordinate 15,520,653 downwards.
AATCGTCAACCTGCTATCTCGACACACTTCCTACATCTTTTTTCAAAAGTGTGCTTAACTGTTTGGAAGTAGATCTCTTAGAAGTGGTGAACACCTCACTTCTTTCTGGGACTTTTCCAAACTCCCTGAAAACTGCAGTTGTTAAGCCCCTTCTGAAAAAGCGCAATCTTGATAGCACCATGTTGAGCAACTATAGACCAATATCAAATCTTCCTTTCATAGGTAAGATTATTGAAAAGATAGTTTTTAATCAGCTGAACAACTACTTAAACTCAAATGAATACCTGGATAATTTTCAATCTGGTTTTCGTGTGCATCACAGCACAGAGACAGCACTCATTAAGATAATAAATGATATTCGCTTTAATTCTGATTCTGGCAAAATATCAGTGCTGGTACTGCTAGATCTTAGTGCTGCGTTTGACACTGTCGATCATAACATACTTCTAGAGAGACTGGAAAACTGGGTCGGGCTTTCTGGGTTGGCACTCAAATGGTTCAGGTCATACTTAGAAGGGAGAGGTTATTATGTGAGTATAGGAGAGCATAAGTCTAAGTGGACGTCCATGACATGCGGAGTCCCACAAGGCTCAATTCTTGCACCGCTCTTGTTTAGCCTGTATATGCTCCCACTAAGTCAGATAATGAGGAAAAACCAAATTGCCTATCACAGCTATGCTGATGATACCCAGATCTACCTGGCCTTATCTCCAAATGACTATAGCCCCATTGACTCCCTCTGCCAATGCATTGATGAAATTAACAGTTGGATGTGCCAAAACTTTCTTCAGCTAAACGAGGAGAAAACTGAAGTCATTGCATTTGGAAACAAAGATGAAGTTCTCAAGGTGAATGCATACCTTGACTCTGGTCAAACAACTAAAAATCAAGTCAGAAATCTTGGGGTGATTCTGGAGACAGACCTTAGCTTCAGTAGTCATGTCAAAGCAGTAACTAAATCAGCATACTATCATCTCAAAAACATTGCAAGAATTAGATGTTTTGTTTCCAGTCACGACTTGGAGAAACTTGTTCATGCCTTTATCACCAGCAGGGTGGATTATTGTAATGGTCTCCTCACCGGCCTTCCAAAGAAGACCATTAGACAGCTGCAGCTCATCCAGAACGCTGCTGCCAGGATTCTGACTAGAACCAGAAAATCTGCGCATATCACACCAGTCCTCAGGTCCTTACACTGGCTTCCAGTTATATTTAGGATTGATTTTAAAGTACTTTTACTCGTTTATAAGTCACTCAATGGCCTAGGACCTAAATACATTGCAGATATGCTCACTGAATATAAACCTAACAGACCACTCAGATCATTAGGATCGAGTCAGTTAGAAATACCAAGGGTTCACACAAAACAAGGGGAGTCCGCTTTTAGCTATTATGCCGCCCGCAGTTGGAACCAGCTTCCAGAAGAGATCAGATGTGCTAAAACATTAGGCACATTTAAATCCAGACTGAAAACTCATCTGTTTAGCTGTGCATTTGTTGAATGAACACTGTGCTACGTCCAAACTGACTGCACTGTATTTTATGTATAATCATTTTCTATTTAACTGTTTTAAATTTCATTTTAAATCAATTTCTATAACATTTTAAAATTCCTTGTTTTTATTATTTTTAATTCCTTGTTTTTATTGCTGTGAATGACTATTTCACTTTCTTTTATGTAAAGCACTTTGAATTACCACTGTGTATGAAATGTGCTATATAAATAAACTTGCCTTGCCTTGCCTTTGCCTTGTCTATCTCTCTGCATCTATCTACCTGTATAGCCCCATTCACACTGCACGTTGGTCCCGGAAAATTGCCAGAAAATTGCCGGAGTGCCTTCTGTGTGAACGCAAACACGTCCCGGGATTAATTCCGGGATTGATCCCGGGTTGGGGACCTAGGAACATTGCCGGGTTCAGTCCCGGAACGAGCGCTGTGTGAACAAAAGCCGGATCAATGCCATAAAGGGTGTGTCGTAGTGATGACACACTTTATCGTTCGACTGTTTTACCGGGTGTTTTGAAGGCAGATCAACGTTCACACGACGAAAAATATGTAAACTGGAATGAAGCAGCAATCAGGGAGCTCCTCACTATCCGCGCTGAAGCTGAAATCATTCTCCAGTTTAGTGAAATGGTGAGCGGCGCATTATACACGTCACATGAAAGGTCACGTGTCTTTACGGGATCTTTACGGGTTGTGTGTGAATGCACGCACAGATTCCGGAAAATCACTGGCAGTGTGAATGCAGCAAATCTGACGATCCGGGAACAAATGCCGGAACACATTACCCGTGTATTTTCCGGAATCTCTGTGTGAAAGGGGCTTATGTCTCTATTTCTATATTTCCCTCTGTCTCTCTCTGCCTATCTCTCTGTCTACTTACATATCCATCTCTCTGTCTATATCTGTTAGACAAAAAAACACTATTAAAAACAGGATTTTCTGTGCATAATGTCATGAGGGGCCTCCCTCAAGTGCACTATGGGTCCCGTACACCACTGACTTCAGGCGCGGACTGGCCATTGGGAGCACGGGGACATTTCCCGGTGGCCTGTCAGCTGATTTGGCCCGCTGCCCTGTGTTTTTTTTTTTTTATTATTATTATTATTATTTTTTTTTTTTTTTTTTTGCCTTCCCAATGTGCCAAAGTTATCATTTCCAATTGTGGCATTCACTAATAAATCGATAATAAATCATAAATCGGTTAGTCTTGACTGGCAGCGCACGCTTCACGTCTGTTCCTTGCCTCCGTCAAACGGTTTTGAACAGAGTCGATGCGCGGGACTCGAGTAAGGAGAGGAAACAGCCAGAAGAAACAGTTAAATGTTGCGAAATTACTAACCTGTTCAGGGCTTCAGGTGAAGGTCAGTTTCATCTGTAATACACTACTGTAGTTTTGTCTTTATTAACCTAGTTGAGTATTAAACTGCTAGCACCTGTTAGGCTGTCAGTAGCACCCCAGTATTATAATCAGTCAGAATACTGTGCTAAAGGACATCATTATCGATTGGAAAGTTACATTAATAAATTTAGCAGGCAGATATTCACATGGATTTATTGTATAGAAAGAGAGGGAGCTAGAGCAAACAGCATCACAAAAATATCAGTGAGCCCAAAAATACAATATGTGTTCAGTATTAGGATTTTCAATGTACTAATTTTGGCATTTAGGCACTTTAGAAAATTAGTTTTAATATATTTGTATGAATTATAGGTTTGTTAAATCTTGGGTATTTAAGTCATTTTAAGAGAAATAACAACATTATGTGCAAACAAATTGCAATGAGGTGGTTGTTTTGCAACAAGGTGAACACAGTTCTGTTAATAACAGTAGACCTGCTGGTGAAGAAGTGACAGGTACAAGAAAAAAGGGAGTGACAGAGATATTGGAGAAAATGAAGAAAAGGAAAAGGGAAGTGAAGGTGCAGTTCAAAAGAGAACCTTTAATTATTTTCCACGGCCCCGACTAAAGACTTAGACCTTTTTATGTGATGGTCATAGGCTAATAGGGTTGTCCATGTTTCAGAATATGTTGTGGGTGTATGGGATGGCCTGGATGAGTGTGAGATTTCCCGGCCTGAAATTTTGTCCCAGTCCGCCCCTGACTGACTTCATATTCTTGTGGAGAGAAAGCTGGTTTAGGATCATCAGTAGACAGACATTACGGTTTAATAAACGTGCCTGTCTGAGGTAACTGGCAGGTAAGAGCATGATGCTTTGGGAAACAGTCACGGAACGCTTGTGAGTCATGGCGCCCTTCCGCTGGCAAGACCCATTTGATTCTCTCTCTCTCTCTCTCTCTGTTCGCTCGCTCGTCTCTGCCAGATCTGACGCTTCCTTTAATTCTCTCTCACGCTCGCTTGCCTCTCTCTCTTTATCAGATTCCTTCCCGCGCCTGTGTCTGCCGTCGCACCTATTAAAGACGCTCGGCAAATGGAATTCCTCAATATCGCACTCGGCGCCGCTTTGATGTGAAAGAGAGAGACAGAGAGATGGGGGCGAGGTGGTAGCATGAAAAAAAGCTGCCAAATTGCGTGCTCGTTTTATCAAATGCGGGCTGATATTTGTCACCGAACAGCTAGGACTCCACAGAGTATTTCAATTAACGCAGGGATAACGCTGCTGCAGACTCGTTTGCGGTTTACCATGTGATTTCTTCCTATTTCAGCTCATGAAATATGTGTTCTCGAAAGTGAACTAATTCCCAAAAGATAAAAAATAACTACCTGTTGGAGCTGGTCGTTTAAATTCACTGGACCTGGAATCAAAACTTGTTACAATTTTTCCAAAACCAAGGTTTCTGTGGGTCTTAAAAAGTCTTAATTTGCCCTTCCACAAATTAAGGCCTTAAATGGTCTTAAATCAAAGCAGAAAGTCTTAAAATTAATAAAGTAATGGCATTAAATGTTGCATGCACTGACAAAAATGAGTGTCTTTGTTAGTTTTTGTCTTGTTTTCTATCGCAAATATCTAAACATCCTTAAGTCAAGATACATTTACTTGAGTTGGAAATTGAACATAAGTCTTGTTTTTTGAGAATTTTTAATTTAACAAAATTAAGTGAATTTATGGATTAAACAAGAGCAAATATCTGATGTATGAAAACTTGTTTTCACTTTAAATTAAGTAGATTTTTCTGAGCCCATTGGCAGATATTTGTCCTTTTTTACATCATAAAGTAATTTAATTTTGTTAAAAATCTCACAATTTTTCACATACTAAGACACAAATACTAATGAAGAACATCACTTTTGTGCAGTGTGATCAAAAGATACAGTAAAAGTTATTTCCATATTCTAGTTAAACAATTTTTGTGCATAAAATTAATATAAAAAAATAAAAATAATGGAGATCGGTTGGAAGCTGCATTTCATACGTTGCTAATGCAACTCATTTTCTCCTATACTCATTTATTTCTTACGTTTTCTTTAATTGGTCTTAAAATGGTCTTTAAAATGTCTGCCTTCATAAAACTGGCAGAAACAATGAAAAGTCACCCAAATAACTTCCAACTAACCATATAATCTTGTGTAGTTAAAATAGCAAACTGAGGAAAAACACTTATATTGTTATATTATTATATATCTTATATTGTTCAAAAGTCATGCACTGAATCAAACTCTGCTGTATTTTTGACACAATTTCATCTGTGGCTTGACAGAAGCTAGACAAATTAACCACATGCCAACATCGGTAGGTTGCGTGACATGCCGTCATCCTTTAAAACAACAATAAAACTTTGTAAGATAAAATATGACCTGAAGTAAATTCTCTCTCTGTCCTACACTAAAAACCCTGACATTTGCATTGGCCGGTCTGCAGGGCACTGATGGCTGACGTGGGCACTGTTGCATTGGCAGGCTGGCACTGATAAGCTGGCATTCACTCAAGCACACTGATCTAATGCAGTAGGAAACGCTTAGTTCACTACTGAGACAGTCAGTTGATTGTGGCGTATCAGAGTCTAGAAGCTTTGTGTGTTTGTATGCGTCTCAATACCCTGGTTTCTTATCCTAAAACACTTAAGTGAAGTCATTTTCTCGTGCATGAAATCTGAGAAATAGAAAAGAGAAAGTGCAACAAACAACAAGACCTAGATTATTATCACAGGAAATTACACATTTCTCAGCATTTCTGTGAGATGTGGCACTTTGCTGTCACCTGTGCATCATTTATTTTCTGTAGTCATTTTCACTTTCTTCTAAGGCAGCATACTAACTGAAATGAAACCTCGCAAGTAAATGATTTGGAAGACTCTACATAAATTACAATTCTGTGGATTACACAAATAAAATTTTGCACAGGAAACACAACTCGTAGTCATTAGCATGTTGCTAAGCTAATGCCGCAATACTCTGTGAGAAATAAATGTCTAAATGTATGATGTTTTGAGTGTACATAAACAAAACCTAGCAGTTGCTTTTACAATGTTTCTAAAACTTTTTATTTTGGCTACTTTTTTGTTTACAAAATATGAATTGAAAAACTGAGATGGTGAAAAACGTTACATTATCAAATGTAAAAATAATTGAAAAAACTGAAACTACAACTATGACTCTAACACTATTAAAAATAAAATACAAAAGGACACAAATTTAAGTAACTGAAGTGACATTTAGTCATTTAGCAGACACTTTTATCCAAAGCGACTTACAAATGAGGACAATGGAAGCAATCAAAATCAAGTTTTGCAAGTGTGTTTGTTGACGAATGTTTTATAAACAAGGCCCAGTTCGACGCTGGATTTGCACATTGTTTGATACTGAAAGATGGAGCGGTCATGATTCAACACGGCAGATGGTAAGTGAAACGGCATCAAATGTCTCTGTTTTGCTTGTCACTCTTTAACTCCGCCCAAATATAATAAAACTAAAGACTTTTTGGAGATATGAAGGATGCAATACTACTCTAGGTACTCAAGATTAACATGAGATTGGGTGAAACTGTGTGTGTTATGTCCCCTTTAAGAAAACTAAATTAATTTTTAAACAAAAACGAAAATTAAGTTAAATTTTAAGGATAAATAAATACAGAAATACAAAATTGATCAACCTGATCTCATGACAAAAACGTACCTGTGGGAACTTTTTCACAAGACGCGAAATACGTAGCGCCATGTACGTTTTGTTACATATTTGATGTGAAATGTCCACTGAGTGGCGCTAAAAGAGTGTTTGTTTTTTTCCCTGGAAGAGATGAACGTACATATGGTACATTGGTTTTGTACGTATCACCGCAGTTCTGACTAGAAATATCCGTTGAGCGGCGCTATAACTCTGATGCTCTGTGACGTTTTAAAATAATGTACCATCTGCAATACACCTAAACCTACCCAATAGTATGAACCAGAGGTTGCATTACACTTTCACATTGTCCATCATTTTGACGACAGGGTGGTAAAAATTCCATCATAATCTATTCTTACCTGTCATTTTAATTTTCATATTTTAATTATAATAACACATTTAATTGATTTTATTTTTGTTTACATCTTCATTTTTAATAATGAACCTACAGGACGAGCATATAGGCTTATGCATTTATTTATTTATGATGAGAACAGATGAACCCCGCAGTGAGAGCGGAGACAACTAAAAACAACTAAATATGCTAGGGCTGGGTTTAAAAAATTGATTTCTTGATTTTAATAGATTCTCATTTTTATGAAACAATATCGATTCTTAAATCCCAATCGATGCGGTTTTCAGTTGATGAATGAACCGTACATATAGTGCGCCTCTCATCCAATAAATTGCAATAGGCTAAGCTTTGTGTGTTGTCTTTAATATGAAACAGTCTCCGATTTCAAATTCTGTCCATTTTATTAGGAAATTCAAGCAATAAATACCATTTTAAATACCATCTATTTAATGTGGCGTGATAGATCGCTGTAGACACCTCAGATCAAGCGAAGCGGCAGCGCACATGAACTGATCATCTCTTTCACTTTACTAGTGGGTACTTGCCACCTGTGCGTAATCAAACGCATTGCAAAAGACTCGTGACAGTTTTATTTTTGTTCTGAAGCTGATGATCCCACACTGGAGTGTACTCGCCACCAACTGGACGGGTGGGAATTACAAATTATTACAATTTATAAATTTGAAATTATAATATTTAATTATAAATTACAATAGATCTCCCACAGTGTAATCTGTCAAAGTGACGGATGGCCTTCAGATTTTTCCGTCACTGCTAAAATAAAATCTGTCAATGATGGAAAATGTTCGATTAACGTGACCTCTGGTATGAACAAAAGCGAATGTGACATAAAAACGCAATCACAAGCATGCCTTTTTAGCTTGTTTTTCAGTCGCTGATCTTTCAGCTCTTTCATCGTAAGTCATGTTTTTCATGGGATTCGTACCCAAGGATTCCGCATCCTAAATCCAATTTCGTGCCGGCTGAGCTACTGAGCAAGCTTGTTATGTCCGGAAAGCGAAACATATGGAGCTGTTATCATAACGGTGTACGAAAACGATTAGAAGTGCTCGCTGTTTTACCGCTTCTAGTGTTAATTTCTGTTGGAAACTGCAGTGATATGTACTTATTGGTACGTATTTCGAGTCTTGCGAAAAAGTAAATATTTTTATATAGTTGTCTGGGTAATAATAGTTGTTTGAGGGGCTTACCACTGTATTACATTTCATAGTCAACCAATACTTAATTAACCATTAGCTGATAATGAAATCTAATACACTGATGAGCCACCTAAACAACCACTCAGCGAAATAATGGAAATCTAACAATATATATAAAAAGTTATCAAATAAAACTATTAAAATCCTGCATGCAATGGCCATCACAAGCCTGCAAGTCTTGTATGCATCAAGCACGCCATATGGGACCGAGCCATTGATTCTTTTCTGTGCGCGTAGTTTCTCAGTGAATCTTGAAGCGTTTAATTACAGCCAAGGAGAAGAAGGATTAACAGATAACTAGGGAAAAAACAACGGAACGAAAACGAGATTGATAGAGATTGAAAGGGCGGCCCATGCAGTGGGGACATCTGCCAGCCGAGTGACCTCTGCCATTTGTAATGATCAACCGTGGAAAACACACACACGGACACAAACGAGAGGACGAACGTGGCCAAAATTCGGGCTAAAAAAGACTTGGCAGAAAGTGAAAGAGAATGTGTGCGTGTGCCCGGCTTGCCAAGGTTGGCAGGGTCTTTGATTCGCTCTGACAGTCTTTGATGCCCTCCCAGTGCCCGCTGCACCTCTCTCTACACACACACACACACACTCACAAACCCAATGTGCCAGGATCAGACATAGCAGAACAAGGCTGACGTAACACAGAGGAAAAGATGAGAGCGGGCCGCGAATGAGGCATGAAATGCAGAGAGGAAAAAAAGAGGAACGTTGTTGTCATCCTCCGTTAGCGGCCGTACTGAGATTTTTCCCTGGCACGCTTCCCACTGCGAGCCGCAGAACACGAGTCTGCTGAATGCGAAAACAGGAGCAGATAGTGGAGAACACCAGCAGAGACAGAGCAGCCTGTTAACGGTAGACAGGTACAGACGTGTCCTGCCTCTCGCCGTCTCTTTCTCTCGCTCATTTCATCCAGCAGAGCTCCTGTTTTGAAGGCAATCCTAACCTGAACCTTCATACAAACGCTAACCCCCAAAATGTGTGAATATTTAGATTCAAAACCAAAATAGTCCTTTTCAAGTTTTGAAAATCTCCGGAGAACGACTACCAGGCCCCTGCGGGAATATCTACTCGCACATACACCTAAGCTCTTGCAAGCGTTGAGCACTTTAACAAACAACACATCAATGTCTTCTCTGCACATTGGAATAACAACTCAAAGAAAATCTGCGCAGGACATATAACAAGGTCATCCATGACGTCGACGTGCTTCAAGACACTGCTTAAAAAACTTTTTTCTGACCATCTTGATGTGAATTGTGTTGTCTAGAAATGCTGGTTTTAATTCAATCAATTATTAATAGTTAGTCATATCTTCTTGAAATCACGTTTTTTGGGGCCACTGCATCTTAGTAAAATGTAAGCAGATCCATACATTCATAGGCTCTGAATCAACACAAGTTAAGAAATATGTAAATAATAATGATGGATTTTTCAAAATCTATTTTATATAAACTGAAAGTTATAAATGGAAAAACTCCTGAAAAAAAATCTTAGTTTTGAAAAAATTGGTTTGGACAATAATTCAATGACTCTTTCATAAAGACAGTTCATAAAGTAATCTGTTTTTAAATGAATCCCTTGAGTGAATAAATCACTTATAAAGACAGTCACTTGATTTGTTCTTGAATGAATCTGTGTTTTGAATGAATCGGTTTAGTCAATGATTCTGTGACTCACTGATAAAGACAGTTACTTGTTTAGTTCCTGAATGAATCAGTGTTTTGAATGAATCGGTTTAGTCAATGATTCTGTGACTCACTGATAAAGACAGTTACTTGTTTAGTTCCTGAATGAATCAGTGTTTTGCACAAATCAGGTAACTGCATCCAATTATAAAGACAGCCACTTGAACAAATCAGTGTTTTTTGAACAAATCCATTTAGTGAATTATCAGTGACTCACTCATGAAGATAGTTACTTGTTCAGTTCCTGAATTAATCAGCGCATTTGAACAAATTGTTTGATAGAATGAATCAATGACTCACTCATTAAGACGGTCACTTGTACCTTTCCTGAATGAATCAGTGTGTTTGTAACAAATTGGTTGAATGAACGATGCAATGACTCAATCATAAAAACTAATTTGCTTAATTTCTGAATGTATCAGTGTTTTGAATGAATTAGTTTAGTGAATTGATTCAATAAGCCACTTATAAAGAAAGTTACTTCAACAAATCAGTTTTTTTTTAACATATCCATTAGTGAAACATCAGTGAATCGGATGGTTACTTGAAGCGTTTAATTGTTTTGGTTTAATTAATTATTATGGTTTGTTGAACGAATGATTCAAAGACTCACTCATAAAGACTCACTGTTCAATTTCTGAATTTATCAGTGTTTTGAACAAATCAGTTTAGTCATTAATTCATGACCCAACTCATACAAACAAGAACTTGATCATTTCCTAAACAAATCAGTACAAATTGATTAAATGAATGATTCAATGACTCACTCATTAAAACTTCTTAATTTCCTGAATGAATCAGTGTATTTAAACAAATTGGTTAAATGAATGATTCAATCACTCAGTCATAAAGACTCACTTGTCACCTACTGGCATAACAATGTAATCTTGAGAAAGACTCAGACACCGACTTACCAATCAACCGATAAGAAGATGCATGTTTTATCTTGACCTCTTATAATGTTCGATCTGTCGTCTATTCTTTTCTCTCATTCCTTCTCATCTCATCTCTCTCTCTCTTCAGCAGACAGTGCTTTGGGGAGTAGCAAAGATGACAGAACACTCAAGAATGACTCACAGATGGAGAACGCACATGAAGACGAGGGCTTGGAAAGAGAAAGCCAGCGAACAGTGTGAGCAGTGCAGCGCTGGAGCATGTGAGGGCAAGAAGGACTTCAACACACACACACACACACACACACACACACACACGTTAAGAGCATACAAGCGCTGTGTGTGCGTTGAGAGGGTTGGGTTTCTAAATGACAGATCATTATCATGCTAATTAAAGCATTTTGTAGCTGTGACTCGTGCAGTATTTGTGTGTGTGTCTAATTAAGGCCAGTTCATCAGCGCCCAGCTCATTTACACCGTGCTAGAGCGACACCCTGATTCAAGCACACGGACAGTAATGAAGCTACTAATTATTATAGCACTTTAACATATTTAGCCTTAACTGAGCCAACCCCGAACAGCTGAACCACCTCAACTGAACCACATGAACCTAACAAAGCTTCAGCAGTTCAACACAACCTAGCACAGCTGAGCCACCCAAACACAATCAACACATGCAGGTAAACCCAGAAAAGCTATAAACTACACATCTGAACTTCATCAAAACATCTCCTTTTTTTGGACTACAGAAAGGCTTTTGTGAAAAAAATGCACTCAGCATGTCATGAAATTCAATTCATCCACAAAATGCATGCATTTTATGATATGCTGAATAATTCACAATGTTCTACATTTGAAGAAGATAAATCTAGTTTTCATGTTTTTTTTAAAAAGGTGTACATTTAATTTACAATAATAATAATAATATAGTAATACAAACAATTAAGATGCACTTTCACTAAGATACACTTTTAAAATTATTTACACTTTCCTAATCAATATAAAAACAAATTAATATAATAACATAAACAATTATGATATTAATCTAAACAAATAAATAAACATTTATATAAACGTTAACATAATTAATGAATTAATATAAATGAGAATAATTGATTAAAAACAACAATTTATAATTTATTAAAAACAAATTAATATGTAAAATATTTTTAATCTTTGATCTAATTTAGCTCTTTCTTAATTAAAATAAAACAAAATATATTATTATAAACAATTAAGATATAAATATAAATTTATATTTTGCATATTTTTCTTAATATAAAATAAATTAATATAATTAATTACAACATTAATCTAAACAAATAAAGTTAACAAACATGAATATAAATTATACACATTAATAATTAGTAATAGTAGTTCGTAAATTAATACAAACAAATTAATATATAAAATTATGGAATATTTAGTTACATTTTTTGCACTCTTAATTGATGTAAAAGAAATCAATAAATGTTAATTTCATCGTCTAAAATTATATATTATTTTAGTTAAAGTAAAATGGATTAAAACTATATTAAAGAATATATACAGACAGACAGACAGATAGATAGATAGATAGATAGATAGATAGATAGATAGATAGATAGATAGATAGATAGATAGAGATAGATAGATAAGATAGTTAGATAGAACGATAGATAGATAGATAGATAGATAGATAGATAGATACAGCATATTAAGATCAGACACAAAACCACCTGTTCCTCTGGTGCTTGGATATAAACTGAACTCAAAGCAGCACCTTTACCTTAGAGGATTTATTCTAGTGACCCCCGTTGACTCAGTAATGTTGGAGACGGCACGGCCTTGGTTCGGTTCAATGAAGCGCTTCCTCGTGCTAATGCTAGAGGCTGGAGAGAGAGAGGTTTAATTAGTGACTTAGTATTGATCAGCGCTGAGGTTACCTTTGCTGACAGAGCACAGTTTGAGGGGCCGCGTGTGCGAGCGCTTGCGTAAGCCAGTACCAAGAATGTAATTAAGAAATTCAGAAACCGCTGGGGTGCTGCTGGAAATTGGGATCCTTTGGTGCGCAGTGTGTGTGTGTGTGTGTGTGTGTATGTATGTGTGTGTGTCTCCTGAGCCATTATGACACTCATAATGATCTATTGTTGTCCTTATCAACCAAGACAAACGTACTGAGAAAAAAACTGAGAATAAAATACGGTTAATGAGCATGAGGGGCCATTACAAAAACATATTGTATATTTACAGTGAAGGTACACAAATATCATGGTACTCTGATATATACCATGGTACTTTAAAAAAATTACTCAGAAGTAATTCCAAAAAATACCATTGTGTTACCATGGCACCATGTACAAAAACATTGTAAGACCATCGTAAATATCTGAAAAAACACTGGTACAGTGAACGATTGGTAAATGTAAAAAAAAAACATGGTAATACAATGGAAAATCTCCAAACAAAACTGTAGTGCCATAATAAATATAGTAATACCATGTTAAATGTCTAAAAAAATTGGTAATACCATGGTTTTTTTAAACATAACACTAAGATAAATGTCTAAAACATGGCAACACAATGGTAAATGTCTGAAAAACATGGTAATACTATCATAGATATCTGAAAAAACACAGCAACTCCATGGAAAATGTCAAAAACATGGTAATACAGTGGAAAATGTCCAAACAAAATTGTATTACCGTAATAAATATAGTAATACCACGTTAAAGCTGCAGTCCGTAGGTTTTGCCTCTTTGTCGCCATCTCTGTTTGAAAACCTGCAATTGCAGCTGTGTACGGAATTATTTTCCGTGCGTGAGTTGTGCTCCGGCACGGCTTCAGCGCAGATGAATCTAATGTTTTGAGGTGAATGTGTAGCTGTCAGTCACCGCACTGGTGTGGATATTACTGTACTTCGCAATCACAGATTCTAGCCTACGTTTTGGAATATATGACCCAAATCAGAATTTTCACCGTATATTGGCATCTGAACAAGTAACAAGTCTGCCACGTTTGTTCTGCCCAACTGAGGAAAAAAGCATTACAATAAATCGCGCTACCAATGGTGATTTAATCTAAAGATTGGTTGGCTCATATCACAACAAACCCTGCAAATTATTATTATTGTTATACTTTATTCTCAAATTATTAATGTTAACAACATCAGCATTGCGTGACTATGAGTATAGTGTGTATTGGCGTGTAGATTTCAATTTCTGTATAGTCTAATCTAATTGTTATACCATTCGAATTCATATTAAGAAATTATTTTAACCCAAAAAGCAAACTATGCTCCCTTCAAACTGGTTTTCTTTAAAATACAAATATTGTGTTATCCTAGACTATCTGTAATCAGAAGCACATTTAAAACTGGAATATAATTTAATTTCATTCACACATGTTTCATAAACACATAATCCTTTCTGGATTACAATCCGCCATCAAAATGATAAATTTAATTATTCTAGCTGCTGTGAGAAAAGGCTAAACGATCCGTCACCTGCAGGATCCTCACGTGTGATAGCCTTCTAGCCGGGAAAACTTCTTTATGTTTACAGATGTGACGTAATGACGCAGTGCCATGCTCGAATTTCCCGTGAAAACCTACCCATACCACTCAAATTAGAAAACATTATTATAAGTTAACCGTTGTGAATCGGGCTAAAGTAAGGCGATAGTTTTGAACACTGGCTGGTTATGTACTTGCTCAAATATTGATTTTGGATCATTTTTAACCAAAAAAAGTTACGGACTGCAGCTTTAAATGTTGAATAAATGTGATAATACCATGGTAAATGTTTAAAAATGTCTAAAACATGGTAACATAATGGCAAATGTCTGAAAGACATGGTAACACTATTGTAAATGCCCACAAACAACAGAAATTACAATGTAAATGTCAAAAAATCCTGGTAATATCATGATCAGTGTCTGAAAAAATTGTATAATACTATGATAAATGTTCAAAGACAGGATAACAACATGGTAAATGTCCAAATGTAATTTTGTATCAGTACAAATAACATAGTAACACTACGATAAATGTCCAGAAACATGGTAGTACCAAAGTAAATGTCCAAACAACAGCAATAGCAAATGTCCATGTTTTTGTCCAAAAAAAAAAAAAACAGTAATAGCATGGCAAATGTCTGTAAAAACATGGCAATACCATTATAAATGTCAAACAACATGGTAACAGCATTGTAAATGGTCCAAAAAATGTAATAGCACGGTAAATATCTAAAACCTATAGTAATACCATGTTCAAAATAGCATGGTTGAAGAGTGTTTGTATGCATAAATTTGTGCTCCAAAAAGTGAACTAAGAACATCTCTCTCTTTAAGAGCTTTGAATTCACTAGTCGAGGGGCAGAGACAGGAAACCATGGAAACCAGAGGTTTTTGATAAATAGCTGAAGTGGGTCTCTACGTGTGTTTGCATCCTGTGCTCTGTCATGTCTGCTATCTGTAAGTCCTGACGGTGTGTCTGTGCATGTTTATTTGTGTATTCACCTCAACTAATCTCCAACTTACAACCTACAGTACAGGCAGATGAGCAAGCCGCAATAAATGCACTACTGTCAGTCTCAACTGGTTTTTCATTAGACATAAGATGGTGACCCAATAAAATTACAATAAGCTGTTTAACATCTGAAAATAAACATCTGTCCTTAAAATCAAACATTGAAATGTTTTAATATTACAATAAACTGCAACAATATGCAAAATTATCAAAATGATACAGGCTGAAGAGGAAATAAAAGTAATTGTTGAGATAAATTTAAAAAAAAATATTCTTAAATACGCAGCCATAATTGGCAGAAATAAAGTCACAATTACAAGAAAAAAGGTTGCAACTGTTGAGACAAAGTTGCAATTGCGAGATATAAAATCACATTGTAAATAAAGTCGCAACTACAAGAAATAAGGTTGTAATTGTGAGGAGGCTGAAATTGTAAGATTATAAAGTCACATTGTAAAATAAAAATCGCAGTTATGAAATATGAAGACATAATTGTGAGATATACAAGTCACATTGTGAAATGTAAAGTTGCAATTACAAGAAATAAAGTTTGCAATTGTGAGAAAGTCAGAATTAGAAGACAAAGGTGCATTGTGAACTAAGTTGCAATCACGAGAAATAAAGTTGCAATAATAACAGAAAGTTGCAATTATGAGAAATTATGTTGCAATTATGAGACAAAGTCAGAATTACAAGACAAAGTCACATTGCGAAATATAAAGCTGCAATTACGAGAAAGAGTCGAAATTATGAAAAATAAGGTTGTAGTTGTGAGACAAAGGCACATTGTGAAATATAAAGTTGCAATTATAAAAAATAAAGTTGCAATTGTCAAATACTAAGTCATGTTGAGATTAAATTATTTTTTTTAACTCTGAGGCAGAAACTGGCTTCCATACATACAGTGCCCTCCACTAATATTGGCACCCTTGATAAATATGAGCAAAGGCAGCTGTGAAAATAAATCTGCATTGTTTATCCTTTTGATCTTTCACTCAATAAATTCACAAAATTCTAACCTATCATTGAAGTAAAACAATTGAGAGTGGGGAGAAAATCTCATGATGAAATAAATGTTTTTCGCCAATGAATGTTGGCCACAATTATTGGCACCCCTAGAAATTCTTGAGAGTAAAATATCTCTGAAGTATATTCCCATTCATATTTACATTTTTTAGCACACCAGGGTGACTAGGAGCATGAAATTGTCCAGCCATGACTTTCTGTTCCACAGGATTATAAATATGAGGAACACAAAGGTCAAATTCCCTTAATCATCCATCACAATGAGAAAAAAACAAAAAATATATTTCTGATGTGAAGAACAAGATTGTTGAGCATCACAAAATAGAAAGTGGCTGTAAGAAAAGAGTTAAAACATTGAAAATCCCCATTTCCACCATCAGGGTAATAATTAAGAGGTTCCAATCAACTAAAGATGTTAAAAATCTGCCTGAAAGAGGACGTGTCTATATCGTCCTAATGCACGGTGAGGAGGAGAGTTTGAGTAGCCAAAGACTCTCCAAGGATCACAGCTGGAGAATTGTAGAGATTAGTTGAGTCTTGGGGTCAGAAACCTAAAAAAAATATATCAAACATCCCCTAAATCACCACATGTTGTTCGGGAGGGTTTCAAGAAAAAATCTCCTCACTCATCCAAAAAGAAACTCCAGCATATTCATTTATCAGACACGACTTGAACTTCAAATGGCACTGGCTTCTATGGTCAGATGAAGCTGAAAAAAAGAGCTTTTTGGCAGCAAACCCACCAGATGAGTTTAGTACAAACAGGGATAAAAAAGTACCCCATGTCCACGGTTAAATATACTGCTGGATCTTTAATGTTGTGGGCCTGTTTTTCTGCCAGAATATGCATGGCATCATGGATTCTATCAAATACCAACAGATAAAAAATCAAAACCTGACTGCCTCTGTTAGAAATCTTATAATGGGCCGTGTTTGGATCTTCCACCAGGACAACAATCCAAAACAAACATCAAAATAAACACAAAAATGGGTCACTGAGCACAAAATGAATATTTTACCATGGCTGTCTCTGTCCTCTGACCTGAACCCTACAGAAAATGAGTGAGGTGAACTGAAGAGAAGAAGCACCGTCATGGAGCTGTGAATCTGAAGGATCTGGAGAGATTCTGTATGAAGAAAATGGTCTCTGATCTCTTATCAGGTGTTCTCCAAACTCTTCAGGCATTATAGGAGAAAACTCAGAGCTGTTGTGCTGGGAAAAGGACATTGCAATAATTGGGTGCCAATAATTGTGGCCAACATGAAATAGTGAAAGCATTTATTTCACAATGAGATTTTCTCCCCACTTTCAATTGTTTTACTTCAATGATAGGTTGGAATTTTGTGAATTTTTTGAATGAAAGATAAAAAGGATAAACAATGCAGATTTATTTTCACAGCCGCCTTTGGTCATATTTACCAAGGGTGCCAATATTAGTGGAGGACACTGTATCCTCATTTCAGGTGAACCCAAATATAATGTAGTCTGGATAATTTTTTTTTTTAATCTGGCGTAGTCTTGAGCAGTAAACGCTGTGGTACATTGTGATTCACTGTGTGTTTGTGTATTTGTGCGTGATTGTTAGTACTGTTGCAGCGGTCACAGCGGGACGTCTGCCTCTCTGTCTGTCTGTCTCATATAATTGTTGTTCTTTAATTCGGTTAAACTCAGGACAAAGAAACCGCCAATCCATTCTGCTCTCTCGCTCCGTCATTATTCTCGTCCCTTTTTTTACGTTCTTTTTGCCATCTAATTGGTGGACGGCGGCGCAGCTTAATGGAGGCAGACTCTGCTGAAAGCTTTTCACCGCTCACCCAATTAATCTCCCTCTCTCTTTCCCTCAAACACACATTCAAAAGTTTTCTCTGTTCTTTGTAACACAAAGTCAGCCTGGGTGAATCACACGAACCCTCTCCCGATATCTCCACAGAATATTTCCAGTTTATATGTGACCCCAAAATCAAAAGAAACAAGAAATGAAGCATATTGTTTAGGAGCATTAGGCTTTTGCCATTATTTTCATGACATTCATAATTGGAGTTTTATGGCTTTTAGTCCATGTTTGTTAGTTTTGAGCTAATCAATATGCTAGCGTACTCCTAAATGCTAATAAAAATCTTCATTACTGAAATGCAAAAATAGTCCTACATTATTTAAATTATAAAGTTTGTATAAATAATGGTATTATTTTTGTACTTAATTTAATGTCAGTCTAGTTTTCAGCTGAATTAAATAAATAAAATAAAAAACAGACTAAGCTAGTTTCCTGGTCTTAGCTGGTTTAGCTACTCTCCAGCCAGGTTAAGATTAACCATTAATAGGTTTCATAACCTGACCAGCCTAAAACCAGCAAACTTTACCAGTCAAGGCCAGAAAACCAGCTTAGGCTGGTTTAAGCAAGAGCCATTTTTACTGTAACACTGATCATTTAAATTCAGATTGTAAAATTAAGTTGCAGTTACAAGAAATAAATCCACAATTGCGAGATATAAAGTCATAATTATGAGAAATAAAGTTGCAACTGCAAGATATAAAGTTCAAGTGTAGTCAAGGCCAGAAAATCAGCTTAGGCTGGTTTATGCAAGATGCATAAAAGCCTTTATTTATTTGAATATTATCCTACAATAAAGTGAATCATCATTGAAAATAAATTCAGATTAAACTCAAACACCCATTAAATGTAATGAAAACATTATTTATTCTTACACAGATAATGCGAATGTCCCCCCCAAAAATAGTAATAGTAATAGTAAATATGATAATACAATATGAAAGTAAATATGATAATACAATAATGTGAAATCTAAAGTTGCAATTATGTGAAATAAAGTCACAATTGCGAGACTATGGAAAATGTCAGAAAAATTGGTAATATCTTGGTAAACATCTGAAAAAACATGGTAATATTATGATAAAAGTCCAAAAAACATTGTTGTACCACAATAAATATGCAAAACAACAGCATGGTAAATGTTACAAAATGTTTTTTTTTTTTTTTTGTTGTTGTTGTTTTTGTTTTGTTTTTGTCTAAAAACTGTATTATAAAAACATTGCATTACCATGGTAAATGTCAAAAAACATGGTAATACTATGATAAAAGTCCAAAAAACATTGTAGTACCATGGTAAATATTTAAAACAACAGCAATAATATGGAGTTTTTATGTAAAAAAAAAAAAAGGTAATACCATGGTAAATGTCAAAAAACATGGTAATACCACTGGAAATGTCCCCCAAAATGGGGGACATTTCTTTTTAATTTATATAATTATATATATTTATATATAATTATATAATTTCAATTTTCTTTTTTTTTATATAATTTGTGGTGAGATGCGAGTCGGACCTGTTCTTGACAGGTTTGGTGATATTCACTCTCTCTGTGTTTCTCTGTTGTTTTTCTTCTCTGTGACACACACACATACGCCGTATAACAGATAGCTGTGCGTTTTATAAACGGAGGCCTCCTGCAGTCTCAGCTCCACACAGACGCTGACAAATAGATGCCTTTCTTGAAAAGCTGCATGGAAAGTGAGTGTGTGTGTGTGTGCGTTTGCTGCAGTGAGGTGTGGAGAGGGAGGGAGAGAGGTGCTGGAGAGCTAGAGTGGGCCGTAATGGGTGTAATTTGAGTTAGAGAGAGAGAGTGCGAAAGAGAGTGAGAGAGAAAATAAAGAGCGTACCGATTAGGAGAGGAAGACGGGGTTCGCACGAGAATGAGAAATAGAAAAATGGCAGAACGCAAAAGCTTCTGAGAGCTTCGGTAAGAACGAAATGAGAGCAATGCAGAGGGGGAGAAATAAAGTGAAAATCTGCAATTTTCCATGCCACAAATAATAATGAGTTTTCAAACAATAGAAACGGAGCAAATTTCTTGATGACGTCATCCTGCACTACTCGGATTATTGTCCAATCAAATGCTCTCTAGATGAGAATATCCCTCCCTATAATAACACCTGCAACTGACTAGGTTGTAGTAAATCATGATTCGTGGCTGTGACACAATTAAAGAAGATGAATATTTAAGAAGAAAATACCACCCCTAACTTCGAACAATAATTTTTATAGTGTATGAACAAGATAACATCAATACTGTATATAGGTCCATTTTTTTAGGAAAAGAAACGCTGTAAAATTGGTCAACATTTAGGAATACACTATATATAGATTAGCCTCACATGCAGCTCATGGGCATGAATGCAAACTTTCTGGTCTTATTTCATGGTGTGTGTTCAAGAACTTCTTGTTTACTTGCCACCAAGTGTCTTAAACACAATCAAGATTTTTTTCAAAGATTCAAAGCATGAACCTCACAAACTCTGACTAGTTCTTGCACAGCAGACCTCATTATATCAGCCTAGGAACATGGAAAAATGTTTTTTTTGACGGTTATTTTAAAACCATCTTGGAAACTTTTTACAATGCATTTATCATTTATATGCACTACTTTTAAAATGCCTGTTATGTTTAGATCTTTATTATTTTACCCTTGCTGGGTAATTATGAAAATAAATAAATTATAATAATAATAATAAATGAATGAATGGAAAAACCTGATATATATATAAATAAATAGATAATTTACCTTGTTTTGTTACAATTTTTGGCATCATTTCCAATCAAACATGAATGAATGAATGGAAATATATATATATATATATATATATCAGAGCATGTGAGCAATTCTGGAGCTACATACAGAGAATTGAAATTGCGGTGAGAATTCCCGCTCCCCGCTCACGTCTATACACCACCACAATGGATTTCAAATGAAACGAACAAGATGTTCGCTCCTTTAATTTGAGGGCCCCAAATCAGCTCAAAGTCGCAGCAGACAGAATAATAATCATAAATCAAACTTTCACTTTTTAATACTTGCTCCGCTCAATTCCGCTCCCCGCTCACCTACAATTTCATCCCACTCCGGTGAAATCGCTCCACGCTCGCTCAAATTTAAAATTCCTCTGCATACCGAACACCTGCCGTTTTCAACTGAAGCCTTACGCCTGGGACACACTGTCTGCGTGGCGGACGTGGAGCGGGTTTGTTGCGTGACTGCTGCGGAAAAAATCTGCTTCACTTCTATTCTGTCGCGGGGCCGCGGTTTGCGGTGTGGTTGGACCGCGCACCTGATACGCGCATATTCCGCAGGCAGTGTGGCTGCTCTAATCTGTTAACATAGGCGCGGAAAGGAAAATCGACACGCAGCAAACCCGCTCCGCAACGCATACGCCACGCATCCTATAAAGAACTCACAGCAACAGCAACATCAGTCAAAATAGAACATATATTTATATCTCTTTCTCTATGAAATAAAAAATCACGGACAGGGTTAAGTAGGCTACATTAAAATATTCGTATGACAAAACATATTTATTTGATTATTAGCCAATATTTCCTATTTCAACCATATTCAAAATGCTCACGTTTTGCTCTGGCCTCCCCATGTTCGCGCAGCACACTGTCATGTTTCCGCATGATGTGTCTTTTTAGATTAAAATACGAATCCTTACTTACTGAAATCATATCACCACATTCCTGATCATGTTCAACATCGTTATCATCTATTTTTTTGACAGGAATTGTGCACCTGTATGACCTGTCGGTTTGCTTTTGGAAATATTTCACGAACTCCATCTCTCCTTCACAACGAACGATTTTTGAAGTGTAGGCTGACAGTTTTGTTAATTGTTGAAGGCACATGTGAATTCTGGGTGGATTTGTGCATACCCTAGGCTCGTGGTGTGAGCGGTATTGGAGCGGAACAGGAGCGAGACAGAGCGATCGCTCCGGCCTTTGGATAAAAACCCGCTCCGCGCTCCGACTATATTACGCACGCTCCGCTCCCCGCTCCGCTCACATGCTCTGATATATATATATATATATATATGAGATATATTAATAAATATTTCATTTACCATACTCTCTTTTTTCTACAGGTGGATCTCAAAAAATTTGAATATCGTGAAAAAGTAATTTTTTTGTAACTTATTTCAAAAAGTGAAACTTGCATATATTCTAGATTCATTACATGTAAAGTAAAACATTTCAAAAGTTTTTTTTTGTTTGTTTTTATTTTGATGATTAGAGCTTACAGCTCATGAAAGTAAAAAAAAAAAGTGGTTCAGAAGTGGCTTGGTAGCCCTTTTCCTGAAGATGTCTGAGCGTGGTGACTCTTGATGCACTGACTCCAGCTTCAGTCCACTCCTTGTGAAGCTCTCACAAGTGTTTGAATCAGCTTTGCTTGACTGTATTATCAAGCTTGCGGTCATCCCTGTTGCTTGTGCACCTTTTCCTACCCAAATTCTTCCTTCCAGTCAACTTTGCATTTAATATGCTTTGATACAGCACTCTGTAAACAGCCACACCTTTCAGTAATGACCCTCTGTGACTTACCCTCTTTGTGGAGGGCGTCAATGTTCGTCTTCTGGATCATTGCCAAGTCAGCAGTCTTCTCCATTATTGTGGTTTCAAAAAACAAGAGATACCCAGAATTTATACTGTATGGATGGTCATTTAATGAAACTCAAATGTAAATATTCCAATATTTTGAGATACTGGATTTTTGACTTTCATGAGCTGTAAGCTCTAATCATCAAAATTAAAACAAAAAAACTTTTGAAATGTTTTACTTTACATGTAATGAATCTAGAATATATGAAAGTTTCATATATTCTCAAAAAAATGAACTTTTTCACAATATTCTAATTTTTTGGGATGGATGGAAAAACCTGGGATATATAAATAAATACGTCAATTACTTTTTTGTTACATTTTTTGGCATCCTTTCCAAGCAAGCAAGCAAACAAGCAAGCATAAATAAATAAATAAACAAACAAACCTGACATACCAGTATATAAATAAATAGTTCAATTACTTTTTTTTCAATTTTTCAGCATTATTTCCAATCAAGCATAAATAAATAAATACTCATGATTGAAGTGCCTGTGATAAATTGTTGTTTTTGGGAAGAGGATTTCCCCCACTGCGGCGACAATTCAGAAAGGAGTTTCTGAAAAATTGCATAATTTCCAATCAAATATCATCCAAAGCTGTAATTTAATTGTAATATCACATTACACAAAAATACTTCCAGAAAACATTGTCGGTGAAATATTTCGCCGTTGCCGGCTATTTAATTATGTGTTTTCTCTGGGCCATTTAGGACTGTGGCACAAAATAAAATTTGAAGTTATTTTTGGAAAACTACTGTAGCTAAAGAGGACAAGGACAACCCAAGTTGAAATAAGCCTTAAAAAGACAACAGAATTAGACTTTTTTTATTTCAAAAGCATTCAAAATATAATTTCTGTAACAAAATATTACTAAAAACAAAACATCATTTGAAATGTGATGGAAATGACAAATGTGGTGCCATTTTTTACAACTTTCAGGTAGAAATAAAAACAAAATTCTCCTGTAATGCATGTATATTCTGTGATGGACACTGTTAGTAGACAAAATAAAACAACTAGCGAAGCGTGTTTATTTTCTAGACGTCCACAGGGCCTAACGTTCAAGATATGCCTCTAAGTGACCAAGCAGTCTAAAGCCTTGAACATTCACTGGTAAAAAGTCTGCAATTAAGTTTCTTAGAAAGACACAAGGTTTTTAGAAAACTGGCACCATTAAGACTTCCTCAGACACTCTGCTTTATATTTTCTATGTAATAGCACAAAGACAGACAATGAACGAAGACATTCACAAGTCCAACCTGTCCTTGAGTACGCAAGGCCTTGCTTGGCTTTTCTACAAGCGTGCGCATGTGTGTGTGCATGATGCTGGCAAGGTTCATGCTTTCCAGTTTGTGGCTTTAACCTGATAACATGTCTGGTCCGTCCCCACGGCAACAGACGCTACTGTCCCTGTCCATCACCGGCACGCTGGCCTTTACAGTGACCTGCCCCGGGACCGACAGAGAGAGACAGAGAGAGAGAGATGGGCTACACACCTGCCCTCCGTCAGAACTCCGCATCTGCTGCCTTCAAAGCCGCAGTGATGCACGAGTGTGTGCGCCAGCTGCATTTGTGTGTACATGAAAAGAAACCCGATCGGAGATTCACATCAAACAGGCCTGCCTGAGAGCTGACCAAACACACACACCGAGTAAATCTCCCAGACACTTATGATTTCTCTTTTCTCTGCTACACACTCCATTTCTCTTTGTCTGCTCGGGGTTAACGCTTTTATAGACCGTTGTGAGCCGTTTGTTCGGCTTTTGTGTGTGTGCCGGCGATGGAAGATCTCAGACGGCACACCCAAAATGGTAAAAGGGAAACTTTTAGTAATTTTTAACTAAAACACTGACGGTAGAGGTATTCAGTCTATTGCTGAAAATGAGGCTAATAGGGATTAGAGGTGAAGAAAAGTGGAGGAAATAAAGTTTTAAAAGAGACGCGAGATGCGAGCAAGGATTTGGAGAGCAAGGTGGGAGATTCCAAGTGTAGTCCGGTGGAATAATTCATGAGATGTTTTTTGTTAAACCAGGTGGCCAGATTGCAAGACTGCAGAATAAAAAGAAAAAGGAAAAAACCCTAAACCAATGTTCTGTCATGACAACTCTCAGAGGGATTGGCATGGTAATGTACATGACAGTGTTAATGTGTTTGGTCTTGGCAGAATAGATCTGCTACGCTGCTGCTGCTGCTGCGGCAGAGTGAGTACCGAGACTTGCTACTGCCAATACATCCACAACATGCTGCTGTGAGCATGTAAGAAATACTGCTGCTGCTGCACATATAATATATGAAATAACCCCCCTATGTAGCATACACGAATCACGCCGTAGCAGATCTATACACGTTGAGCTGGGGATGGTGGAGGGTTTCTGTTACAGCAAGCACTGGCCCAGTATTTGAATGTTGAGCAGCAAGCTCATTGGCTGCTGATACAAAAAGAACCAATCAGCTGTTCCATGTGATGATGTCATTATGTCAGATTGAGGTAGAACCTATCGGACTACGCCATCAAGAGTTTCATGCCAGAACTTTGAATTTATTATAGATAAGAAAAAACTAAAACCATATTTTTTTTTTACTTGAAGTAAAATAAACATAAATTGAAATAAAATAAAATATATACAAAAATAAACTTATTTCAGCTAGTTCCCCAAGAAATTTCTCATTTTCAATTAGTCTAACTTGAAGTACTAAAATAACTAAAACTAAAATAAAAATAATTTAAAAATAATAGAAATCACAAAATTACACAATAAACCTAAAATAACTAAAATACTACAACCCGAATTCCGGAAATGTTGGGACGCTTTTTTAAATTTGAATAAAATGAAAACTAAAAGACTTTCAAATCACATGAGCCAATATTTTATTCACAATAGAACATAGAGAACATAACAAATGTTTAAACTGAGAAATATATTAATAATATAAAAAGAAAATTTTATGCACAAAATTAACTCATTTCAAATTTGATGCCTGTTACAGGTCTCAAAATAGTTGGGACGGGGGCATGTTTACAATGGTGTAGCATCTCCTCTTCTTTTCAAAACAGTTTGAAGATGATTGGACATCGAGGTTATGAGTTTCTGGAGTTTTGGTGTTGGAATTTGGTCCCATTCTTGCCTGATATAGGTTTCCAGCTGCTGAAGAGTTTGTGGTCGTCTTTGACGTATTTTTCGTTTAGTGCTGCGCCAAATGTTCTCTATAGGTGAAAGATCTGGACTGCAGGCAGGCCAATTCAGCACCCGGACTCTTCTACAACGAAGCCATGCCGTTGTAATACCTGCAGTGTGTGGTTTTGCATTGTCCTGCTGAAATACACAAGGCCTTCTCTGAAATGCACGTCATCTGGAGGGGAGCATATGTTGCTCTAAAACCTTTATATACCTTTCAGCATTCATAGTGCCTTCCAAAACATGCAAGCTGCCCATACCATATGCACTTATGCACCCCCATACCATCAGAGATGACACACTGGAAGGTCTCACTCCTCTTTAGCCCGGAGGACACGGCGTCCGTGATTTCCAACAAGAATGTCAAATTTGGACTCGTCTGACCATAGAACACTTTTCCACTTTGAAACAATCCATTTTAAATGAGCCTTGGCCCACAGGACACGACGGCGCTTCTGGACCATGTTCACATATGGCTTCCTTTTTGCATGATAGAGCTTTAGTTGGCATCTGCAGATGGCACGGCAGATTGTGTTTATCGACAGTGGTTTCTGGAAGTATTCCTGGGCCCATTTAATAATGTCAATGACAGAATCATGCCGATGAGTGATGCAGTGTCATCTGAGGGCCCGAAGACCACGGGCATCCAACAAAGGTCTTCTGCCTTGTCCCTTACGCACAGAGATTTCTCCAGTTTCTCTGAATCTTTTGATGATGTTATGCACTGTAGATGATGAGATTTGCAAAGCCTTTGCAATTTGATGTTGAAGAACATTGTTTTTAAAGTATTCCACAATCTTTTTACACACTCTTTCACAGATTGGAGAGCCTCTGCCCATCTTTACTTCTGAGAGACTCTGCCTCTCTAAGACATCCCTTTTATAGCTAATCATGTTATAGACCTGATGTCAATTAACTTAATTAGTTGCTAGATGTTCTCCCAGCTGAATCTTTTCAAAATGTCTTGCTTTTTCAGCCCTTTGTTGCCCCCGTGCCAACTTTTTTGAGACCTGTAGCAGGCATCAAATTTGAAATGAGCTCATTTAGTGGATAAAAGTGTAACATTTCTCTGTTTAAACATTTGTTATGTTCTCCATGTTCTATTGTGAATAAATTCTTTTAGTTTTCATTTTATTCAAATTTAAAAAACATCCCAACATTTCCGGAATTCGGGTTGTAAACTAAACTAAAATAACATTGTCTATTATTACATTTATTAATATTTTGAATTAGCTTTTATTTTCAGTTTCCATTTTAGGTTAAATTTTAGTCAGAAAATGGAAAATACAAAAATAAAAACTAACTAAAATAGTTTCTTTTTATGACAAAACATAATAAAATTACTACAATTTAACAAAGTAAAAAAACTGACAATATTAAAATAAAAGCTCATTTAAAATATTAATAAATACTATAGTCAGTGATATTTTACTATCATTGAGCTACAATTATAGTTTTTTTTTTTATTAATTTAAATTACTTTTTATTTTTAAACTGAAAACTGAAAATAAAAATAATTGCTAATTCAAAATATTAATAAATACTATAATTGTCAGTGTTATTTTTTAGATACATTTTTAGCTTTATTTTTATTTCAAAATATTTTTTTAGTTTTAGTATTTTAGTACTTAGAATTTAAACTTATTTCTGTTAGTTTCCAAGGCAAGATTTCCCATTTTCATTTAAGATTTTTATGTTTTTCATTAAATATTTATATTTAATATTATTTCAGCGTTACTTCAATTGCCAAAATCCATTTTCAATAGTTTTACTTTCAGTAAACAATAACAACACTTGTTGTTTCTTGGACAAAATGAGCTGAAATATGGATCAGATGTTATGTTGACATGAAAATCTAGGGTGCTTAAACAATACAGTTTACGCTGCAAGAGAATCCAGCAAACCCTTGATTTCAAAATGGATGGATGGTCCGTTGCACGAATGTAAAGAAAAAAAACACGTTTGCCAACATGACAAAATCTTGCAATTGTGAAAATTGTGAATTTTGAATGAAAACACACCAATGGGAATTGCAAAAAGGTGCAGTTCAATCCAATCTGCCGGGTTCCCACTTGAATTCAACCTGACCCGGGTCTCAAAACGCATCTCATCCGTCTGTCAGAGCTTTCTCCGGTGCCTAACCCGGCTAATACGCTGCTGCACAGGGAGAGAGAGAGAGCTATTATTCCTGGCTGCCTCATTTCCAAGTCCAATTTCTAAGAACGGAGCGATTGAGTGACGCCAACCGAAAGGCCCTTCACCTCCTCACTCTCCCTCCCTCCTTCTCTTCCTCCCTGCCGCAGGAAGTCGGGTGTGTAGAGAGCATCCTGCAGTCGATAGGGGTATTGATCCCACTCGGGTTTGGTAAAGTGATAGATAAAGAAACGAGTGGAGTGACAGAGCGAGGAGAATCATTTAACCCTGTGGGGGGAGCGAAGGAGGGACAGTAATGACAGCGTTTTCCAGGGGCTTATCTTCGCAGAAAGAGAGAGGGAACGTAAACACCGCCGTCGCCACAGCGCACAGAAGAGAGGGAAGAAAAGAGATAAGGAGAGAGAGAGATGGAGAGAGACGTGCCTCATTTTCTAAGAAGTGATTTGAATAATGAGGAAGTGTAATTTTCTCTCTTTCTCGTCTGTGGTCGCGGGTCTCTAATTGCTCGGGCTGAATGTAGAGTGGGCTCGTAGTCTGTGATCTGGCTCTCCTGTTCTCACATAATCGCACACGTTTTTCCCCTGTCGCATTTTTTTCCCCCGCTTCTTTATGCCTTTTTCTCTCACTCGTGGTCTCTGTATCTTTTCTTTCCTGACATTTTCTGTCTCGCCCCACAAATTTCAAAGCCAGGCGGCCCATTTCAGACTTTCCAGTCTCTCTTGATGTTTCTGTCTTGCGCTTTTCCTCGTTTATGACTGAATGTGTGTGTACCAGTGTTGGCGCAGCTACTTTCAAACTCACTTCCGAAACTACTTATCATTTACAGTCAAGATTTGAAAAAGCACTTGGCGACACTACAAGAACTAACAAAAAGTAGCTAAAGCCAGCTAACTGATTATATAATTAAATTGTGCAGATGAATCAGATCTTAATTAATCTGGCACAAAAACAATGATAATCTTTATAAGGCTGATGAAAACTCAAACAAATTGAGCAAAGAAATGTGTGCTGAATATGATTAATAAAACTAGAAAACAACATTTTGCTACAGTAAGCTTCACTTTAAAAAGCAAATGAACAAATAAATTTATACAAATTTTGACTAATGAAACCGGAAAACACAATTTTTGCTAAAACAAAAACAAAAAAAACATTAACTTTAAAAAGCAAGACATAGTAAATGGCATAAAAGCAAAAAGTTAAAAAAATTAACAAATTTATACCAAATATGTCCCTTTTGCTACAATATACTTTACTTCAAAAACAAAATCACAGGAAATGGCCCAAAAACTAGGAAAATCTCTATTAGCATGACGGAAGCACAAACAAACACGAACAAATAAATGTATACTAATTATGACTAATAAAACCAGAAAACACCATTTCGTTACAATAAACTTCAAAACTGAAGACACTTCCTTGTGGGACCAAAGTGAACCATTCAGCTTCAAATTCAGCTAAATGAATAGGATTTCCTGGTATGAGAAACAGTGGGCCACTTCACTGCTTATCATTGAAAAAGTAGCTTGTTACTGAAAAATTTGCTATAAACTTACCTTCAAAACAGTCACAGAAATCTCTATTTGCCTGATGAAAACTTGAACTGAACAAACAAACGTGTTTGACTATTGAAACCAGAAAACACCATTTCGCCACAAACTTCAAAAATCACTTTGTCCAAACAAACCAATTCAGTAAAATGATTCGGATGCTGCATATTAGAAACAGTGGGCTACTTCACTGCTAACCATTGAAAAAGCAAAAAAAGCAGCAGCAACAAAAAAAGCTGTGCTACTTTAAGCTAGTTGCTAGTTTAAGTTACTCACCAACACAATTTGTACAAATGCTGATAGGCAAACAAGTCTCCTTAACTACAAGAAGGCCAAACAGATTAAGTTAGTCAAATTGCATAAAAAGTTTTTTTCTTCGATTTTACTTATATATATATATATATATATATATATATATACAATTAAAAATGCAGAAATTTCTGTGAGATTTAAACGTTTAAACGAATCATTTCTGATTCAGCTTCACCTCCACAAGAAGTGAGTATACGTTTTTTTAAGAATTTCGCAAATCGCCTTTCCTAATAATGTGCTAGGTAGCAAGTTTCACAATGAATGCGGCTAAAGTTTACAGTCTCTCAGAGAACTGCGTGTCACCCCACAGAGGGAGAGGGGCGGGGATAGCAGAGCTCATTAGCATTTAAAGGGAAATGCACCATAATGGCTTGCAGTGAACAGAGCTGTTTTTGACAGGGTAAAAAGGGTGTTGTTTTACACTACCATTGAGAAATTTTAACCAAAGTATGTTACAGACCTTTCATTAAGACCCTAAAGAATCATATCAACTTGTGGAAAATGGGCATCCAATGACCCCTTTAAAATATATTCAAAAAGAAAACAAATGTACATATGCCTTTATGATAGTGTGAAGCAAATTCAAGGTAGCAGAAGTTCTTTATGGAAACAGTACAGTCAGAATGGTATTTCTTAATGTGCATATTGCACTCGGAAAGTTAAATATGTTCATGAATGCCGTTCAACGATAGAAACAAGTAATGTTTGTATTCACCTCTGCTTTGCTGCGACAGGTCGAAAGCCAAACAGTGTGCTAACATTTCTTAATATGTGTGTGGATGCATACACCTGTTTGAATGGAGGTGTGTGTGTGTGTGTCCAGGCCGTAGAGGGCTACTCCTGAGTCGCAAATACAATAATTGTACGTTACACCAGAGCAAAGCAATCAGACATGAATGAAGAAATTAATTGGCCGATCTCTGGAGTCTAAAATAGAGTCCCTCCCTCCCCGACACGCACACACATACACACTCTAATCAGCCGTGGCTGACAGCCCCTCCCCGTGAGCGCTAGCGGGCAGAGGATCAGAGAGGGGCATTATGGGAGATGAAAGAGGTGCAGCGGCCGCTGCAGAGGTTGCCGTGGTGTGTTACGCACCATGAACTCGCCGGGCAAGAGCAGACAGAACTAGCACACACACACATAAATGATCTCTCACATACATTCTCATACACTGGATTCACTAGGTTCAAATAAATGTGCATTTGGACAATAAGTACAGCAAACAGCTTTGATGAATATAGTTGTTTGTAGCACTAAACGTGTAAAAGATAAACAGTAAAAACTACTGGATTGGATAAAAGCTAAAAGTGTTGGATAAAAACTAAAAGTAGGATAGGCTATTGTATAAACGCTATAAATGAATGAATGAAAATACACAAGATGCGCTAGCTACAAATAAACATAGGTACTTAAATTAACTTAAGTAACAATATACGTACAATGCTAGCTAGCTTTGTTGAATATAGTTGATTATAGTATAATTTGGCAAAAGACACAACAGAAAAAAAAAAAAGAAAAATAAGTATGTTCATTTTCATATGCCGGATGCGCTACATAAAAATAAACTTGCAGTCGCAATATACATACAATTGTTAGCTTTATTGAATACGCAATTGAATATACGTTTCCGTAAATTGAAAAACTCAAGTGTGGAAAAAACGTTCAATATACGTTGTTTGTTGTACACAAACTGTTCAAACAAGGCTGCACACAATCACTCAAGTACTATTGTGCTACCTACAAATAAACTAAAACTAACAATAAACGTACGCTTGATTTGTTGAATATAGTTGATCACAATATAATGTCAAAAAACAGCAAGTGTAAAATTAAGCACATTTTGATATACTGGATGCACTACCTAAAAATAAACGTGCAGCTGTAACATAAATACAATTGTTTACTGAATAAGTTGAATTTAAGTTACCATAAATTGTGAAACTCAGGTATGCAAAAATGTTTACGTTTTTCGAACATGAACAGTTCAAACAGGACTGCACACAATCGCTCACAAACATTTGTGTACACAGGCTGCCGTAGCTACAAATAAACTTGCAGTAATATACCTACAACTGCTAGCTTTGTGTAAACAGAACTACCACACATACACACAATCATGTGCAATAAATAATACATACAACCACTAGCTTTGTTATATATAGTCGATCATAGTACTGTCGACATAACACAACAGAAAATATAAGTTGTGTTGGAAAAAAAGTGTCAAATGTTGTATGAATTGTACATTGCTGTAAACAAGCAGTAAAAAAAAGTATAAAAGAGGTAAAAATATGTGAACTTTTACAATTTACAAAGTTGTGTTGGATGAAATTGTCAAATTAACAAAGACACAAGAATAAATAAATGGAAATATAAAATGTAAAAATCTAAGAATTCAAGACACATAATACACATTGTGTTTTATGTTTATGTTACATAAATGAACACAACAGTCATGCCCTCTCAGCCAGGTAATTTCCTATTCGACGGTTGAAGCGTTTAAGCCCCTGTGTGGCAGTGCGATGACTCATATTCAATTTTCCTTCTAATTGCCCCAACTACCGCCCCAACCCCCATCCTCCCTCCATCTACGCCACATTACCGTTGGCGTAACCAGACTGTTTAATGAACGCACCTTCTCCCCAGGGGCATGTGCGCATATGTGCGGTTCTCAGAGGCGGTATTCAGAGGTGAAGGGGTCATACAAATGGTTTGTGTTTCTTGCGATGTGGGGCTTGTCTTTGACAGGCCGCTCACTCGTGCATGCCAAATGCACGCGCATGCTGACTGATAATCTCAGCCGTGTGATGTGGGAATGACACTTTGTGACTTTGAACGCAGATCTGAGCCCAGGTGTTCCGTGCGCGGCATAAACACTTTTGTGATTCCGAGCTTTCATCCTAGACGGAGAGAGAAGAGAGACAGCGGCGGGGATACGCAGGAAAGAGGATGGACAGGAACGGCAGGGAGAAAGAAGAGGAAGATAGAACAGGATCCGCGTGTCAGGGGAAAGAAACGCCTGCGGATCGCATTGTCTGCCGTGCTGAAATTACCGGCTCTGCCTCTCTCAAAAACATCCCAGCGGGAAACCGCCTAGAAGAGAGAGAAAGACACAGGGAAGTAGAAGAAAAAAGCACTTCCTTTCCCCGAAAGAACATTTTTAAAAGAGCATTTGCGTGACTTCATTAGTTTGTAGCGCAACAAGGAGGAACGTTTTGCATTTGTTTACGGGATAAACAAGAGAGAGAGACCTTTCCAAATGTTTAACGTGCACGAATACGGAATCTCAATTAGCAAGAGCGTCTCGCACGTCGAACGAGACGGCAGGCCCTCTGCACGTGCCAAATCGATCAATTAATTAGCGGGCGGTGTGCGGATACGCCGGAGGTCTTCAATCAAATGCAGGCACACACAAAAAAGCGTGGAGGGAAAACGACGAACCGGCAATCTCTCTCTCGCTCCCGTCCGTACGGCACAAGGGCCCCCTGGACGGCATATTATTCATCCGACAGACAAGCGAGAGAGAGCGAGCGTGCAATAAAAGCACGTCCTCGCAGGCGCACGCTGACTCAGGAGCTGCATATATCAAAATAAGAGGAAAAAGCGGAATTATCCGGTGTGCTGCGGAGAACGTGGAAGGAATACAAATACCACGCGCACGCACACACGCACACGCTCAATCTTCGTTCTTCGTGCACGCTGCTTTCCGTCGGAAGCCTGTCTCTCTCTCTCTGTGGTGGGTTCGGCACAGAACGGTTTCCTCTTTAGAAACAGACTGTGGGCAATTTCCTGCACTGATTAGTCAGATTACATGCATTAGACAAGTGAAGTATTTAAATCACAATAAAATAATAGGAAAAGAGGCTTGAGACTCAGGGAGATCACCACACACTGTCTGTCTGTCTCTCGCTCGCTCTGCCGCGGTCTCGCGCTCTCTGTGATGCGATACACACACACACACACACAGCACGGTGGAAAATTAATTCAGGCACTGAAGGGAAGCGCTGTCTGTGAATACTAATGCCAGCGTGCTGAAAGACCCCGGCAGCGCAGCGCACACACACACACACACATAGAACTTGCGACGCTCTTTAAGTGTGTGTGTGTGTGTGTGTGTGTGCGTGCATGTTGGACAGGTGAATTGTGGGTATATGTGCGTGTTAGACAGGTAAAGCGTGTGATAGACTGTAAAGTTTGTGTATGTTGGACAGGAGAATTGTGAGGTGTGTGTTAGACAGGTAAAGTGTCTAGATGTGCTAGTAGGATGAATGTGTTTGTGTGTCACAGCGTTTTAGTGATCCATAGAAGACAAGCTGTATAAATATGTGTGTTAGATACATGAAATATGTATGTTATTGTAAGTTAGAAATGTGTGTATATGTCTGTTAGCTTGATCAAATGTGTCTATTTCTTCGCATATCACTCACACTTGTTTATGTGTGAGTTAGACAAGTGGAAATGCATGCATTATACGTGTGCGTGCGTGCGTCCGCGTGAGTGTGTAGACAGGTGAAGTGTGTGTGTGTATGAGAGTCCTGTAGAAAGGTGTGCATGTGCGTGTCTGCATTTTGCTCTTAACTGCTCTTTAATATCCTCCGTCTCGTGCTCCCTAATGAGCCTCTAACGATCTGCGCGTCATTATGGCTCCGCTCTTCCGTTCCCGTTAATATTTACCGGCCACACACACATAAGCGCGTGTGCTGCGCGGCTCATCTGCATGCTAAAGGTCACACGGCTGCTGCAGTAATTGGCCTCTGTCGCTCGGAGCGACGGCGACGGAACAAACGAATGTCAGATATTCCTGCCGCGCGAGGGAGTCGGCCATCTTACTGCTGTTTGTTTTCGAGGGTGTCGGGTCGTTAGTTGGTGGCGTTCGAGTAAACACAGCAGAGGACGCATAAAGAGAGAATTGTGACGCAACATGAACTTAAAATAATTCATATCTTAACTTCATAAAAACTACTTTTGTCATCTGCGCAGTGGTGGCTTGTAATGTTTGACAATATTCCATGATAATTGCATTGCATGCAGAGTTGTATGTGTAATCATGCTCCCAAGAAATCAAATATGAGGAATATTCAGGTAATATTACTCTTAGGAAAGTTTACATGGGAAACCATGGTTTAAAATAACAAAGAAAGTGTTATGTAAAATCAAAATGTGAGATCTTTATGGGGGTCTTAAGAATTATTCTGTAATTTTTTTTTTTTTTTCAAGTTATGGCTTATAGTAGATTACACTAAAATATTTAAAGTATTATTTAATATGATTGAATCAACTCATTTACACCATCAATCAATCAATCAATCAATCAAGTGTGGTTTAAGGACATAATAGGAAAAGACAATGTTTGCGAAAATGACACTATAATGGTTGCCAAACGTCAAGAAAGTTTTACTTTTTGCTGCAAACAGGCAGATACGGTTGTGTTTTGGAAATCCAATTCGCTGTCATTAGTCGAAAAAACTGATGGCAGTTGCTGGTCAGGAACACAAAAAGTTTTAATAGTCCCACAGAGCCACTTTTCATGGAATCAACCTACAATGGTTAGGAGTATAGTATAATACTAACAAAATTATACCACCTTTTTTGCTCCACTTTTTTTCCATGGATTTATGAATTTAGCCACTGTTTTTTATTTACAATAAAATTTAATTCAAAATGTTTGTAGTATTTAATTCCTGTAAAACATTACACAGCAGTAGGCCTAATGTAATAAGTGGGTAGGAAATTATATAGTTACACACAGATGCAGTTTTTAATCTTTCTGTATTATGAACACACAGGTGGTTCAGCGGAGTTGTACGTAACTCAGTCTTTCTTATCTACAGAGAGGCCACATTTCCACCAGTAAATCTTAATTATTGAGATTCGGTTACCAGGTCTTCTACACGTCTTCCATGAAGCATTACAAACTGTCAGTAAGGCCTCCAGCAAACGCTGCAGAGAATCCTGAACCCTCGTTATGAATATGAAGTCACTACTCTGATTTTAAATGAAACTTGTACAGTCATTTTAATCTAAAGGGATTTTTACCCTTTTGTGGTATAGGTAACGTATGAAATCACAACCACTAGCATATTATCCACAATAATTACTCAATTGAAGGTCTACACACACTGATAGAAAATCTTCAGATTTACCATGGAAAGTGCATGACATAAAAAACAAAAACATCTACATACCAGCCACTGAGATGCCACACAAATCCATCAAAATGAAAACCAGCACATATCCTGCATTTCACTGCTGATTGTACTCTGTATGATTGTGTATGTGACAAATAAACCTACCTTGATCCTTCAAAATCCTCCACATTTTACCCCTCAGACTCAAGAATTGAGATAATGATCCCAAGATGATTGAGATCAGGAGACATTACTCATCCTTGCTCATGAACCGCATGAGTTAAAGCTTTCCGACAAGCGGCACAGAGTGATGACCTCATGTAGAAGGTAAAATTACAAACTTTGACAGCGTTTAATCAGGTCCAGCAAGATGCTGTCATTACCTGGGACTCTGGCCGAATCCATGCAGTGAATGACCTCGCTGAGTTCCTTGGAGGTCGACTTTCTGTCTGTCTTGTCGATATTGAGCAAGATCTTGATGGTGTCAAGGGTTGATGGCAGCACGTTCTCTGGCGTTCAGAACAGAATGACATTGCCAAGGCCGCATTGTAACTGATAGCTGCTATAGACCAGCTTACAGTACAGACCCTTCCTAGACAATCAGTGGGATGATAATACATGTAATTTACATATATAATTAATAATTTAGCACACACTTTTATCCACAGTGACTAATAAAATGCAGCGATTAGTCCAAAATAATACTATTTCGATGGAAAATATACCAAATTTCTATGGTGTAAAAGTTGAGGTAAAATTTGCAATGTATAAGGTATTTCTGAAGTAGACTATATCTGCAGCAAACTAAAATCTGATGTAAAGTCTGTGGTAAACTGAAGTAGACTCTTATTGTGGTACAATCAGAAGTAAAATGAGGAAACCTCTGAGGTAAACTGTCAGTTAAAATTTTAAATAAACTGCACTAAACTTCTCTGAGGTAAACTCTGGAGTGAAATCTGAAGTAAAAGTTGAGGAGAACTCTTGTAAATGGAGTTAAATTCTGTGGTAAAATCTCAGGTAAAATATGAGGTAACAGGTAAACGCTTGTGTAAACTCTGAGTTAAATTATGTGGTAAAATATGAAGTAAAATATGAGGTAACTCTGAGCTAAAATGTGGTCAAATCTGAAGTAAACTCATAAGTCTGCACTAAACTTCTCTGAGGGTAAAATATGAAGTAAAAGTTGAGGTAAATTCCAAAATTCTGTGGTAAAATATAAAGTAAAATACTGAGGTAAACACTTTTGTAAACTCTGAGGCAAACTCTGTGGTAAAATCTGAATTTAAATTTAACATCTGCACTATAACTCTGAGGTGAATTCTAGAACAGCTTACATTTTTTTCCAGCTTAAAAACTTTATCATCCATTATGATCTTTTTGGAAACATGTTAATGGATGTCTACAACACAAAACACCATGAAACATAAAGCCCAAAATCTTTTTTTCATCCTATCATATATTTAAATTAAAAATGATCAGAAATTTGAGTGTTTTTCATACAACTGAAAAGACCTCTGAGGAACTTTTCAACTTAACATTTTGGAAAACTCACACAAAATTCCATAAATCTTTGTATACATGGTATAACTTGCATAATTTACACTGTGTCAGAGGATGATGCAAATGCATTGATGTCATTAAGAACGGTGTCACAAGACCACACGGTCACATTTTGCACACTAAGCTTTGACAAAGTGTTGTAGCCTATTGTCAAGAATGTGTAAGCAGCATATTTACATGCAGTCACAATCTTGCACAAATCAACAGTGTGTTGTAATTTAAGGTCATGGAATAAGAAAATGTCAAAAACCAATATAATTTTTTTTTTATGGTTTTCTTTACAGGTTCTCAACTTATGTTATCAACATATGTTTGTGCACGTAAACATTCAATGTATATAGGCCTATGTATGTGACTGTGACTATGCAACTTTATATTGTAAGTGTGTGACGGTATAGGTCCCGATCACACCAAGGACAGTAACTATAGGGGGGCATTCATGGGCCTTGCCTCCCAAAACAAATTACTTTGCCCTCCTTCCCCTCCTCTCCCTGCGAAAGTGGAAAAATACAGTGCGCATAGTAAAAGTGGGGAAATAACGATTGCACTCTTTCGTGAGCATTAGCGACTGCACACAATTGCAGATTGCACACTTCCCACTCAAAACAGAACATGCGCTGCTGTGGACGCTAATATAGTTATCGTTCTTGGGAATGGGCCTAATGTGTTTTTACTTGAAATTCATGAAAAATAACCTGAAATATTCTGACCTGTGAGTGTCCATTTTTGCGTATTTGTGCTGTTAAAACACACACACACACACAAAGCAGGCCGATGTTGCCCAGTGACTTTGCTCTCGCCTGACAGTCTGTCTCCCTCCCTCTCTCCACTCTTCCCCGCTCTACTTCCCTCTCCGGCTTGCGGCAGTCTTTCATTCCGCTAACTGCCTCTCTCTCTCTCCCTCTCAGACTGATACGAGGCCGACAGGGTAAGTGTGACGTACATTGGCAGCGTTCGCAGGCTGCCTCGCATACACACACGCATGTTGAGCGTGACGTGCGCTGGCAGAATTTGCAGCCTGCCTCCTCGCTTATCAGAGCTGTCAATCAGGGGCTGGTGACAGCGCCTGGCAGGCAGCGCCACAGGGAGCCCGACACACAAATACACACACAAACGCTTGTTCCCAGCTGATCAACACTCGCTCTTCCCCTACAGACAGAGGCACACACATATATACGCACTGTAATGTACATACAACTCTTAGCATTTGCATAATGAGAGGTGCTTTTCAATAAACACACACTGTACGTTCATGTATAACGTCTGTCTTGGGCGGAAAAAAACAAAAACTGAAGAAATATACGAGTTAAATAATATATATTTAAATAATATAATTTTAAAATATATAATACATTTATAATAATTAATAGTAATATCTTTAATTTTTTATGAATATATAATATTTTAAATAATTATATTAAATTAATATGTACAGTATAATGTGTTAATATATAATAATAAAGTTATAAATTAAAATGCTTTCTTGTAGTAAACTTGTTTGGAAACAACCATTATTTGTTGCCACTATGTTTTTTTGTTTGTTGTTGTTGTTGTTTTTGCGGAAACCTTTGTTGCAACCTTGAAGATTACAATCATTTTGACTGGTTTAGAATAAATAAGCTTATTAAAATCGATCTGCATGTCTTTCTCTGTGTTTGTTTGTTTGTCTGTCTGTCTATTAATCTGTCTGTTTGGAAACAATCATAATTTTAGCAATTCCATTTGTAGTTGGAATTAAAGTTTATAATAACTCTGACTGTTTTAGAGTAAATACACTTATTGAAATTATTGTGTGCGGTAATCAGCAACACACCACAGACATGGTCCATAGAAAATAACTTGGAATATTCCTTCGTAGGTCTGATGGGAATGTGTGGTGTTATGAGGTAGTTTTGGTCTGGTTGGTAAACGCGAGTTGGAAAACACACAGACATAAACACGTTCTTGTGCCGCTGAATGCATGTTCTGCCAGAGAAGACCTGGAGTAAACAAAGGTACTTGAGCAATCAAATTTCTCGACCGTCTCGGCCGCTCCGCATAAGCTGAAACACACATTTATTTGAAATGGTCTCGGGCGAGTCTTTATGCTATGCTTTAGCTAAACGGGCTTCAACAGACAACATACTTTGTTTTGACAGTTCCTCTGTCAAACTTTGGAATCAGTTTTGGAAAACCAAAGAGTGAAAGCCCAGACCTGCCGTATCCGGAACGAAAACCTTGTGTGTGTACGTTGATATCTTAAGAGTTGAAACCATGTTTGCTTCAACGACAACGATCAAAAAGATTCCTTTTGTGTATAAAGCAAATGTTTTTTTTTCCTAATAAGCCTCTTGAGTGATTTTGGTTTAAGGTTATTACAAATCACATTCACAGCTTTAAGTGTCTTAATATTTATAATGATGTATAAATAATAGCAATTAGCAGCAGCAGTTGAATAACAGGTCAATAAGTAAATGCATTATTGTTATCATTATTATCAATAATTATTATTATATTTTTAAAAATACTTTTTAAATTAAAATTATTTTAAAATAATAATAAAAACAATGTGTCAGTATATATGAATACTCATCCAAGTCTCATCAAATCAAATTGTAAATAAAAAAATATTTATTTTTTTCTCTTTTTTATAAATATAGACTGTCTTCAAGTTTAATCTCAGCAGGACAGGTCTTTTTATTAGTCCATGAGGGAACCAGAAGGTCGTTTCTGGTTCAGAGAGCTGTAAGACCTGACCAAACACTCCTTGAAGTCTAGTTGTATTAATCGATTGTCTTAAAATGTCAATGTCTGCCGGCCAAAGATGACTCAAACGGTAACATCTCATCTTTGATTTCTATCTAGCTAAGGTCGGCCAGTAAGCAAATGTCTTTTGGTACAGAATGAACTATTAAGTGCCATCCTCTTCAGGTGGATTCTGGGAAAATAGACAATGGAAAGCTTTTTTCACCTTTATGTTAAAAGGGGGGACTGCAAGGAGAAACCAAGACAAAGTCATTTTCAACAACCACTCAAAACGCACCATGTGAGTGCAGGTTACAGTCTCTTACGTCATTGTTCAGCTTTCAAGTTAGTGGAAATGTTGTTCGGTTCTGAAAGAGGTTCACATTTCACCACCATGCACCGGCTCTGTTGCAGGCACTAGCACTATAGCAGGCCTTTATGCTAGTTCAGAGACACCTGAAAGAGCCGAAAGTCAAGGTCACATGTGCCACGTTGTGTTTCTCAACTCCTCTAAGACATGTAAAACACATCATCACAGTCTTTACTTACACCACAGGAGACCAGGACACATTCTTAGCTCAAATATTCCTGAAATCCCACTGAAAGCATGTGGAAAATTCATCTGGAAAAGTCACACTTTTCACACATTTGTTGATTTTTTTTCCCTCTGCAATTTAAACCTGTTTGCTATTGCACTGTCATTTTTTTCATTCCTCTCACCTACTATCGTCTTTCGGACCTCATCAATCCTTCCTTTCCTTTCTCTCCGCTGGTGAAACACGCAGATTCCATGAACAGCTTGATGAACAACCTCAAAGGTTTTTCCCCCAGCCGACGCTAGTGTTTCCCAGCCTTTTCAGGAAACACACACACACACACATGCACACACACACACATAGTGGCATTTCCTCTCCCCGGCCCACAGTCGCCTACGCTCTGCCAGCAGACCTGCCGTGACCATGATGTCATTATTTCCCCCATAGCGTGGCCGTATGCTTGCGAGTGTGTGGCTGTTTATCGGAAAATTCTGTCTGGGGGCTTTCACGGAACATCTGAGCTTACCACGGTCTCGACGCTTGTGCATGTGTGTATAATCGGCATAAAAATGTCTGGTTTTCTTATTCTGTTGTTTGTGGCCAAACAAACAGCGATTCTCATACATTTTTTAGGCGAATAAATGTACTGGATGGAGCCCAGTATTCATTGTCTCACCACACTGCCGTATTCAAGTATTCAATGTTCTTAACATGTGTATGCATGTCTTTTTGTAATTTGCATAAGTTTTTAATTTCAAGTATTTATCTCCTTGACATACAGTAGGCCCTACTACTGTTTTCAGCTTTACCACTTAATGCGCATATGTATATATATTTGTTTATACGAAGAAGGTTTGCAAAAAATAAATTTTTGAGGTAAACAAGAATTTTACAAATAAAAATATGTGAATTAATTTATGCCAGTATTTCTTGTGTCAGTTTGCTGGTGTGTTCAAGTTAATGTCGTTTGCATAGAAAATGTAAAAAAAAAAATATATAAAAAATAAAAAAACAGTGTAAATGTCACAGTAAATGTGATTTTTGTAAATTTTTGTGGCAAACACAAGAATTTTATGAGTAAAAAGCTGTTCTTTATCTTCAAAAATCTAAATAAACTGAATTTGCATAGAAACGAAAAATGGTAACATTGAGGTTTTTGTGAGTTTAGGACTATACTTAATGATTGAATCTCCACCAGTATCGTGTGGTTCACTGGTTCGTTCAAGTTGCCACAGTTTCTTTGTTTATGTCATTTGCATAGAAAATGTGAGAAACGCAGAAAATTCGATTTTGTACATTTTTGAGGCAAACATAAGAATTTTACAAATAAAAAAGCTTTTATAATCTTTGTAAATTAAAATACACTACATTTTCACAAGAATTACAGGTTTTGAAATGCCCCTATTACTGATTTTTGAAAATTACCTTTCATGCAGTGTGTAACATAGCTGTATGTAAATGTAAACAGTCTGCAAAGTTGTAAAGCTGAAAGAGCGACATAAATAAAGTTACTGTCGAGAGACAGTAAAAAATCGAATTTTCAAAGAAGGAGTTGACTCTGAATCGCTTAAACTTAACTTAAATCACTTAAAGTCGTTTAAGGCCCTGTCCCAAATGGAACACTTCATGTGCACTTGCGGTCTTACGGTCTCTATCTACGGTCTCACAGTCTGCGTGCCCATTGCGGCCGTTATGCGCCCTCGATACGCACTTCTGCCGAGCCCGCACTGGGCGGAGCTCCGCAGCAGACTTCTACCTGACAGTCAAAGCGGCATTACGTCATGAAAGTGCAGACTCAGAGGCAGGGGCGTGTCTAGAGGGGGGGCACGGGGTGGCACCGGCCCCCCTCAAAATATGCTGTGCCCCCCCCCCAACTGCGCAGACTGATCAGAGTATAACATCTGCAGTGCGGGAGCAGTTCGGGTGCATTTAAAATCTCACGCGCTGCCGCTGATGTCATACACTAATCGGCAGCGTAGCGCCGCTTGACGTAGAACACACCCACTCACTGTCTGGTTCGCTGCCAATTATTTGCCGTATACGATGCCATTGGATTAGAGTGCTGTCAATTTCACAATGCTCAACACCATTGGATGCTGTCAATTGCACAGCTCAAACAGGAGAAGCGCGATTTTACAGGCTGCAGACCACGTCTCTGTTCATTGTAAGTATTAAATTATAATTATAGGCCTAGGCTGCACCGCTTACAATAGAAATCGTTATGTTACGTTTCTTCCTGTTGTTTCAAAGATTAAAGGCAATATCACTTTCCCAAACAGTCTGCAGTAACGTGGTAAACACTAAAATGTGGGGTTTTAATAATGTTAGCGTTCTGACACTTGGAATTTTAAGATGTAGAATAGTAAACACCTGTTTGTATTGAATAAACAAACATTTTTGCATGGTAGTCTTTTTTATTTTCGTTTGCAATGTCCAAGAACAGCTTCACATTTAAATGATTTTGTCTTTAATCAGATGAGAATATGGCTATTAAATATACTATTTGTGTAATATTGATGATTAAGTTAGTGTTTTTTTTTTTTTGACAGAATTCTGTGTAAAAAATGAAAAGGGGACAACAGCAGCAATACATTCAAGGTTTCTTCAAGAAGAAACCATGTCAAAGACAGGTAGATACAGTGCAGTGCAGGTCAGAGCCAATCCACCCGGCAGGGCCAAGTTGGCCAGCAAATTAGCAGATCAGAGAGGGCCAGCAAGGACTACACCAGCAGCCATCTATCTGCAGCAACGGGTGAAAGTCAGAACATGATTTTTTTTTTACAAAAGTTTCACTAGACACAAACACACACACCCACACACCGTCTGTTTGGACAATCAAAGTTGAGAACAAGTATTGTCTGATCAGTGGTTTTTATTTATAAAAAGAGAGAGATGAGTTGTCCAGGCACATGTGCAGTGCCATTTTTATGTGACTTTTACATGACTTTTCCTATGGGCCCCCCCTGGCTGGTTCTTGGTCCCCCCTGTGCCACCCCATTAAAAAAATTCTAGAATCGCCCCTGCTCAGAGGAAGACCGTGAGGATTTAGGGTGCCATTTGGGACAGGGCCTAAAATTCAAAACCCATTTTCGTGAAGTTCCCGTCACAAGTTACCACTTTTGCATTATGCCTGCCTACGTTCTGCGTGTACATCCCGCGGAAACTTGAACTCCTTTCAAATGCTGTAGCTCATTCGTGTGGATAACATAATGTCATGAAAACACTGTGGAAGTAAATTAGATTTATTTTACGTTGGCACCGATAGCCTCGTGGGCAGCACGTCGACATGTAGCGCCATTGTGCTTCAGGTGTCCCGTGTTTGACTGACGGCTCGCGGACCTTTCCTGATCCCATCCCCTATCTCTTTCCCACTTCGCTTCCTATCTAACTACTGTACAAATAAAAGTAAAAATAAATATTTAAAAAAATATTCACCTTTACTTCAATACCACAGCAGTATAATCCCAAACTTTTGTTCCCGTCATTTCACTGAAGACTACTTGCCCAATCTCTGCGAGATCAAAGCGCGATTCGTA
The DNA here is from genome assembly GCA_027422415.1 of Schizothorax lantsangensis. Taxonomy (NCBI): domain Eukaryota; kingdom Metazoa; phylum Chordata; class Actinopteri; order Cypriniformes; family Cyprinidae; genus Schizothorax; species Schizothorax lantsangensis. The sequence continues at coordinate 15,476,246 of CM049843.1, read as the reverse complement.
AAACGGTTGTCCTTGAAAGGTGGGTCAGTGCCCAATTTGTTTGGACCAGCTTGCTCCTCCAAATCAAAACCTGTTTTTTAATGTTCTGTCGAGCATGCAAAATATGTAGTTTTGTGTGTTGTGTATGCACTCAGTGCAGCTTTATGTCTCCGAATTACTCATGTTATAGTTCTACTAATATATAGTTCTGCTAATCAACTTTGGGCCCGCTATTATCTAGAAATTTGTCGATTAATATAGAATGTCTGTCGTTCTTATTACTTGGAGTCATGATCAAGGATGGAGCAATACGTTGGTTTACAAACTGTAGTGATTTATCAGTACTCCATGTCTGTGTTCAGCTAAAGCATATGAATCATTATTGTTTGGGTCTTTACTATGTTCTGGTTCTGATGTGTGCTGTACGCAGTCGACCAATCACAACAGACTGGGTCACCGGACCAATCAGAGCAAAGTAGCCTTACACAAAGGAGGAGTTTGGAAACATGATTTTTTTTTTTGAGAAATAAGGTAAATTTAAATGCATACAGTATATTATAAGATTATTAAAGAGTTTTTTATTTTACCTTGCATGCATGTAAACGTGTTGTTGGGAACTCCCAAAACCAAAGTATGAACCTTTTAAATAGCATAATATGGGCACTTCAATTATCAGTTTATTTTTCAAATTCTGAATTATTATTTTTTATGTTTGAATCTATGCCAGCCTTTATCTTGTTAGCTTGCTGGTGTGTTCAAGTTACCACTGTTTTTGTGTTTATGTAATAATTTCTAATTCTGTTCTTCGTTAGGAAATAGCTGTGATTTTCTTACATTTTTGAGGTCAACTCAAAAATTTCACGAATAAGGAGCAGTTGCTTGTCCTCTTTGCAAATCAAAACTAACTCTATTTGCGCAAGGTCAAACATGTTTAACCGCTCAGGCGTTGGGTGAAGTCAAAGCCTCCGAGGTTTCCATGAGAGTTTGAATTTTTATTCTCCGTGTTGGTATCTCCGCCAGAATTCACCGCCTCGCCATACTGCTGTATTCGTGTCGTGCCGCGGTTGTTGAGAGCGTTCCAAGCTGCTCTGCCGTCTGTGTGTGTGCATTTGTTTGTGTGTGTGTGTGTGTGTGTGTGTGTGTGTGTGTGTGTGTGTGTGTGTGTGCTGTCAGCTGGTGAGTAATAGCAGTCTCGGGTCTCTAAATCTCGACGGACCGCTGCACTGTGGAACGGCGTAGCAGGCGGCCACCAGGGACGGGGTCTGTACACACGCACACACATACGCTGAATATTAATACATGCGCGCTCTGGAGAGTGTCAGCCCCCCCGTGGATTTGACTGGCAGGCAGGAGTGTTGCGAGCGTTTAGCCCCGCTGGATCCGTGCGTGTCGGCCGGTGACTATGAGGACAGGGTCAATTAGAGGGTCAACGCGTCCCAAAGGGCAGCCACGCCCACATGTGCACACGCACACACACACTCACTGACACATTTACACACTTTTTCCGTCCTCTTGAGAGGGAAGCATTGACAAAATGCTCCATCGACCCTCTACCTATCTCTCCTTCTCTATCAATCTCTTTCTATTCTTCCACGTCTGTGTGACTCGTGTGCAGATTTATAATGAATAATGCATTTTCTAATCAGCACTGGAAGGCTGTGTGTGTGCGTGAACTCCTATAAAAGAGGTATCGTGCCTCTCAAGCAGAGTGGGGATTTGCGGGATGGTTAGCGAATCGCTTCAGGACTGAGGTTATACGTCGGACATCAAGTGTCAATGAGAAGCATGTCCTTAAAAACAAAGATTAAACAAATGCAGTTGACGAGGTGTGTGGTCATGTTTTGGGGAGGAAAAGGTTTGAAGATGTAATTCTTTCCATGACTTAGCGTTCCTAATCTCTGCTTTGCGCTCAGTGAAAAATGTTGTTATATCCAGGGTTTTTTTGCTAGTTAGTGATTTATGGTTGATGGGCAGAGATTGCTTTCCCTATTCTCTCATCCATCTCCCTACCTCTCTCTCTCCGTAACTGCCCGGAGTGGAAGAAAAGCAAGCAATTGAAATTTATTGCATACATTTTGCCTCCTGCCCCGCTTTGTCTTATCCTCCGATTCAATTCATTGTTCTCACTAAACAGGGGGCTCTCTCCCCAAAGACTCACTTGCACTCACACAATGTCAATGCTCAACAGATCGTGGGGTTTGATTTTGGCCACTTGTTTGTGCACGCGGCAAAAGTGCACACACACACACCCATCCCCTAAGCCCCTCCATCTCCCAGGCCGCTCAAACACACCCCGTGACAGCTGTTGGCTCCATTGTTTCCATATGTGCTGTGTTGAGGTGAACGCTTACAGGCTTACAGCTTTTTACCGCCACATGCGAAAGACAGACACAACATGGAAAACTGCAATATAGATGTGATAGAGAACGGGAATACACGACACAAACAACAGAAAAAGAGACATGGCAAAGAATCGGAAAAGGACACGACCTGCAACTAGAATACAGATGGGACTGAAACACAGACAAAACACAGACAACTAGAATACAACACAGAAAGCTGTGTCGTCCATTTCATTGTTTTATTCTTTTGACATTTTTTATGTTGTTCCAGTTTTTCTGTGTCGTGTCTGTGTTACAATTGATGTGACAAAACTAAAACATAGATGAGACACAGGGAACTACAGTACAGACGTGACAGAACTATAATACAGATTAGATGTGGACAGCTAGTAGACAAACAGAGAGAACTGATATAGAAACATGATAAAAGTAAAACATAGACACTACAGAGATGTAAAACACAGACAAGACACAAAGAACTACAAAACATGACAGACAGAACTGAAGCACAGACAAACTAGAATACAGACACCACAGACAGAACTGAAACACAGACAACACAAAACCAAATATGGACACGACAGAGAAAACTAAACACAGATGACACAGAGAACTGAAAAGAAACATACAAACATGACAGAGAACAGAAACACAAACACAAACAAAAAAAGTAGAATACAGACATGATGAAAAGAAGTTAAGACACAAGAGATAACTGAAATACAGACATGGCAGAGAGGACTGAAACACAAGCACAGTTAACAGAAGAATACAGACACTACAGACAGAAACACAGACAACACAAAACCAAATACAGACATGGCAAAGAAAAATAAAGACAGATGATACAGAAAACTGAAACACAGACAAGACAAGAAAAAGTAGAAAACAGACAAAAAAACAACTTAAGACACAAAAGAGAATGAAGTACAGACACAGCGGAGAAAACTGAAGAACAAACAACAAATAGAATACAGACACTACAGACAGAACTGAAACAATAAAAAACTTTAATACAAAACTGAATGGCAGAATAGAGACACAAAAATAAAATACAGACATGAGTCATGAGAGAGAATCACAGACATGACAGGCAGAACTGAAACAGACATGACAAAAAAAACTATACAGACAGAACTAAAACAAAGACAATTAAAACTACAATACAGACACTACAGACAAAACTGAAACCGACAACAGAAAAACAGAATACAGACACGACAGTCAAAACTGAAACACAGACACAACAAAAAAGTAAAATAGACAACAGAGACACAGAATACAGACATGACAGACAAAACTGAAACAGACAACAGAAAAACAGAATACAGACACTACAGACAAAACTGAAACAGACAACAGAAAAACAGAATACAGACACTACAGACAAAACTGAAACAGACAACAGAAAAACAGAATACAGACACTACAGACAAAACTGAAACAGACAACAGAAAAACAGAATACAGACACTACAGACAAAACTGAAACAGACAACAGAAAAACAGAATACAGACACGAGTCAAAACTGAAACACACAACAAAAAAAGTAAAACAGACAACAGAGACACAGAATACAGACATGACAGACAAAACTGAAACAGACAACAAAAAGCTAGAATATGGACACATCAGACAAAAATAAAACAAAAAGCTAGAATACAGACACATCAGACAAAAATAAAACAGACAAAACAGAATGCAGACACAACAGACAGAACTAAAACACAGACGCAAACAAAAAGCTAGAATAGTCACAACAGACAAAACTGAAACAGACAACAGAATACAGTCACGTCACACGACAGACCAAACTAAAACAGACGCAACAAAAGGCTAGAATACAGACAAAACAGACAAAAATAAAACAGACAACAGAAAAACCTGAATACAGACAGAACAGACAGAACTTAAACACGAACACAAAAGAGAACTAGTATAGAGACAAAATAATTGAACAGACATAAGAGAAAAAGAGAACTGAAACAAAGACATGAAAATAAAAAACTAGAATACAAACATGATACAGATAACTGAAACATAGACACAATAACAAAAATCTTAAATACAGACCACATGAAAACTAGAATACCAACAGTAACCAAAACAATATATGCTATATTTTGATAAATATGTATGTGGCACAGGGAAAGGCACAGGGAAACAGGCAGCACAGGTGCACTAAACGCACAACTGAACAAAGCATTAGGACAGAGTTTCTACCAGCACAGAAAAAAAAAAAATTAGTCAGAAGAATAGGGGTAAAGTTAGGCACAGGGAAAACGTCTCCCAGGCAGCTCAGGCGCGCCGAATCTCTGTGCAGCGCCGTCTCAGAGCGGCATCAACGATCCAGATAAGAAGCCAGCGGGAACACTGCGCTAAAACAGCCCTTCTTAATCTCCCACCAGGCTGGTTCCCTCCCTCCTCCCCCCTCTCTCTCTCCCTCCTCCCTCCTCCATGGCTTCCCTCCTGCGCTCGCTCGCTCGCTCCATCTCTCCGCACAAAGCTTGTCACTCCTCTGTTCTCCTACTGCGCAGACACACGCCCGTTTTCTCTCTCTCTCCCGCCCTCCCGCTCCCGCTCCCGCGCGCACACACGCGCTTTCTTATCTCCGCTCGCTCGCTGATGAAATCACCCCCCCGCACCTCCCCCTTCGGAGTTTTTCCCTCGCCTTTCTTGAGATCCAGTCATCCGCTTAATGAGGCTAATTCATTACTTTGAAACACAATCATTTATCAGAAATGTATTACAGGGACGTCAGGGGTTCAAAATGAGAAATCCTCGGCTCCGTCTCTCACCGTCATAATCCAATATGTTGCGGGTGTGTGTGTGTGTGTGTGTGTTTTACGACAGCGTGCTATACACTCTTGACCCTCTTCAGACCCCTTATGTTGGGTTGTACCTCAGATTTTAGCGTCCTGTCTCGCGGGCGCACGCTTTCTCCTCGGCGCAGAATTAATTTTCCCTTCCTCTCACCGCTGGAAACCGGAGGCAGAGTTAATGCTGCTCGGCTCTCAGGAAGTACACACACACACACACACACACACACACACCGTCGTGCTGCGATCAGAAAAGCGCAGGGTTTTGAAAAATGAGGGAGGACTCGGAGCGATAGTGATTATTCATTAGGCAAAGTAAAAGACAAACGTCTCTTCTCCTTCGCACACACGAAATCTGTCTCCTCGTTCTCTGTGTGTGTATGCGTGTGTTTTCACTCTCACTCACGTTTTCTCGTTCTTGCTCATCGCCAGCTCCTCACAATCTCGATATGAGTCAGTCCGTCCGTCTGTGTAGCTACGCGTAAACACACCTGTAAGCCTATAGAGGGGAAAACCCTGTTGTAAAGGCTTGTGGTTAAACTACTAACCGTTACACACACGATTTTCATATAGGTCTCTTTCAACCTCAGAGAAACTGAACAGATCAATAGCAGCAGTAAACAATGTTTAGAAATCTTGAAGTAAACGCATAACATTAAGGAAAGTAAAAAGTTAGTTAGGCTACTTTTGTGCAACATTTGCTCACCGTCTTTCTCTTCCAGAATGTTAGCGCCAAATCATTTACCACTTTGTCTGTTGTATTTCACTCCACTTTCTCATCTTTTGTGGAACCTAAAGCATTTTTTATCTGATCCAGAATAATATATATTTTTTTACATCTTACACCCTTTCTCGTGTCAAATATCTACATGAAATTTGTTCGTGAAAAGGTGCAAGCTAATCTGGGCTGGTTAATCACCCAGGGAGTAAAATCTATGGTTTTAAATGCAATTAACTCATCCCACTGATCCCACCTTATATTTAATAGCTGTTAAACACTTTTCCAAATAATCAAATCCAAAAGTGCTAATATCAAGATTATTTACTCATGGCAACCAAGATGTTTGACCATGCTGCAAATAGAAAGATAAATTAAACCAATCACAGTCACTACAAAATTATTTTAAGATCCTCCCTCACAGCTGATTGGTTAATATAAGGGTGTATTCACACCAGGAAAGTCCGCTAGTTCACTTGCTTTGGTCCGGACCAAATACAATGTTGAATTTTTTTTTGTTTGTTTGGTGTGGTTTGCTTTCACACTGCCCTTTTTGCAAGTGAACCAGAAATTGTAAACAAAACTACAGGTGTGCTAAAGTCATCCATTCATTGGACGGAAATTCTCAACCAGGGAAAACAGGACGTGCAAAAACAGGCTAATCATGGAGATCTTTCGTAGTGCAATTTTTATTCTTTTACTAATTTGGTGTTATCAGATACTAACACAATATGAAGAAACTTATGAGCATCATATGAGACAATGTCATACGATGTTGTAATTACGACTTGCCGAAAATAAAATCTATAGATATAAAATACTTAAAGCATATCACAATGTTAGATTAAACATTTAACCTAGATAAATGTGCGCTATTAGGCACATATCCAATCGTTTGTGCGGAGAGATGAAGCTGAAGCACGCTTCAGGACATCAGTGGAAACAAAATACGCTGTCATTTTTGCTCATAAATGTAAGAATAATACATCATTCGGAACTGTAAAGGGTCTATTTTTATTTGTGTGCACTCACAATATCAACAAAACGTTGTGCTTTTGTCAAATAAAGAAAACAAACAGGATGCGCTTGCTGCCTCGGTCTTGAGCAGGAGCGCTTCACAAAAATGAACCGAAAATCAGCTAATATTTTCCTTACAGACATGATGAATATATCTATAGCAGTGGTCTCAAACTCAATTCCTGGAGGGCCAAAGCTCTGCACAGTTTTGATCCAACCAGCTCCAAATCACACCTGCTTGGAAGTTTCTCGTAATCCTGAAGACCTTGATTAGCTGGATCAGGTGTGTTTGATTAGGGTTGGAGCTAAACTGTGCAGAGCTGTGGCCCTCCAGGAATTGAGTTTGAGACCAATGATCTATAGAAAGCTTTAAATTACTACAAAATTAAATAATTCAAATCCAAAACAAAAACTCTTTCATTATGTAATCCAAGATGCATTTCTTTCTAAAGAAGCATCCAATGATGAGATGGCGAGTCAGGATCATCAAATTCATCTTTGCGATACTGACTCAGAAAACACTAGTTTATTAATAAATAATTCAAATATCACCTTACTGTTTCCCTTCAACATATACATGGTCACTTTTGCGGCAAACTTTAGCCTATTTAGGGTGCTCACGTCACGTTGGTGTGTGCCATTGTCACGAAAACATCATTTGCATGCATTTTTAAGCATTGTGGTTTAAAAACAAGTGATTGAAACGCAAAAAAACAGCACTACATGTGCAAGCTGTCTGTTTCTTAGCGTGATTTCTGCAATTGGGTCGGATCGAGGTCGGGTCATATTCACACCTTAAACGAACCGTACCAGAGTTCGTTTGGTACAGCTGTTTGGTCCGCACCCGAGTGCGATTGCTGTATTCACACCTGCCCAAAAGATCCGCACCAAGAAGGGAAACGAACTTGAGTTCGATTCAATCGAACCAAACAAGACAGGTGTGAATACACCCTAAAATTGTCTAAAAAAGGAAGGAGGGGGGGCACTTATGACCACATCCTACATAAAGTCAAATAGCTCAATTTTTTTCCCTCATTGATACTCACTATTAAGTGTAGGCTACATAAATTATTTTCATGTATGGATTTTATTTACTCAGAAATACATCATATTATGGAAGTAAAATAGGTTGCTAATGTGGCGTGTGAATTTTAATTAATCCAGGGGAATTTTAATGCAACATTTGACCAAAACAAATAACAAGCCATAAACTAAACCAATGAAAATAAATACAAAAGTAAAGCTCTGCCCTTGTGTTTGCCTTGTTAAAGGTGCAGTAAGCAATTTCTGAGAAACAAGGATCACACCCCTATTTGATAGCTTCACCCCCAAACAACACAGGCAACTGCCCCATCGTGAGTGGACACGCCCCTGTTTTGGTGCTCAGTCCGATCCACTTTCAACAGCGTTTCTCAGAAATCGCTTACTGCAACCTTTAAATCTAAAACTAGCCAAATTCGGTAGCAATAAAAAGACTATGTATTTTTAGCATGAATATTTTGAGCAGTTCTCAAAAAAAGAGTATATTTTTGTTGACTGTGAAGTTTGCGTGTGTAAACAGAAAAGGAACATTGACACACATTTTACCGTATACGACCCGCACACGCTGCGATTAGCCTTGGCTTTTGTGTGTATTTGCGTGTGCGTTTGTGGTCCGGTTGCTCGGGTGATGGTTCTCTTTTCATCAGGGCTGGATGGAGAGATTAATAATGGATGTATAATGGATCTATAAATAGATGCAGGGCTTCAGTCCCTCAGACCAAACAGAAGACAGCGCAGGGTGACACACACACACACACACACACACACACTGCTCTGCCATTCACCTCGTCCTGGCCCTGGCTCTGTGTACACAGCCAATCTATTCATCTCTCTCCCTCCGCCGGCATTAATAAATGATCCTAGCCCCACACACACACAGGCTTTAAATATTCATTGGTCGGGCGGCGCTGTTGGTCTTGGGCAGCTCTGGGCGGCAGTAAACGCAGACTCAGGCTCTCACTGGCACATTAGTCATGCAAAAAGCTGTCACACGCACGCACACACACACAGTCTCTGCTAAATACTGCAGAGGTGTCTACTCACCCGTCGTTTCTTCTCCACCTGACGGCTGCCGTCTCTCTATCACCCATCCTTATGCCATTTTCTGGCTCTTTCTCTTCACTGTCTTTTTCCTCATCTTTGTCCTATCTCTCTCATTACTGTCTCATTCTTTCTTTCACATTGCTGTCTTTCTCTTCTCGGTATCATCTTTTTTTCTTGTTTCATCTCTCATCTTTACATCATATTTCTTAGATTTGCCCTAACTCTGTCTCATGAGTTTCTTGTTTCACTGTATCGTCTATTTCTCATCTTGATCTTCTTTGTTTCATGTATTTACCATCTGTCTCATCTCTTTTCATTTTTTACCTCATCTTTCTCCTGTCTCTCTCATTACGGTCTCATGCTTCCTTTCAGATTGCTGACTTTCTTTTCTCTGTCTCATCTTTTTTTCCTGTTTTATCTTTCTCAGTTCTGTCTCACATCTCGCTCATGATTATAACTCATATATTTCTCATCTTTGCTCTAACTTTCTTCTTTCACTCTTTCTTTTGTTACATCTTGATCTTCTTCCTTTCATGTCTTTCCTATTTGCCTTTCTCATTCCTGTCTCCTCTTTGATTTTTGCCTGAACTCTTTTTGTCTCTTGTCCCTTGTTCATCACTCTCTCACATCTCTTTTAACTTTGTCTTCTGTCTCATCACTTTCTCCTCTGTGTCACATCTCTCTCATCACCACCTCATGTCTCAATCTCTGAATTATCTATTTCTTACCTCTTTATTTTTCACATCTTGATCTTCTTCATATCTTTCCCATCTGTTTCTTTCTCCTCTATGCTGTCTTTCTCATTCTTGTCTCCTGATTTCTGCCTTATTTCTTTCTCATCTTCTTTTTTCTCAGCCAAAACGTTCTCATTTGCCTTAACTCTGTCTCTTCTTTCTCATCACTGTCTCACATCTCTTTTAACTTTGTCTTCCGTCTCATCACTTTCTCCTCTCTGTCTCACATCTCTCTCATCATCACCTCATATATGTCTCATTAATCTCTGTATTTTCTATTTCTTCTTTCTTTGTCACATCTTTCTCATTTCTGTCTCTTTCTCCTGATTTCTGCCTCATCTCTTTCTCATCTTCTTTTTTTCTCATTCTAAATTGTCATTTGTATTAACTCCATCTCTTCTCTTCTTGTTCATCACTGTCTCACGTCTTTTAACTTTGTCTTCTGTCTCATCACTTTCTCCTCTCCGTCTCACATCTCTCTCATTATTCTCATTAATTTCAAATTTCTCTTTGTCACATCTAGATAATATTTGTGTCATGTCTTTCTGTTGTCTTTCACATCTGTCACTTTCACTTCTTTGCATTGCCTTTTTTTAATTCCCATTCCCTCCTTCTGATTTCTGCCTCATCTCTTTCTCCTTTTTTCTCTTCTAAGTCAAAAATTTCTCATTTGCCTTAACCACCTCTTCTCCTCTTTTTTCCATCATGTCTTAAATCTTTCTTATTATCTATTTCTCATCCCCTCCATCACATCTTGATCAATTTTGTTCCATGTTCTTCTGCTTTTTTCCCCCAGTCTATTTATCTTCATTGCACTGTCTTTTTCTCATTCCAGTCTCATCTTTGATCTCTGTTCTCCTTTCTGTTTCATCTGTATTGTCTTTTTCCCCCTCTCGTCTTTGTATGTATTATATAATTTATATAAATGTATTTATCAAAATAAAGACAAACAGGACAGAAAGAGCAACAAAAAAGACATACAGGACACGGCAGGCACAAAAAGTTAAATAGCTCTATAGGTCTGTATACAGAGAATGATGCTGTAAAGGGTTAACTGAGAGAGTGAGAGTGCCTAAAGCTCACAATGGACAAAATGTGTGTGTGTGTGTGTGTGTGTGTGTGTGTGTCCAGGAAACAGGATGTCCTTTTGTGTGCTGCAGTGTTAAAGAGATGTGAAACTCTACGACGGCACAGGCCGCTCTCGTTAAAATGCAGCACCACCGCATATGTGCATACGTGTCTACGTGAGAGAGCATACACATGCATCTATCACTGCTTAGACATCGCTATCCAACAGAAACCCTGTGCTGTTTGTGATCTGAAAGAGTCAGAGAAAACACACGAGGAGAGAGAGACGCAGACATGGCGCTGCTGCCGGAGAATAATTTATGCACGACTCCGATCACACACAGATGTTCCGAGAGAGAGAGCGAGCGAGCGAAAGACTGCGCTGTTGGGAAAATCTGCAGTGATCAGAGGAAGTCAGCCTAGAATAAAATTCCTGGTGCATGTGTTTGCGTGCATGTGTGCTCTCGCAGCAACCATGACCCTGCCCTGACCTCTACTTCTTGCATCAAAGAGGATTATGGGACAGCTAACAGTCTGCCAAGAGTCTGACTGAAGGTCCGTGCTGAAAAAGAAAATAGAAAAGATGGATAAAAAAACAGACCGACTGGAAGATATGTGTATGAGCAAAATCCATATTATCCGTCAAATTCTTCCAAACAGCATCACAGATTGTCTGCAAGAGAGGAAAGAGCATATGAAACATTTACGAAAAAGTTTGGAAATATGTTAAAGCATATAGTGCTGGCTGTGAAATTAGGATTATTATTATGAATAAATTTATTTATTAATGATTTTACCTCAGTTAAGGAATTCCAAAAAATACAACTACTTTCATATTTCACATATGTGTTCAAAGGATGATGTTCCGTCTGCAAGACATCTGTATCCTGGCTGACCCTTCAATGAACACTCCAGAAGAAATGTGAGGCTCCTAAAAGCATCTTACGTTACGGAATTATGAAATATTGATTATACAGGAATGAAACGATCCCACGCAAATTGTTAAAGCTGTGGTAAATTACAGGGTGGAGCAGAGCAGAGAGTCAGCCATGATGCGACAACACAAGAACACTGCCAACAAAATCAATAAATCTGACTAAACTGCAAGTATGCGAAGCGATGTGACGAAACAATAATATTTCCTATATAATCAGCGGATCTGTCTACACCGCAAGCGAGCGAAATGCCACAACAAAGTAGTTTAAATTGCAAGTGTGAAATGCGACAAAGCTACAACTTTTTTATTATAACCAACAAATCTGTGTACACTTCAAGTGAGTCATGCAACAAATATAGAATGCTTACATTATAATTAATGAAACCTACACTGCAAGTGAGAAATGTAATAAAACTACTGTTATTAAATTTTACTGTTTTTCGACACTGCAATCAAGTGAAGCAAGGTTGTGAATCTGTCTACACTGCATGCGAAAAAAGTGACGCAACAATGCGGTCTACACTGCAAGTGTGCAGAAATGCGACAAAACTAAAGTTGATAACTGTTAACTTGCATATTTGCAATGCAAGGTGACAAAACTAGAACTCTCACATTTAAATAAACAAAAGCTGTGTACACTGCAAATGAGTGATGCAACAAATCCAGAATCCTTGCAGTATGCAATGCAGTGCAACAAAATGCGATGTCGGCACTGCAAGCAAGCAACTCAAGATGACAAAACTAGAATGTTTCCACTATAATCAGCAAATTGTTTACATTACATGTAAACAAAATGCCACTACAAAGCAGTCTACTCTGCAAGCATGCAATGTGACCAAACTAGAGGTTGCGCATTATAATAAACAAAGTTGTGTACAGTGCAAGTGAGTACGCAACAAATCCAAAATGCATGCATTATAATCAATGAAACCTACACTGCAAGTGAGAAATGTGACAAAATGAATTTCGACACTGCAAGCGAAGCAAGGTGATAAAACTAGAATGTTACCTTTATAATTAACATTGCTTTCATTGCAAACAATTCAACAAAACTAAAATGCTAGTGAGTGATGTGTCATGACAAAACTACAATGGTTCTGTCGAATAATAAAGAAAGCTGTCTACACTGCAAGCGTGCAATGCAACAAAACTTTACCGTTATAATCGACAACGCTGTCTACACTGCAAGCGAGCAAAGCGAAGTGACAACACCAAAAGACTGTTAAAATCAATGATGTGATCTACACTGCAAATGCACAATGTGCCAAATCTAGAATACTAAAGTTATTGTACAAGAAAGAAACTCTGGTTTCAGTATAGATATCTTATTTTTTATAACGGGAGCGATCTAGTTTTGTCACAGTTGCAGTGTAGACATGTTAGGTGTTAGAGCCAGAGCTGAGATCTGCTGTGTGCATGTGTGTGTTTGTGTAGCGCGGCGTAGCTCGGTGGAGTGCGGAGATAAGCAGCAGCGTAGCGTCTCGGAGCCTTGGGAAATGTGTGTGCGTGTGTGTGTCTCAAAAGGATTAGCAGGGCTGGGGGCCGGCGCAGGGAGGGGGAACAAAACGCCTCGAGGACTGAAGGGCCCACATGAGACAGTCACACACTCACGCAGAGCAGCGGAGCCTCGCTGGCTGAGCGGAGCGCTGTGTCCTGCTCGCTTTTCCTCTTTTCTGTTCATCACTCGTCTCTCTCTCTATCTCTGTTTTCACAACTCACTGCCTCTGTGAAAAATCAGTCGCTCCGCTGAGCAGTGTGTGCGCGCTTTTGAGGTGTAACGTAGTTCAACTGAAGTGTTACCGAGTAACTAACTAAAAGTAACGGCGCTACAGTTTTTTTCAGTACCGTGATTTTTGCAGTGAGGCATGACAAAACAAAAATTCATTATTTAGCAAGTTCGTACATAATTCTGGATCGGATTGAGAATACCTTCATTTCAATTAATTCCTGACAGATCTAGTTAGTCATTTCCCAACACGCTACACCTTGAAACCACATACACGCCAAAGTTACACACCTGTCTGGTCTAGTTAGCCAACAAAAGAACAATAAATACAGCTGTAGCTTACAGTATAAACTGTGAGAGAGAGAAATTCTCTCACGCTGAATGGATGCGGTCTTTAGGGAGCGAGAGTTCGTGGGTGAGAGAAACGAGACAGATTAGAACCGGATAGAGAGAGAGAAGCGGGGGGAGATCAAATGTGGGTGGAGGGTGCCATGCTACTTAGGGAAACACACGCAAACACACACACACACACACACTCAAATCACAGTGTGTTTCCGAATGTTGTGTCAGTCAAAGCCAAAGAGCTCAACGGGAGGTCCGTGATTGGAGCCCCTGGCATTTACTACAGAAGAGAGAAAGCGAGAGAGAAAGAGATTCAGCTTTGCTGTAGATTGTTGTGATCAAGACCAGAGGACGTACTATCCAGCCATCAGGGAAAAGGATGCATGTATATGTAGGCATATAAATTGACAGGGCTACATTGCCTATTATCTTCAGCAGGAGGTTTATTATATCCTATATATGCTGCAAGCAAGTGGTGTGAGGCGCTAAAGCTAGCATGTCCCAGTTATTATCAATGACATTACCTATACTGCATGCACGCAAATTGTAGAAACACTTGTACTGGGAGCATCTTAGTTTTTCCAAGTCACATGCTTGCAGTGCAGACAGCATTGTTGATTATATGTGTTTTAGTGTGTTACGCGAAGTCAAATGCTAGTAGTAGGCTATAAACAGCATGCATTGTAGATACTGGAGCATTTTAGTTTTGGTGGGTTGCATGAAGTCACATATATGCAGCATAAACAGTTTTGTAGAATATAATGGTAGCATTTTAGTTTTGTCTAAATTATTTTATAAGTTATAAACTGCATTGTAAACCACATTGTTGATTAAAATGGGACCATTCTAGTTTTGTCGCATTTCTTGCATGTGCATTATAATACATGAGCTGTCTATACTGCTTTCACGCATATGCCATGTTATTTGCCAAGTAGAAGTGTTTTATTTTAGTACACATTCGAGTGCACACGCAGCCTCAATTTTAACTGAAGCATTTAGTTTTGTTATGCTATGCAATGTTGTATGCAAAGCTTTGTTGACTGTAAAGCATTTTAGTTTTGTCATGCCAATATTTTACAGCATTTTTATGATTACTGGACTGCATTCGTTTTGGTACAGCATCACATGCTTGCATTGTGGACGAATTTAAGCAATATTCACACTGGCAGCAATTTTGCAAAGACAAATTTTTAATGATCTGAGATGGAATACTCAACCACTAGTAATGCAACAAATGTGAATTTAACTATGCAAAATAGCTGTGACGCGATCCAGTGACTACCAATGGGATAGAAGACAGTCCAGTCAGATACCAGCAGAGTAAAGGTGGGGACACACCAAGCCGACTTCAAAGAACTAGGTGGTGACAAAGTCTGACGGTGTTTTCGCCTGGTGTCGGCAGCGTCGGAAACAAAAAGATGCACTTGAACACACCACACAGACTACAGCTGACTGCAAACTAACAAGTGCGTTCTGCGCCTGCGTGAGAGGAATTAACTGTCTACAGGTGCATCTCAATAAATTAGAATGTCGTGGAAAAGTTCATTTATTTCAGTAATTCAACTCAAATTGTGAAACTTGTGTATTAAATAAATTCAATGCACACAGACTGAAGTAGTTTAAGTCTTTGGTTATTTTAATTGTGATGATTTAGGCTCACATTTAACAAAAACCCACCAATTCACTATCTCAACAAATTAGAATTTCATAAGACCAATAAAAAAAAATTTTTTAGTGAATTGTTGGCCTTCTGGAAAGTATGTTCATTTACTGTATATGTACTCAATACTTGGTAGGGGCTCATTTTGCTTTAATTACTGCCTCAATTCGGCGTGGCATGGAGGTGATCAGTTTGTGGCACTGCTGAGGTGGTATGGAAGCCCAGGTTTCTTTGACAGTGACCTTCAGCTCATCTGCATTTTTTGGTCTCTTGTTTCTCATTTTCCTCTTGACAATACCCCATAGATTCTCTATGGGGTTCAGGTCAGGTGAGTTTGCTGGCCAGTCAAGCACACCAACACCATGGTCATGAAGTGCTCCAAAATTTCTTGGTAAACGGGTGCAGTGACGTTGGTTTTCAAAAAACACAATGGACCAACACCAGCAGATGACATTGCACCCAAATCATCACAGACTGTGGAAACTTAACACTGGACTTCATGCAACTTGGGCTATGAGCTTCTCCACCCTTCCTCCAGACTCTAGGACCTTGGTTTCCAAATGAAATACAAAACTTGCTCTCATCTGAAAAGAGGACTTTGGACCACTGGGCAACAGTCCAGTTCTTCTTCTCCTTAGCCTCTGACGTTGTCTGTGGTTCAGGAGTGACTTAACAAGAGGAATACGACAACTGTAGCCAAATTCCTTGACACGTCTGTGTGTAGTGGCTCTTGATGCCTTGACCCCAGCCTCAGTCCATTCCTTGTGAAGTTCACCCAAATTCTTGAATCGATTTTGCTTGACAATCCTCATAAGGCTGCGGTTCTCTCGGTTGGTTGTGCATCTTTTTCTTCCACACTTTTTCCTTCCACTCAACTTTCTGTTAACATGCTTGGATACAGCACTCTGTGAACAGCCAGCTTATTTGGCAATGAATGTTTGTGGCTTACCCTCCTTGTGAAGGGTGTCAATGATTGTCTTCTGGACAACTGTCAGATCAGCAGTCTTCCCCATGATTGTGTAGCCTAGTGAACCAAACTGAGAGACCATTTTGAAGGCTCAGGAAACATTTGCAGGTGTTTTGAGTTGATTAGCTGATTGGCATGTCACCATATTCTAATTTGTTGAGATAGTGAATTGGTGGGTTTTTGTTAAATGTGAGCCTAAATCATCACAATTAAAAGAACCAAAGACTTAAACTACTTCAGTCTGTGTGCATTGAATTTATTTAATACACGAGTTTCACAATTTGAGTTGAATTACTGAAATAAATGAACTTTTCCATGGCATTCTAATTTATTGAGATGCACCTATATATCAGCAGCTATCAATAGTATACATTCGTCATTTAAAATGAGAAACCGGAAAAAGGATATACGAGATATACGCAGATATACGAAATGTAAACAAAGCAGCACTTGCTTACCATTTTGAATTTCAGTTATGTTATTAATTTTCTAAATTTTAAGAGGCTCATGTTATTATAAAAATATTTGCATATTGGAATGTTTGCGGAAGATGACGTAATATTATAACAGCCTTCTGTCTGTGCTGCCTTCATTTGCTTACTAGTTTTCATCACTGACTGGTTTGCTTAACTGAACATCCAATCAGAGTTCTCACTCTCCCTGATGGCCCCAACGCCGATTCAGCATATTGAATCAGGCAAACTTCCGCTGACGTGAGCCCGACGAGAGCCGATGAGTGGAACACAACAAACAAACTAGCCTGACAGATGCTCACCGTTGGCCCGACGTTGTCCGATGGCCGACCATCAGCTTGGTGTGTCCCGGGCTTTAGAATATCTACTAACAACCAACAAGACAGCAACTTGGCGACCTCCCTTGATTTAATTGCTGTCAGTGTGAACACACCTTAACTACAGCTTTTTGTTTGTCACATCGCTTGCTTGCAGTGTAGGACACGTTGTCAGTGTGCAAGTGAAAATTGTACCCAGCTGTGGCGCTGCTGTTGTTGGTGGGGTGGCGTCGACGTGTCAACACCAGCATGTCAAAAATAGCAACGCTCAGCTATCAATCTCCGCACGCAGACCCTCGAATACCAGAGCGGCAGTGGAGAATATCAGAACCACCGCCAACGCTCCAGAGGAATGTCTTTGAGACGGAGAGAGAGAATCGCTCATTCTATCTATCTTTATCAGTCTCGATCTCTCCGCAGCTGCGCTGAGACAGGGGCCCTCTAACTCATGAAGTCCCTGTCAGTCATCTCTCTCCGTCTCCCGTTTCTCTGAGAGAGGTCTGTCTGTAGCAGGTGGTATTTTGCAAGCCAGCGGGTGGATTTCCCCCCGGGTTGGTGGCAAAGGTCAGAGAAAGGTGACAAAGACGAATGGAAGAGAGTGAACGTGTACATGTGAGAGAGATCAAATGGCAAAGCGAGCATGCAAGTGTGTGTGCGTTAAAGAGATCGGCGAACTTAAAGGACAAAATGCATGACAGATATAAAAGTCCAAGTGTGCAGTGGCGTAGGTTTGATTTTAGCATGGTTGTATATGCACCTATGATTCACCTGTGACTCAGATGATCTCAATTTAACCGTAGGAGTTAACGAACATCGCGGGTATAAAAGGGGTATGCTTCAGTCAATACTGTACACCAAAAAAAAAGGCACTTCTTCAAAAGTGGCACGCAATATTAGTTGCTGCATGAACTGACTAGTACTGGCATGCTGATTAAAACAAATATTCTACACCTATGACTCAAACGCTGATTTACCCATAAGAGGTAATAAAAAGTGCTGCAATAATAAAATGGGTATGTTTTAGACAGTATTATTCAACAGTTTGTGAATTTGACGGGCTGATATTTAGTCCACGGGGATTTGCAAGTTGCATCATTAAGCCAGTAGGCAGTGACAAATGACCCTTTATGATCAATTCAATGATTCATTCAATGAACAGATTCATTCAAACATACTGATTCATATGAGACCAAGCAAGTGACTGTCTTTACGAAACTGTCATTGAATTATTCACTCAACTGATTAGTTCAAAACACTCTTTCTTAATCATCTTTATGAGTTTTATTTACTCAAACTATTCTTTCAAAAACTTTTTTAGAGGATTTATGGGGCAACACCACAAGTATGTGGTTTGCTTAAAAAATACTTTTGTTGGCAAATTCACTGGCAGTATTAGCATAAACTGACACGTACTGTCAGTTTTCGTGTTTTGATCAAGGGTTGTGGCAAAGAAATTAATAAACTAAATTAGTAGAAGTTATTAAACTGTCGACAATAGCTAACTACATCTAGTTTAATTGGCACAGGCTTTTGAAAGTAACTATTCATATGTTGTACTAAGGTTTGTTACCGCCAAATCAACAGACTTGTGTACTTGCATAGAGTATGTGGCCTTAACCTCTTGACCCTGAGAAAGGCCAACATCTCGCTCCAACCCCTCTAAACATACATGGCACCGCCAAAACATTGCGAGCGCTAAACTACCGCTCCATCTTTCCGTATCTCTCTTTCTCTCCCGTGGGTTCATTCATTTTTCATTAGCTGCGCTAACGCAGGCAAAACACTGTCTGTCTCTGGCTGCTCTGACACACACACACACACACACACACACACACTTTCCCCTCCCTCTCAATCTCACTCGCTTGCTTTGTCTCTCTGGCTTGCTTCCTTGCAATCTGTAGCGCGCACACACACACATACATACACACACACACTCAGACACGCTCCCTTTCCCTCTCTTGCAATCTCAGCCTCACACACGTCTCCCCGGCGCTCGTTTTCTCTGCCTCCCTCCTGCTCGCAATCTTTTTCACACACACACACACACACACGCTCCCTCCCTTTTCCGCGCTCGTTGACACTCGGCTCTCTCTCCAATGCCATGCCGAGGGGAAACGCTTTCTTCTCCTCTAATTGAAGCTGTTCCGTTGCCATGACGCCGCCCAGAGAGAGAGACACGCGGAGGACTGCTGATTGTTCAGCGGCAGGGCTGTTTTTCTCTCGCACACACACATACGAACACGGCTGTTTTTTTCCGCGCTATGATTGTGAGTGTGTGTATATGTCAGGGGGAAACAGCCGTGGTGTTAAAATATTACCCCTGGCCATCACAGGCTTTAATGCCACAGGAATTTTTTTTTGCAGTGCCTGGTTACCCATGTGACGTGATCAGGCCGCATGATTTTCTAGAGGCTTGACATCCAGGATAGGCCGTAGGTGCTTCTGAGGCTGAAACCAGATTTCTTTGCCTTTCTCCATCAATATATGTCAAGTGCTAGATCTTTCTGCTTCAACACATTTTAAGTTCTGGTTCTTTGGCTTTTCTGAGGTTTTAGTCTTTCTACATTAACAGGATTGTTTGTCTTTTCAGCTTTTTCTGCTCTCCTGCATCAACATATCTCAAGTTATAGATCTTTCTGCTTCAGCACATATCAAGTTCTAGATTTTTTTCAGTCTTTGCACATCAATGCATCTCCAGTTCTGGATATTTGGCCTTCAACAAATCTCAATTTCAGGTTTCAGATCTGATGCTCCAGTACATCTTAAATTCAAGATTTTTCTGATATTTCTGCATTAACACATCATCAGCCTTTCTACATCAACAGATCTCCAGTCCTGGATCCTTTGGCCTTTCTGCTGTATTGAATCTCAGATTACCCTGTTGAAAAAAACATAATATGCTGGTTAGGTATGTTTTGAAGAAAGGCTGCTGATTTGAGTTGGTTTAAGCTGGTTCTTAGCTGGTCATGAGATGTGCTGGTCCTGAGCAGGACCAGCAGCCATGCTTCAAAACATACCTAACCAGCATATGCTGTTTTTTCAACAGGGTAAAGATTATTTCTGCCCTCCTGAATCAACATAATCTCAAGTTATAGATCTTTTATGCTTCAGCACAATCTCAACCTTTAGCCTTCTTGTTTTTCTGTGCAGCAGTGCATCACAAGTTCTACATTTTCCTCACTTCCGTACATCCACATCTTCAGTCTTGGATCTTTTTGCCTTCAACAAATATCAGCTTCTGAAAGATTTTTCTGCTGTCTTCAAACATATTTCAGTGTCAAGATCTCTTTACTAATGTTTTAGATTTTCTGCTCCAGGACATATCACATCTCATTTTCTGATCTTTTTACATCAACAGATCTTCAGTTTTGGATTGTTTGGACTTTGTGCTTCAGTAAATCAATTCAAAGATTTTTTTTTCTTCTCTCCTGCAACAACATCATCTCAAGTTCTAGATTTTTCTACTCTTGTGCTTTAACACAATATGTTTATTTTTCGTCTTTCTGCTTCCTACCTATGTCAAGTTTTATTTTTAGTTCTATCTTAGGTTCTAGAGTTTTCAGATCCTCTGCATCAACACAAACTTCTGGAACTTTTTCTGTCATTCTGCATCAATACGTCTCAATTTCAAGATTTTTCGGCCATTCTATTTAAACACAAGTGTTAGATTTCTTTTCCTTTCTGCTTCAATATACGTTATGCTCTTCTGGATCAACACATTTCATGCTCTAGACCTTTCTGCATGAATGCATTTTAAGCTGAGTTCTAGATCAGCAGAATGAGCTTATTTTTATTGTTTGTGCTTGAGTAGTATACGTTCAGGAGGAAATGAAGCTCTGTTTGCATTTTGACAGAATTCTCAGCCATATATCCGTCGCCTTGTAAACACCTGACACAGAGCGCATTTGCACCTACCAAAAAAACGACCAGTTCATCCGATATTATTGCCGCTTTCTCTCGCACGTCTATCTGTCTGCCTTCTGTCTTGTTGTCTTGCTGCCGAGCGCTCGACTGCATTTCTAATCTGATCTGTTTGGCAGCGGCGGAGGGTTTGGCTTTCACTCTGCTAACTCTTGAGGTCGAGTTCGGCCACACAGCACACACACGGCAGTCTGTTTGTAATGAATGCTGCTCGCAGAGCGTAAATTTGTCTCTCCCTGCTCAGCGATCATTCTTTATTTCTGCCGTCTCCAGAGGGAGGCTGTAATCAGGATCGTGTGTGTTTAAAACCGGTGCAAGGAACAACAACAGAAAAACAGATATTCCTTCTTTCAAATGCCATTTGAGTGGGCATATGGGTGCAAAATGGTCTGCCTTCATATGCGCTCTCTCTCTCATACACACAGATATACAAGCACGCAGGCGAGAACCAGAGGAAGCGCTATTGATCTGTTGTTTTCCACGAGTCATAGGGTTTTGTGATTGGGCCATTTAGTGGTTGAGCAGCCGCCAGTGTGTCTGACCAGACACTCATGGAGAAACATCACCTCCCCTCCAACGTGACGGACTCCTGTGCATCTGCGCCGCTCGTCTGCTTAATGGAGGAGAGAGAGATCAGGCTCAGGTCATCGTTCGGATGTGTTCGCTCAACTTCAGCGTAGCGCTGCCGGACCTGTCCAGGGTGGAATGAATTTGAAAATGACTGTTATTTTGGAAATGACACATCTCACATGCTCTGAGGTTAAAGGTGAAGTGCGTAATTTCTGCAGAAGTAGAAGCAGCACAAATTGCAAAAATTGTTTTCAGTCAACTGTTTTTCCCAAACACTTCTACGATACCTTTAACCCTGCCAACATCTGCCATTGTTCAGTATAACCCTGGTGGTCCCACCCACAATTACAGATTTCACCTTTAAAAGAGGAAGTAATTCAAAATGACTTCGTTAGCATATTCTTATAGCGCAAACAGTAAAGCATGGCACTAACAACAAGGTTATGGGTTCGATTCCCAGTTAAGATAGGAAATGATAAAATGTATACCTTAAATGCAATGCTACTTGCTTTGGATAATATGTAGATGTAGCTCATGTGCTCAAAATCCATTGAGATTTGGCTCATTTGGATGTTGTAGTTTCAAGTTTAAATCCATGGTGGGTTTGGATCCCATTCCCACCCGACCGCTCCAGTAATTTTTTCCATCAATGTAAATGTAGGATGTGCCTTGGTGCTCACTTGAGTCTGGTCTGCAACAGGAATAAACTCCATTCCCGCTCATTCCCTACTGTAGTTTCTTATCATTCTTTGATGTTTCTGTCAAATGAATTGGAAAAACATGCATTAAAAGTTGTAAAAACTGCAGCATATTGGTATTCACACTTATACAATAAATGCAGATACTTTACCAGTGGCATCTTGAGGTGTGGTCTCTGATTTCAACTTCCTTTTCCCACCACATTAGTTTACAGCCATTCGCCAATGTTTCTGTCTAAGGATGTAGCAAAAGCTGCTGCAAAAATGGTCAAACACTGCAGCACATTGTGGCGTAGATATTTCACCACTGTCATTTTTACCAGCCACAAGATATAGACTTTCAAAACCAGTAAAAACTAATTGACCATCATAGACAAAACAAAAGAAAGTAGAAGAAAAATTGAGGAACTCTACAAAAAAACGAATACAGGCAAGAAAGAGAGGATGTAATGAGATGTGTGGAGGAGGGGAAAGCAGCTCGCTCCCCTGTCCTTGTCAGGACCCGGAGGGTTCTCTCAGCGAAGTCAAGGCCAAGAGCGTGTCAGGGCAGCGCTGTAAGGGTCTTTTAAATGCCGCTGCCTGCGCCGAGAGAGAAAAAAAAAAGAGATACAAAAAGAGAGATAGACTTAAAATGGGCAGTAAGACAACCTTGAGTGCTTTGAAAGACCATGTAGCTCCTGGTTGTGTGGACTGCTTTGTCTAGCAAAAGTTATCAAATTTTATCTTGTTTGAAAAATTTTATATTAAATATAAAAATACTGGAAATTATTTTTTCCCAGTATATGAGACACAACCACTGTTGTATGTGGTCTCAGATTAAGGCATTCCTTACTCCGTGCGAGACTGTGCTGAGACACAAGAGCACATCTCTGAGACGTGTATTCGTGTGTGTGTCTTGAACCGTGGCAGCCTCTGGCTGTCGTCCGATCTCTTCGATCTCTTTTATACAAAAGGCTGACTCACCACAGCCTCTCTCTCTCTCTCTCTCTCTCATTTTTTCTCGCTCTTGACTCACACTCATGTTCCTCTTACCCAGTTAATGTTTGAACTTCTGTGCATCAGATGTTGTTGCCTTCCCCTTGTGAGCGTTAACACTAAATGCTACCCAGTAGAATAGATTTGTCATTGCAAATACAGCTTTTATCATTCATTCTTTTGATTTCTGAGTTGCGTTTCATTTTGCATCAAAGAATCAAAGTTTCTTTGACACAAATGAGACAATTGCTGACATACAGTAAGTATATATTGCTATAAAATTAAATTGATAGCATAGATCATGTCTTTGGAAAATTTAATGAGATTATATTGAGATAATACACTTGTTTGCAGACTTTGGTGTCTGAGCACAGTTAAAACTCCATAGGAAATGCATTGCAAGATTACCTGGGTCATCATCTCAGATTAAAAATCATGACAGTGTCCATCTGAGCTCCATTCAGTCTTTTTGATATCAACGACAAACAGCTGAAATATTTAAGAGATTGCATTTGCAATTCTCTTTCCTATGGGAAACCGTTTAAACGTGTTAGCGTGTGTTTGTGGGGTTGCGTCTCAAGTAGAGAACAGAAATTCTCGCCGGGGTTTCCCTTGTGGGAAAATCACGTGTGTGTGTTTTGGGTTTATTTTACAGATTGCTGGAGACGGGATGTTTGTGCAAGCAACCGGAGTTGTTTAGACGTGCGTTCTCCTTCGGGAAGTCGCATTTCTTGCGTTCTCTAATCATACTTAGTGTCTGGGCGGACAGGGGGGTGTGATGGAGAGAAAAAAATTAAGGGTCGAAGGGAAAACAAGAGTCTTATGTCTATGTTGCACACTCTTAGATTAGCCGTGTTTATTCGACTATGTTTACCAAGATGCTGAAATGCATCCTTTGAGTGTTACTGGGGGAAAACAGCTACCCATCAATTTCATCAAAATTCATCATACCCTCAGAAACAATTACTGCCTTGACCAGTCACTGTATATATATCAAAGTATTTTTCTTCATAATGTATTGATAAATGTAAGTGTAATATATATATATATATATATATATATAATCTATTATAATTGCTTAGCATCTTATACAACTAATAATATTTATTCTTGATATTTTTTATTGAATATAATATAATATAATACAATATAATATAATATAATAAAGATGGGCTAATACATGTTGCAATATTGGCTATATAAAACTTATGTACCCCTGCCCCTTTTCAGTGCGTCGTTCATTGTCTTCTGTTTTCCGGATTGTATTTCCACAGCGTGAAGGTAAAACCTAACAAATTTGTAAAAGAACTGCTCCTTTTAAAATCTTCCCGCTCTACTGACATTTGCTACAACATCCAAACATTAAACATTAAAATGCTCATCATAACTTTCGTTATGATCATAACCAGCAAAGATTGTTGCGCATTTTTTTAAGTTTGCAATTTCTCTTTTGAGAGCGAAATAGAAAGAGAATGTTTGTTGTATATTATATTGTATTGGCAATATTGTACACAATGCTTTAAAGTACTTTAAACTAAAAATAGAAAAAAAAATTGAGTGTGTGCGGTTCTCAAGTGAAGACCACTGCGTCAAGGGTCTTGAACATTGAGTCCAAAATTTCCTTTTGTGTTTTTTTGTTTTTTTCTGTATTCGTCATCCTTTCCTATCAAAATGCTTGCTACACTCTAAAAAATGCTGGGTTAAATACAACCCAGTGCTGGGTGAAATATGGACAAACCCAGCAATTGGGTTGTTTTGACCCAGCGGTTGGGTTAAATGTTTTTACAACCCCAAATCAGAAAAAGTTGGGACAGTATGGAAAACGCAAATAAAAAAAGAAAGTAGTGATTTCTAAATTTACTTTGACTTGTATTTCATTGCAGACAATATGAACACAAAATATTTCATGTTTTGTCTGGTCAACTTCATGTCATTTGTAAATATACATCCTTTCCTGTCATTCAGACCTGCAACACATTCCAAAAAAAGTTGGGACAGGAGCAATTTAGGGCTAGTAATGAGGTAAATTGGTTAAATAATGATGTGATTTGAAACAGTTGATGTCAACAGGTGATTGTAATTATGATTTGGTACAAAAGCAGCATCCAAGAAAGGTCTAGTCCTTTAGGAGCAAAGATGGGCCGAGGATCGCCAGTTTGCCAACAAATACGTGAGAAAATTATTTAAATGTTTAAAAACAATGTTCCTCAAAGAAAGATAGGAAGAGATTTGGATATTTCACCTTCAACAGTGCATAACATAATTAAAATATTCAAGGAATCTGGAGGAATTTCAGTGCGTAAAGGACAAGGGCGCAAGCCTAAGCTGAACAACCGTGATCTCCGATCCCTCAGGCGGCACTGCATCAAGAATCGTCATTCATCTATAAGCGATATCACCACATGGGCTCAGGACTACTTTGGCAAACCTTTGTCAAGTACCACAATACGTAGTTACATCCACAAATGCCAGTTAAAACTGTACTGTGCCAAAAGGAAGCCCTATGTTAACAGTGTCCAGAAGCGCCGTCGACTTCTCTGGGCTCGGAGGCATCTGGGATGGACCATCACACAGTGGAAACGTGTACTGTGGTCAGATGAATCAGTATTTCAGATATTTTTTGGGAGGAATGGACGCCGTGTGCTCCGGACCAAAGAAGAAAAGGATCATCCAGACTGTTACCAGCAACAAGTCCAAAAGCCAGGGTCTGTCATGGTATGGGGTTGTGTCAGTGCCCTTGGCAAAGGTAACTTGCACTTCTGTGATGGCACCATTAATGCTGAAAAGTACATAGAGATTTTGGAGCACAATATGCTGCCTTCAAGAAGACATCTTTTCCAGGGACGTCCATGCATATTTCAACAAGACAATGCAAAACCACATTCTGCACACATTACAAAGTCCTGGCTGCGGAGGAAGAGGGTACGGGTATTTGACTGGCCTGCCTGCAGTCCCGACCTGTCTCCAATAGAGAATGTGTGGCGCATTTTGAAGCGCAAAATGCGACAACGAAGACCCCGTACTGTTGCCCACCTTAAGACTTGTTTGCAGGAAGAATGGGACAAAATTACACCTGAAACACTTCATCACTTGGTGTCTTCAGTCCCTAAACGTCTTTTAAGTGTTGTGAAAAGGAATGGCAACATTACAAAGTGGTAAATGCTTTACTGTCCCAACTTTTTTTGGAATGTGTTGCAGGTCTGAATGACAGGAAAGGATGTATATTTACAAATGACATGAAGTTGACCAGACAAAACATGAAATATTTTGTGTTCATATTGTCTGCAATGAAATACAAGTCAAAGTAAATTTAGAAATCACTACTTTCTTTTTTTATTTGCGTTTTCCATACTGTCCCAACTTTTTCTGATTTGGGGTTGTAAATGTTTAACCCAACCTTCTGGGTAGTAACCCAACCGTGGGGTCAAAACAACCCAATTGCTGGGTTTGTCCATATTTTACCCAGCACTGGGTTGTATTTAAAGTTGGGGTATGTATTTTTTCAAAAACGCTTTAGAAAATTGAGTCGGGCCCAGTACCAAAACAAACTTGTAGCCAATCAGCAGTCAGGAGCGTGTCTACTCATGATGCGAGGAGAGAGCGCTCAGTGCACATGACGGACAGCCGAGCCGAGCGACGACAGAATGATAGAGATCGCGGATAAAACACAAAAGAGGAAAACATCTGCGGAACAAAAGAAGGCTTGTCTACACCGGACGCCGTGCCGTAACAGCTAAAGTCTGTCTACACTGGACGCGACAAAGCGACCGTTGAAAATCTTTTGAAATTTGTGTCAATATGTCATAAATAGAACGCTGCAGCAGTTTACTGTTGGGGATTTGTCGTGTTGCGCCACGCAGCATCCAGTGTAGATAGCATCACTGATTATAATGAATTCTATAGTATTTTGTCGCGCCGCGCCACTCGTGCCCAATGTAGACACAGTGTTACGATAAGGCAAGAAGTAGGACCCGTGTAAATATAGGATCAGCTTTCCAGCGCTGGAGAGAACTCAAGGAGCGAGAATGCCCGCGATCGGATGCCGAGGTTGCCTTGTTTCTTCTCGATAGGTGAGTAAAATTGGTTTTGCTTTGTTTCACAGAACTAATCGTTGCCTGGGATGCGAACGTATGTGTGGGGCGGAGCTATCAAAATAGTTGAGAGACCCTTTTGGGGTAGGGGCGTGTTTGTTTTGGTGATTTCAAATATCAACATTGGCTACCAGAAATCACTTACCCCACCTTTAACCCAGCATTTTCTATAGTGTGCGGATGCGAAAATGCAGAAAATCGAACCTGATCTGAATTTTTCGGACAAAAGTTTCGAAGGCAGTGTAAACGTGATTGACATAACGTGAGGTCGTATTTATTTTTTAACATGCAAAAATTCCGGACGAGAATTTCAGACTCAAGGTCCTTGCCCACTGAGTCTGAAATTGTCTTATGCGTTTTTTTCTTATTTTCATCCTTTCCTATCAAAATGCTTGCTACGGATGCGAAAAAGCAGAAAATCGAACCTGATCCGATTTTTTTAAATGACGGACGAAAGTTTCGGACGAGAATTTCGGACTCAGTGTGCAAAGACCTTCAGTGTGCAAAGACCATAGTGTGATCGCTCGAGGTCACGCCACTGGAGGAGTTTGGTGTACTAGCGGTCAATTCTGGCAGTTAAAGAGTACTGCCACGGAGTGCGGCTCCCCGACGGGACGGCAAGCCAAAAACACTCTCTCACACGCACACATTTACAAACATCCTCTCTCTCTCTCTTTCTCTCACTCTCTCCTGCGCGAACACACCCAAACGCCCACATGCTCTGCGGGATTAACTCTTTAAACGCCGAAAGCTGTGTTGCAAAACAACACACGGTCGCAGTTTCAGGCCGATATGGAGAGATGCCTCTGGGGCCCTGAACCAAATGAGACACGGCGAGAGTCGTTTCGCGAGCTGTACTCGGCATTAAAACGTTCCAGCCCTGAAGTCTGGCACACGGGGCGCTGGGATAAAGACCTGGTAGCCAGACATGCTGTCTCTCCTTCTCTCCCTCTCTCTCTCCGCTGCAGTCTGAGGCCAAGCGTGCAGTGTCAACACACAAGAGGTGTGTGGGCTGCTCACCGCAGACGCACAAAACAAACACAACCAGAAAAACTGCCGCTCAAGAACACACAAATCGACTGACGTGTGTTTGAATGTGACGCTCTTGGGCGGATGGAGAAAACGTGATTTTTAGACACGAGAAAAGAAACGGGTGACTATACAAGTTAGATGTGAACAGTATATATAACAAAAGTTTGGGTTCAGTAAGATTAAAAAATATAGATATTTATAAAATTAATACTTTTATTTAGCAAGGATGCAATAAATTTATCAAAAGTGACAGTAAATACATTTATAATGTTACAAGAAATTTAACTCTGTTATTTTGAACTTTCTATTCATCAAAGAATCCTCAAAAATAAAATGTATTAGAGTTTCCAAGCAACACAGCTGATTTCAACACTGACATTAAGAAATGTTTCTTGAGCTCCAAATTAGTATTAGAATGATTTCTAAAGGATCATGTGACACTGAAGACTGGAGTAATGATGCTGAAAATTCATCAAAGGACTAACTTACAATTTTAAATATATTAAAATAGAATTTTAACTTGCTTATTTTGGTAATATTTCAGAATATTTTTTTGTCAAATAAATGCAGCCTGTGCACACAAGAGACTTCTTTCAATAAAATTAAAATAAATAAATAAATAAAAATCTTACTGAACCTAAACCTTGCAACTGCAATATCATATATATTTATATATTTTATATATTTATTGTGTCAATAAAAATTAAAGAATATGAACATATAATAAACATAATTTACAAACAGAAAGTGTGCTAAAAACAGCAGAAAACTTTTTACTGTATTTTTGATCAAATAAATGCAGCCTTGTTTAGCATAAAAAAAATATATATATATATATATATAAATTTAAAAAAAACATTACAAAAAAAAATACATTTTAAACTTAATTATATACATAGGCCTACTGTAATGGCACAGGAACAGGTGCGCTTTTTACAGTGTTTTGAAAATGTTTTCCAAAATTGTTTTCCAAACTACTCACAAGATAGTAGTTGTTTTGAACGTAATCCAATTTAAAGGGAAGCCATTATGAACGTTTAATTGGCATCTTAACGCACTCTTTGTCACACTGTCAATCTTTGTCCACGCCAGAGTACAAAGATTTGGCGGTAAATAGCAGTAATAAACGGCTGCCGCTAATACTCACGGTGATCCTCATGTGGATGACGCAAATGTACCATGGCCAGACACAAAAGCACAATGTGCAGGAGGAGGGATTAGATTTCGCGTTAAAACCAAACAATCAAGCCAGGCGCTACATGCTAAATTCTGCATGCAAGTGTGGCGCAACCGTTTAGTGCATTTTTGGTGGGGGGGGGTAAATTGTTTTGGAGGGATTACTGGCAGCGAGGACGTGGAATCAGATTATGTGGAATGAGCACGGAGAGGGAGAGAGACAGGTTCGGAGGGGGCAGCGGTATAATGCGCGTCTCTGTCTGTAATCCTCATCATTTGTTCCTCTGTTACTAGATTCCCCGTCGACTCTTCCCTCTGACTGCCCGAGTGTGTGAGTGTGTGTGCGCTGGTTGATCTCACGATGAAACGCTGCTATTGTTTCGCTAACAGACTGACAGGAATCACGAGGGAAGGAAGATCGCAGCCGAGAACGACGAACAACGAGGTTCATTCACAAGTGGCTGCAACGACGAATGTCCTACAAACTGACCAAGCTTGTCCGCCACAAAAATGCACTGAAGTTATTATTTCTCTCTGCGGACCTAAACAGGCATACAGTTTTGTCCTCACTGAAATACGTCGCAATGTTGGAAAACTCTGTAATCTCATTCTCAGAGATGCGGTTTTGTCGTAGCTTGCAATGTAATGGTTTTGACTTCTGTATTGTATCATTCCAACGCTATCTCACGGCAATTCGTACATATTTTACGAGGTGGCTAATTCGTATGAATTCGTACGACCTAACTCGTACGATTTAGTACGATTTGTCTAAACCCCAGTGACGGGTAGGTTTAGGGGTGGGGTTAGGTGTAGGTCATTCGTACAAATTCATACAAATTGGCCACTCGTAAAATACGATTTAGCAAAAATCGTATGAATTTGTACGAATTAGCCAGCTCGTAAAATATGTACGAATTGCTGTGAGATCGGGCTGATCATTCAGTTGACCATGTGACCGCCACTGCACAATTACATAATGGTATCTTTGTGAAATTTAAACTGTCGCATCGCCAAGGGTAGTCATTAATCACTTTGCCTCAAATCGTAAGTTCTTGTAGAAAAATAAACGACTTTGAGTTTCCTTGCTACTGCTAATTTCTGTAAGTGCGTGTGTTGACACTTACAATAAAACAATGATAGGCCTAACTACAAAAAATCGGTGCATTATAAAACACAAGAAAACAAAACCATGTTAATGCAACATTTTTAAATTGTTTGTTTTATGCTTTTGAAATCAAAACATAAAAAGACACACACAGCCTCAAATTGCCAGCTGTTAGTGAAAATTAAACAACACACCCACATACACAACATAAAAATTAAAATGTAGAAGTTTACACATCTAGAGCGAAATCACGCAAAAGGTTAGAGTAAAAATGTTACCATCTTTACTCAATGAAAGTACAATGCTTAACGTGTCAGATTTTACAGGAAGCATAAATGGTATTTTTGCATAACATCGCTGCTCATTTGTATAAAAGTTCAGTTCTGCTCAGTTTTGTGGCATCGTTAACGATCGTTACTGAAAATGAATGACTTTCATGCAAACTGTCACTGCAAATTGCCGTCAATAAAGCAATAAAATGACAAGCGATTGTCATTTTCTGAGTTTTGTCATAAACAATCACAATAAACATTGAGCAACAGGACATGTATTTGATTGTTTGGTTTCCATTCCACCTGTGTAACACTAGGTATCCCAGCCCACTGTGAAATCTGATTGGTTGAGAATTCTGTCCTCATAACTGTACAATTAACATCAAAATTATTCTAATTCTCTGTAAATGCTTCACATCACATAGCATCTTCACATTGTGGACAGACAAACTGCCCATTGCTGGATGCTAGTTGAGTTACGTGTAGGCTATGAGGCAACCATGCAGTCGCACAGCGAACACACTATTAGCGGAGCAAGGCAGGAAATTACCAGGAGTCGTGGCCTGTCTGCTGGTTCTCAGAGAGGGTGGGCGGAACGACAGGGAGGGAGACCGAGAGAGAGACAGGAAAGTGTGACCTTTCTTCCAAATGTCAGCAGTGTGAGCAACGATTAATGGCTGTTTATGTGCTGGGGACACATGCCAGGATTGTGTGTGTGCGCATGTAAGTCTCAGCCGAGCTGAAAAGTGAGGTCTTATTCGATGCCTTGATTTCCGAAAATGGCTCATCTGCGTGTGTGTATGCGAAAGTCGAAAGAAAGAGAGAACGAAAATGTGTGTGTGTGTGTGATAAACATGCTAGATTGTGCCTGCTGGCGATGTATCAGCCCCCACACACACACACACACATTCATAGCACTACGGTAACAGACTTAAAAAGATCTCCATCTCAATGTTTTTCTCTGTTTCTCTTTGACATACATCACTGTTTCCTCTCTCTTCTGGTAGACACACGTCTTTCTGCAGTTCTCTGTAAATGAGTGTTCGTGACTCATTTCACGTTTACACTGGCTTGTCATCTTAAAGATATGCGTGTGTGCATGTCTCTGTGTTCACGTGAAAGAACGGTCAGAAAGAAGAATTTTTTTAAAGGGGTCATCGGATGCCCATTTTCCACAAGTTGATATGATTCTTTAGGGTCTTAATGAAAAGTCTATAATATATTTTGGTTAAAATTTCTCAATGGTAGTGTAAAAAACACCTTTTTTACCATGTCAAAATCAGCTCTGTTTTTAGCAAGCTATTATAGTCCATGTTGCTTTAAATGCTAATGACTCTGCTGACCCCGCCCCTCTCTTCCATGGGGTGAGGAGCAGTACTGTTTATTTTAGCCGCGAAACTGGCTGACTAGCACGTTATTAGGAAAGGCGATTTGCAAAGATTCAAAAAACGTTATACTCACTTCTTCTGTAGATGAAGCTGGATCACGAATGATTTGCGCAAACAAAGATGCATTTAGGCAGATTGGGGGACACATTTCCTTCAAAAACAAAGGTAATCCACTGCGTCATCAGCGGCTCAGATGTCTGGGGTAAATGACGACTGCTATGTTCATTATTACATCCAAAAACAAAACACCTCAATCGCTTAATCGGAGACATCTTGTCTTCCCCTGCACCGGAGGCGGACAGCTCTCAGTTCACTCAGGGCGGGTCTAAGGTAAGACAGCCTTGTCAATCAACTATCATGGGAGCGGTCTGTGCAGAACTATGTCATTCTGACAGGAATCTCAGAACAGCCTGCTTTGAGAAAGGGTTTTTTAAAATAGGGATTAAAAAAAAAAAACACTGGGTGGATTTTTATCATTAGGATGGATGTGTTCACACACTTCCAACACACATTTATGTTCAAACAACTTGTAAAGTGAATTTTGCATCCAATGACCCCTTTAAATATTTGGCTTAATTCTTGAATATTTGATTATTTTTAATTGCAACTTTGCACAACTACTGCACACTTGGCCTCAAATGTAATAAAAGCATAAATAATAATAATATTATTATTATTATTTTAGCTATTATTATTATTATTATTGCATTACTTTACAGTAATACACATTTATTTTGTGATTTAAATACAATGGAAGTGATTGAGTATAATTGCACTCACAGTGATCTCTTTCCGGTGTGCAGGCGTTGAATGAGTCTCGAGTGTGTGTGTGTGTGGTCAGGTTGCTGGCTCAAGCATTTTTGAACTGAAGCTCCCAGGGTAATGACCGCGAGTGTAGAGGCGTCATGCGTAAATTAAGAGTGCAATGAAGTGTGTGTGTGTGTGTGTGTGTGTGTGTGACAACACCACATACTTAGATGCATGGCTAACCTCACTTTAACAATATGTGTGTGTGTGTGTGTGTGTGTGTGTGTGTGTGTGTGTGTGTGTGTGCATTGACATCTATCATGATGTGTGTGAGCCTGTAACATAAAATTTGTATTGTATTTGTGCAATCTATTTTAGAATAGCAAAAATCTAAATAATTTGACAGCTTTGATGCAACGGTATTTTAAATGAAAATAGTTGGTTAAATATCACAACAAATAAAATGTATTCACAAATATGATTTACTAATAAAATGTAAATGATTTACTAATAAAATAGTATTTTATACTATTAGTATTATACTAATAGTAACATTTTATTTCAGATGGACTGGGAAATAACCATTTTGTGTGTATGAGAACATATTTGAGCATTTAAAAGAAACCTATGCAAATGCTACTTAGAAGCATGAAAATGAAAAGCGAAGTGTTCGTCAACCAAAGAAACTTCGTACTGAGTGCTTAATGCAAATACTTAAATTGATTAATATTAACTTTATTGGTAGCAACCTAGTTACTATATCATGATATTTTGTCTTGCCACAACCTAGAATAAGAAATGTTATCTTTTATTTGCAAGTATGTGCATGAACGCTTTAACGCATGTTCACATGTTTATTTTCGCACGTTAATATGTTTTAGAATGTGTCAAAGAGCAACTCGTATGGGCATTGTACATGTTGCATTCTCAGTGTTGCCACTAGGGGCACTATAGCAGACATATGCATAGGTAAAGTTAACTAAGTGAAATTTGCTGAAAATAAATTGTGTGTATGAGGACATTTTTGCGTGTTCACGAGAAACTTCTGCAAATGTCACTTTAGGGGCATCAAAATTTAAATCAAGGTGTCCGTCAAATGAACAAACTTTATACGGGGTGCTTAGAGTGACAAACATACTATTAATTTTAATGGTAGCAATCCAATTACCAATATAGTCTTTAATGGCCAATAGTCTTATCGTAAATTAAAAGTATTCTTCGCAAGTATGTGAATGAAAATGCTTCAAACTATGCGTTAATTTTCACACCTTAATATTTAAAGTATTTCGTCGATAGATTTTGTTGACGTGTCCATTCATAACGCTAACGTATATGTTGCGTTCCCAGTGTTGCCACCGGCACACATTTGCAAAAAGTCTAAATGTTTCTAACTAGCTACCCAAATGATTTGGCATGGATATTTAAAGGTGACTCTATCTCCCCCTTTAGTAATGCAACAGCAGCGCAAGAAGTGCCGACCACTCGCATCAACGTACTTGGGTGAAGTATGTCAGCTGTAACTGACACCAACTCCAGCAGAAGATTTCTGAACTAGCGCATATGATGGCACACGCTAGTGTGCTACAGGTTTAAGGGCTTGCTGTCACACACACACATAGACACACACATACACTCGTGGAGTCTCTAAGTGGCTGCCAGTCAGACAGCAGCTGTGAGGGCCGCCTGGTTGTCAAGGTGTCTGCTGCCACTGTGGCAACCTCTACATCACATAAAAAACCAGCCGTGCATGTGTGTGCGCAACGGCGCAGGGGAACAAGGCAAGGTGAAGCGCCCGTGGCTCGCTCGTCTTTTCTCGTCTAACCTCGCTCTCTCTGGGTTTTTAACATTAGACATTAGGGCCTGAATGGATAATGGGAGTTGACAGCCCACCTCCACTGTATGTTTGGCTGAACTCCCATCCACAACCCTTTAACCGTCTCCTTTCTTGCCTCCATCCTCGTCCAGGCGCTCTGATGTCCTTGAGATTATCCCTCCATCTTTCTCCCCACTCTCATTTGTCCAGAGCTGCTCCGCTGTTGTCACGTATGTGACGTATGACCTTGTGAACGCGTTTCCACCGCCCGCCTGCGGCTTGGTCTCGCTGCTTCATCTATTCTCAGTGAAGGAGAGCAGGCCGTGAGCAGAGCAGGTGCGATTCAGGTCTGTCGTTCAGATGTCTTGGCCAGATGACACGTCAGCTTCCTCTTAACGTCAAGACCTCTACAAAGAGAGCAAGAATTAAGACTGCCTGAGTGATTACAGCCTGTGATGTTCCTGTCTTTTAATTTTGAATGTCTAAAGTCTTCTGAAGTATTATACACTCTTACATATGGTAATTTTTGGATATGCATTATGGTAATATCATTATTTTTGGACATGAACTATGATAATACAACTGCACTTTGGAATTCAAATGTACAGTATAATCTTTTTTTGTGGGAATATACCATGGTAATACCATGTTTTTGGATACTGACCACAGTAATACCATGTGTTATGTTTTGTAAGTGTTAAACCATTATATTTTGAGATATACCATAGTACTGTATTGTTACAATGTTCATAAATAATGGTATATACAAAATATCACAGATTTAATAAAGTACCATAGTATCACCAACATGCGTCATGGTAGTACTATGGTATTCTTGCAGAAACAGTACTTTTTTTGTAATGGATGTAATGTTTTTGGTAATGCACTGTGAGCAGTTTTATTTGTACTATAGTAATACCATGTTGTTATTGTTTTTTTTAATCATTACCACTGTACTCTCAAACTTCCAATGTTACTGAAATTCATGTACTATGGTCATTATAGTATGTACATATGTTTTGGTTAAGCACCATGTCTGAATATCTGTAATATTTTGTAATTACCATGGCATATAAACATAGTAATCATATGGTGCTATGGTATATATCAAAATATCATGGTTTTACGCTTAAAAAAATAAACTAAAAAGTACAATGGTACAGCCATGTTTTTTTTGGAGAAGGTACCATGGTATTTTTGGAAGTACCATGGAGTACCATGTAAATATCAGTGTGTGTTATTCTTAACTTAAACTAAAACTCTAAAATCTAAAATGGTAATTTTAGGTAATGAAAATAAAGCTGAAAAATTAAAATATAAATATCAGATGATCCAGATGACCCAAATATCCTAATCCCAGTTTAACACCTCTGGTGTGACTGTAAATGCAGACCTTGAGCCAAAAACTCATCACCAAACACCAATGACTTGTACATATGAGGTACAGTCATTTTAGACACTTCCCAAACTGTTGCAACAGAGATGGAAATACAATTTTTAAATACATGAATTATGTTCCCATCGTTGTTGCCACAGATTTGGAAGTGCATTTTTCTGTTCTAAAGTTTTTGGCTCAAGGTCTGCATTTACAGTCACACCAGAGGTGTTAAACTGGGATTAGGACTTGGTTTTATGCAGACCAGTCAAGTTCTTCCACACTGACTGAATCAATCATTTTCTTTTTGAAACTTGTCTTATACACAGAGGCATTGTCATGTTAGAATAGAAAAGGGTCCTGTCCAAACTGTTGCTATAATATTAGAAGCACACAATTTCCTAGAATATCATTATATGCTTTAACATTAAGATTTGTACTCATAGAAATTACTAAAGTAGTCAAACCTGTTCATTAGAAGGGGGCGACCCAATACTTTTGGCAATATAGTGTATATTTAAAAAAAATATATAATAAAATTAGCAAAAGCACATAAACTTTACTAAAACTTTACAATTAAAATGAAAAGTAAAAATATAAAAATAAAAGTTAGTTATTCCAAAATATTAACAAATACTGTAATAGCATAAATAATACTAAAATAACACTGGTAAATACCACATAAATTTCAGCACCATAGTAAGTTCGAAAGTACCATAGCATTACCATACATTGAATGTACCAGCACATTACTTTTTGTAAGGGTTCATAAGCATCTAATTTAAAGGGGTCATATGACGATGCTAAAAATAACATTATTTTGTGTATATGGTGTAATGCAATGTGTTTACGCAATTTAAGGTTAAAAAAACACATTATTTTCCACATACTGTACTTTGTAAAAATCGACGCGTTTCAGTTTCATAAAGCTCATCATTCTGAAAAGAGCAGTGAGCTCTGATTGGCCAGATATCCAGTGCGTTTTGATTGGCCGAATACCTCAAGCGTGTGATGGAAATGTTATGCCCTTTATTATATTTGGAAACACACAGTGTCTCCACGACATGGCGGTGACGGCAACAATACTACAGCAAGAATAAAAGTTACAGCCTTTTTCTTTGTGTAAACATTTGGGCACTGTTTTGCAAATCTTCCAATACAGTGACGTAGACAATGAGTATAGACGATCAAGAGGTGAAACGCTGTAGAACGTCCCATTGCAACAGCAGCGCCCAGCAGCAGCCCTGCGCTTCCGCCATTTTGGGGTGAAAGCCACTCGGCACTCCACTAGATTCTAGCTGTCGCTATGGCAAATATCAGCTGCTTTGTTTAAAAAACCATACATTAAAGCTGAAATACAGCCTGAACGATGACAACAATAATGTACAATCACTAGACTAGTGACCAGCAAATCCTTTTAACAGTTTATTTTACAAACTTTATTTTAAAGTCTTCCCTTTTTTTTACAAAACCTTTTGCTCTCTAGAAACCATGTCAGTTTCGGTTGAAAATATTTTAAGTTCAAGTGTTAACATTATAAACACTGAATTTGTTCAGCGCTACTTCCCACTTCAAAACACAATATACACTTTTGTGAATAATTACCAGTCAGGGTCTTTGGGAAAACGATAAAAGGCACGATTTTTACTGTCACACTGATCAAAACACAATTTGCTTTTGTGAATAATTACCAGTCAGGGTCTTTGGGAAAACGATAAAAGGCACGATTTTTACTGTCACACTGATAGTTTTTGCAGCGGATTGCCAAACATTGCATTCTTTTATTCAACTTTGACCTCTCTTTCGTTGTTATTCTGTCTATTTCTGTGTATCTGTACTGTTGTCCAGTTGGAATTTTCACCCCAAAATGGCGGCCGCGCTACCGAAGCGCCACCTAGTGGCTGTTACCCGAAAAGCATCAGAGTTTGGCTTCTTGGTCATCTATACTCTTTGATGTAGACCTGGGGGCGTGTTTGAATAAAGCATATTAGGAAGGTGTGGACAATTCTTAACTTTTATAAAGAATATCTCTTTGGGTTTGAGACTTTAGTCTTTGCAACTTTACGGAACTTATATATGCACTTAAAACTTGAAATCGCATCATATAACACCTTTAATATCACACATCATTTACAAAACCAATAACAGTATAAGCCATTTTTCTTAAAAATTCATAAAATCGTAAAATAAATAAATACATAAAATACACATCCTCATGTCGTTCCCGTTTCATTCTTCTGTAGATCACAAAAATAGATGTTTACCAGAATGTCTGAGCTGCTCAAAAATGGTGTCATAAAGGTATTCATAAATGTGGTTCATATTCTCCTGCACTATATTCCTATAAGTCTTTGTCTATATATTTATATAAATCTTTAAGGTCATACGTTTGATTGGTGTGAACAACAGGCCGAAATTTTGGTTGCTATTCGCTGAAAAACTGCTTCACTCTAGCTCTCAAATGTCATTTGGGTTTCTGCATAATAATTACGTCAATGATGTCATCAAGTACCTTCTGACTGATGCGTTTGAATAATCCATTGAGATGACACCTGAGAGCCATTCCTTTAACATTCCTCAGCCCTGAGGCGTTTCAAAAACTTACAAAGTTATTGGAAGGT
Source organism: Schizothorax lantsangensis (assembly GCA_027422415.1). Taxonomy (NCBI): domain Eukaryota; kingdom Metazoa; phylum Chordata; class Actinopteri; order Cypriniformes; family Cyprinidae; genus Schizothorax; species Schizothorax lantsangensis. Next base: position 15,437,278 of record CM049843.1, on the reverse strand, counting down.
TTAATTGTGTTAAAATAGGTGGAGGTCAGAGGTCGCTGACCTTTCGAGACACGTCTGAGGCAGGCCGTCGTGTTTCAAAGCACCGGACCATAATGAGTTCTTCCTCTCTGTCAATCAAGAGTGTAACACTAGTACACGGCACGCATCATTACACACACACACACGCGCGCGGACGGGCTGCTTGTGTGTTTCAGCGTGAGCGTGCAGGGGACGTTTTTCACGCAGTTATAAGGAGCGTCTCTCGTGTGCGGAATAATCGAATCGCGCTGTCATACGGAAAGAATTATTCCCCTCGTATCGCCGTGCGGGCAGTAATTGGATACAATTTAACATTTGCAGCTGCTTGCCTGTCTGTTCCCCCTCACACACACACACACAGAGACATTAAAACACACACACACACACACACACACACACTGTCGTGCGTGGAGCATCTCGCAGGGAAAAGGAGAGGAATATTTTTTCAGCTCTCAGGAAGCACGCTCACCGTGACAAACGGATTAACGTGAGTGCTCCGTGTGTGTGTGGTAGACAGATAGAGAGCTATATAAATTATTATTTCTATAAATGTTGAAAAATGTCACCAGAATTTAGCTAAATGTGAAAAGATCTTTTTGGGGACGCCTCAAAAGAAAAAAGGTAATAAATTACAAAATAATTTTAATAGATTATTTAGAAGTTTCAATTAAAATTGTTTTATTATAATATATATATATTAGAATATTTACTACATTATATTAAATACAACAATATATAATATTTATGTATTAATATATTTTTAGTATGAACATTAATGAACATTGATGGACATTAATGAACATTAATAAACTTAATTTTACATAAAAAGGGTTAATAAATTACTTCCTTTTCATAATTTAGTAATAAATTTGTATTTTGTTATATGTGTGTGTTATATAATCTATATTATAGTTTTATATAATTTTAATAAAATGAACAGTCAATTTTATAAAAAAGGTTAATACCTTATATATTTCTATTACATTTTATATACTGTTTTTTATTTATATATTTATTTTATTTTCTTGTGTATATATATATATATATATATATATATATATGCACACACACTATATTGCCAAAAGTATTGGGTCGCCCCCTTCTAATGAACAGGTTTGACTACTTTAGTAATTTCTATGAGTACAAATCTTAATGTTAAAGCATATAATGATATTCTAGGAAATTGTGTGCTTCTAATATTATAGCAACAGTTTGGACAGGACCCTTTTCTATTCTAACATGACAATGCCTCTGTGTATAAGACAAGGTTCAAAAAGAAAATGATTGATTCAGTCAGTGTGGAAGAACTTGACTGGTCTGCATAAAACCAAGTCCTAATCCCAGTTTAACACCTCTGGTGTGACTGTAAATGCAGACCTTGAGCCAAAAACTCATCACCAAACACCAATGACTTGTACATATGGGTTCAGTCATTTTAGACACTTCCAAAACTGTTGCAACAGAGATGGAAATACAATTTTTAAATACATGAATTATGTTCCCATCGTTGTTGCCACAGATTTGGAAGTGCATTTTTCTGTTCTAAAGAAGGGGGTGTCCCAATACTTTTGTCTATATAGTGTATGTACAAGTCATTGGTGTTTGGTGATGAGTTTTTGGCTCAAGGTCTGCATTTACAGTCACACCAGAGGTGTTAAACTGGGATTAGGACTTGGTTTTATGCAGACCAGTCAAGTTCTTCCACACTGACTGAATCAATCATTTTCTTTTTGAACCTTGTCTTATACACAGAGGCATTGTCATGTTAGAATAGAAAAGGGTCCTGTCCAAACTGTTGCTATAATATTAGAAGCACACAATTTCCTAGAATATCATTATATGCTTTAACATTAAGATTTGTACTCATAGAAATTACTAAAGTAGTCAAACCTGTTCATTAGAAGGGGGCGACCCAATACTTTTGGCAATATAGTGTATATATTAGGGCTGTCAGTCGATTACAATTTTTAATATAATTAATTACAAGGTTCTGCGATTAATTAATCTAATTAATCGCAAACTAAATTCGGCTGTGAAAATACCCCAAAAAGATAATTTAAAGCTATTATTGTGTTAAATGTTTAGGCTACAACGGCCTAACATAAAGTATGGAACATAAAAGAAGATCATTTGAGAAACATCTCAGTATTTTTTTGTTCATGCAATGAAAGTTACTGGTAACCAAAACAGCTTTGTTACCAACAGTCTTCAAAATACCTTCTTTTATATTGTGCAAAAGAAAGTAAGTCATTCAGGTTTGAGACAATGTGAGAATGAGTAAATGATGACCGAATTTATTTAATTTTTGTGAACTATCCCTTTAATGTTTTTTTATTTACTTATTTTTTTTAAATAAATGAAATTATTCTCTAAAAAAGAAACTAAAACTACCAGCAGGTGGCGGTAAATGTCTTTATGAGTCGATTCGTTCAAACGCTGATTCATTCAGGAATGAAGTAAACAGCTCTCTTTATGAATGGGCCTTTGAACCATTGGTTCACACTATTCCTTCAAAACGTGGATTCATTCAGAAACTAAACACTGCTGTGTTGCTCAGAGACGCACAACAGTTCTGCTGTGGCTTTATAGGTAATATTTTCATTGGTAAAATTGTATCAAATTACATTTGCACTCCTGCAAATCAGGACAAAAGCGGCACTCCTGTGATATTGCTCTTGCTGCTCGTGTGATATCGCTTATCATATAAATAATAAATATGAGACAAAAAGATATGAGAGATCATAAAGATATTTTCTCCCCCCAATATCTTAAATTTTAGGGTATAACTGCATTTATGGAGTTGTTATCCTGCATCATATTTGTCAACAGTCAACTGTATGAAATGTAAGATGATGTACAGGTCTGGGGGCGGGGCCAGTGCGTTAACTGTGTTAAAATACTTTAATAGCATAATTTTTCATAACTAATTAAGTTAACCCGTTAAACTGATTTAAACTGACAGCCCTAATATATAGATAGATAGATAGATAGATAGACAGATAGATAGATTAGATAGATAGATAGATAGATAGATAGATAGATAGATAGATAGTAGTCAACATTTGAAGTGGATCAAACAAAGTTGTCCTAAGACAAGAAAACATTTTGTTTTTTTGGATTTAGGACAACTTTGATGAAAGGTTTAAATCCACTTCAAATATAATATTGTATATATATATATATATATATATATATATACACACACATACATTTACATTTACATTTATGCATTTAGCAGACGCTTTTATCCAAAGCGACTTACATTGCATTCAAGTTACAGTTTTACATTTGATCAGCTCATACAGTGGGGAAAATAATTATTTGATCCCCTGCTGATTTTGTATGTTTGCCCACTGACAAAGAAATGATCAGTCTATAATTTTAATGGTAGGTTTAAAAATCCAAACAAAAAAAAAACTCCGCTTCGCGTCGTGTCCGCATCACCACCTCGGGTGTGCATTATTTTTCTAATAATTCAAGGCCCGTCGTCAATTATTCCTTACATATTCCATGGTCTGTCTGAATACTGGATTCTTATTGGCTGGCAGGTATGCATTAAAACCGTTTAATGCACAGGTAGTTCCAGGTCAGTTTAATCACAGTTCCATATTAATGCGCTGATTTTATTGATGCACACACACACACACACACACACAGCGAGAGAGAGAGAGAGGTCGGAGATCGCACATTGTGCTGTTGTAAACTTGTTGTCAACGCTTCCCTGCGATTTTTATTAATAAAATAAGATAGATACTAGATCGCTACATTATTTTCCTCAACAACGTGGTGGTAAAATCGCTGTTTATGAAGTAATTCATTTTTTGTAGAGACACGCGCAGACGCAGGTAACGCACACAAAACTGTCATCTCTCTCTCTCTCTCTCTCTCTCTCGATAATTAATTTAAATAAATGCTATAATTCAAATAAATGTGATCTTACCGCACTATTTCATCTCTGTATCTGATTTGAAGCGGGCAAAATGCTAGAGTAAACGAACCGTAACTGACGAAAATAACTGTTATTTTTACCCTTCTGGTCAAATATTGCGCTGCAAAGAGCAATACTAGTTTTAACTGGTCTATAACTTGGCAAATGACCATGTAATAACATATTATAATATTAACATTAATAAACTTTTATGTTTATTAATATATTTTATTAATAAAATATCAAGGAATTTTAATATGATAAAATAGGCCTACATTTTCAAGACTGAAACATTCATGGGAAAAAATATATAAATATATCAAATCTTGGTACTTTGATATATACAGTGGTAGACTACTTTCATATCCCTTAAAAAGTAATGTTGTAACCAAGGTAGCCAAACGCCATGGCACATTTCCAGGGTAGTACAATGTTAGCTTGCTAATAGTCTACTATGATTTTCCATCTTTTTGACGTAGCTTGGAATAAATAACATAGCATGGTATGAATATAATATCATTCAGATATATAATTCTATCTAGGCCTATCATGTAAAAAGTACCACAGTAGTGTTAACTTCAATTAAACACCAGTTTCATACGTTTGGACATTAGCACTTTTGTAATGCTCGATGAGTCTCAAGTATACACAAGTATGTGTGTGTGTGTGTGTGTGTGTGTGTGTGTGTGTGTGTGTGTGTTGTGTGTGTGTGTGTGTGTGTGCTGCATTCTCACCTCAGGTTTGAAAACATTTGGTCGTCAAAGGCAGCGGCGAGTTAAAGCGCTGAAGAAAGAAGAGAGCGCGCGAGAGCGAGAGCGTGAGGGGAAATTGAAAGCAGCAGCTGGCGGTGGGAGTGAGATCAGCTCGGGCAGGAAGCATTAAATCTGAGTCTTTAGGGGTTCTGCAGTCTGTGTGCCGCTCGCGTATATGCGTGTGAGTGGGACGATAAAGGAGCCTCGTAAACCGGCGCTTTAACGACACGCTGCGCTCGTTAAACCCGACAGCAGCCAGAGCGACAATCTGCAATCAGCTCACGTGCGCGCTCTAGAATCAAACCAGAGCCCTTTCTAGAACGCTTTGTTTTTTAAACTATGATAGTTTGCGCTACCCTGTTTTGAATATGTAAGTATAATGTTTTTAAATTATGACCATGGTTTCCATTACAAACAGTGTCATGGTATTTATATGGCACTCCAAGGCCCAAAAATAAAAAACTATAGTATCAACATTATACGTTTTGGTATTACGTATCTTGTACCATGGTAAAACCATGGTTTTTAGACATTATTATTACAGTATATAGGCTACACTGCCGTTCAAAAGTTTGAGGTCACCAAGATTTTTTAATGTTTTTGAAATAAGCTTCTGCTCACATAGGCTGTATTTATTTGATCAAAAATACATTAAAAACAGTAATACAGTGAGATATTATTACCATTTAAAATAACTGTTTTGGTTTTAATATAATTTAAAGTGTAGGCTAAATTGTTGCTGTGATACAAAGCTGAATTTTCAGCATCATTACTCCAGTCTTCAGTGTCACATGATCCTACAGAAATCATTCTAATATGCTGATTTGATGCTCCAGAACTATATTCTTCTTATTATTGTCAATGTTCAAAACAGTTGCTGCTTAATATCTTTGTGGAAACTGCACTTTTTCAGGATTATTTGATTAATATAAAGTTCAAAGGAACAGTATTTATTTGAAATATAAATCTTTTGTATCATTATAAAAGACTTTACCATCAATTTTGAACAATTTAAAGTGTTGCTGAAAAAAAAAATACATTTCTTTTAAAAATGACGGTAGTGTGTGTGTGTGTGTGTGTGTGTGTGTGTGTGTGTGTGTGTGTATGTGTGTGTATGTGTACATTTTTTTTCGTAAAAGATCTTCTGTTGTTAGACAAGTTATAAAAGCTAATTATGCATTAGCATAGAATTAAAACCAGTTTGTATTATATTATTGTAATGATCACTGTGGGTAGATAAACCATAAAATTCAATTTTTTAAAATATAGAATACTTTGTGAGATTTATAATATTTCTGGCAAAACTCCAGCAAGTTTTTGTCACTGGAAGTGTAGCTAGGTCAGAAGCACACACAATATGACAAAGGTTTCTCAGCTAAAGTCAAGTACTCATATTGTTTATAGGGGTTGGCCGAGCAAAGCGCTGATTTTTAGAGATGCAGGCTATGTATGCGCGCAATAACACAGAGAGGCCTCTAATGCCGTCACAGGGGAGTTTCCAGAGGGACCGGCCCCTCGCGAAATTCATGTCAGTGCTCGAATTTACTGCCAAGCACACGGTCCGCCCCTCCTCCTCCTCCTCCTCTTCATCCCCCTGAGCGCTTTTCTTCTTCTCTTTGCTCTCGCCGCTCAAGTAGCCTGTAACGCAAACATGCTGTGGGCGAGAGGCGTTAGGGATTTTGAAACAGTTGGGAAAAGCTCTGGTACCAGTTTTGTGCACACAATGTCAAGGCAATTAACAATTAATGGGCCTCTGTTAGGAACCAGGTGTCGCTGGATACACAACACTGGCTTCCCTGTGAAATATTGTAGTGACAGTTTATAATGACACGCCATTAACTAACATTTTATCAATCTGAACACATCAGTACTAGATATTAACTCAAATATTAAAAGTTATGAGTCAAAGTGTTGTGAAATTGGAATACAACAAATATTGAGCATTTTAAAATACACAGTTCCAGTCCTGGCATCTGATTGGTTAATACTGCATTCCAGCTGTGTGAAACTCTTACAGTATGCGATTTTGGCCACAAATATATATTGTAGAGCACAAAAATAAGTTTGGACTGTATTTTTGCAGCCCTTAGGGCCAGTTCGCACAAAACATGTTTTTAGCATTTCATTGCACAAAATTTGTTTTTGTTTAAATGCAAGAATGCATTTTGTGTGCCCTTAATTTATATGTCATGAACATACTTTATGCAAGTTAAAGGGATAGTTCAAAATGAGAATTGTCATTAATTACATTAATTAAAAATTAAATTTTTATGAAACTATCACGCTTATATTTCAAATCCACTGGTTAGCCTACAATTGAAAGCCAAAGTCAGAAATAACATATATCCATCAGGCAGGCAAAAATATAAAGTAATAGGCTAATAAATAAGTAAATTAACTGAATGAAAGTAGGCTAATGGAGCAGCGGCCAAATCAGTCAGCAGGACCCCGGGATTTTTCCGGACCGATGCAGGGCTGCAGGCTGTGCACTCGTCATTGCCGTTTACGTTCGGGTCCAGTCGGGTTCGAAAATAAATGCGGTCGGGTCGGGTCGGGGGTCAGACTCGGGTCTAATTTCTTCGGGCCTGTCTTGGGTCGGGTTTATCTTTTTTTTTTAAATTATTTATGCACGTCGGGTTCGGGTAAGAATTTAAGGATTTTAGGACCCGAGAAGACCTCTAGTAAGGACCCTTGCTGTCTATGGGAGGGTCAGAGAGCTCTCAGATTTCATCAAAAATATCTTAATTTGTGTTCCGAAGATGAACGGAGGTCTTACAGGTTGGGAACAACATCAGGGTGAATAATTAATGACAGAATTCTCATTTTTGGGTGAACTACCCTTTAAGTTTAAAACATTCTTTATACTTTTGAACATTTGTGGTAACATACCCCAGTACTCAAGGGGGCGTTGAATGTCTGCGCTCTTCAGGTAAGTTGCATAAAACATATAGGCTGCATCCGAATTTGCATACTTTACCACTATATAATAAATTATATGAAAATATTAGTATGCGCGAATTCACAGTATTTATAAAAGAGTATAGGCAAAATCTACCCAGATGTCCTACTATTTCCGACAGGATACTAAAGTGCGCATCCAATGGAAACTTTAGTATCCCCCAGGCCACGGGAGGTGATTTTTGAATGGCCGTGAAGAGACGCAACTGATGCTGGTAGGTCACGTGATAATGACAACATAGCGAACGTATAGTACATCTGGATTGCATTCATACTAAACACATTCAGGACATACTTTTTAGCGGTCGCGATGTAATTACTTATTCAAAAAAGTACCTACGATTTTGGATGCAGCCACAGTTGCTAGCTAAGACAGTAGTTGACATGAAAGAGAAAACTTACTGTAAATTATGACATTTACTGTAATAACTGCTAGAGTTCCCTTCATAGAAATACTAAGCATGCAACGCACACTTTCAAGCTTGTGTAGCTAGAAGCATCTGTGTTTATTTACTTTCTGAGCTAACAGGGTTCATTCTCACAACTTTGGTTAACGTTCTGGCAAGGTTCTTTCAAAGTTATGAACAAACGTTCTTTCAGGAACATTAATAGAATGTTCATTCAAAGTTCTCTCGTCTTTAATAATGTTCCAAAAACATAATAACAAAAACATTATTTATACATTATTCATGGAACATTTTTTTTCTGAAACATTTTAGTTGGGATGTTCGTCTAACTTTTTTAATAGTTACTACTTGTTTCAGGACGTTTAGAGAACGTTCAAAAGTAACATTTTTGCAAAATGATACAATGGAATGTTCACTTAACATTTGCATAACCAAGAAGAAAACATTTCTAAAACATTTTAAAAACTAGACATTTTGAACATTAAATGAACATTCAGAAGTAAAATTTTTGAACTTAATGGGAACATCAGCAAATTGTTCTTTGTGGGTGCATAGGGTGTGTCACAAGCCTAAATCTTTTCACATAAAATAAATAAAGTTTTAATGACAACTAGTAAGGCATGATATGCAGCCTATATTCACAACGTATTCGTACCTTGTCATGCAAAAATTGTTTTAATTATCCAAACATTTGAACGCACTACCGATATTTGATCTATCAATTAAAATCAAATCCTTTTTTTAATATTTCACATTTGCTGCACATCTGCACAGTTGTAACTCGCAATGCATGGTTTGAATACACACTTGGTTACTTGCTTGGTAACCATCCTTCGTCAAAACCCCGAACTGCACATCAAGGCATACACACAGCAGGGAGAACCCTTGTGCTGTTGACTCTACAGCCGCAGAACGGCGTATTTGCACACTGGTGTAGGGGTGGAGTGATGAATGTGTGTGCGTAAGGGGCCCGGTCAGGCTGCGCTACTCAGGCAAGACCAAGAAAAATAGTCTCCTGGGATCGCAGAGAGAGAGGGAGAGAAGCGCAGGACAGCAGAAATATGGTTTATGATTTGAGGGAATCTTTCTAACAGCTGGACCTTTAACATCGGCCACGTGTTTTGAAGATCTGGATGCCCCACAAATGCCCCAGGTTCAGTGTTTTTGAGGCTTCAAATCATAATGCATCAGGTCCGCCTATAATCCTACATAAACCTCTGGAAAAGCACTGGAGGTAGAGGAAACATCTCTCCAGATAGGGCCCTCTAAGGCTGATTGTGCAGATAAAGAGTACAGAACAAAGGATCTGAGCGTTAAAAAAAAAAAAGTTTAAAATGTAAGAAAAATGTTATTTCAAACGTCATTCAGGTTTTAAATCCCTTCTTAGAGTAAGTGAACACCCCGTGGAGAGCCAAACGTGATGGAGCTTTCTGAAACCCGGAGGCCCTGACAGGTCAAAGTGTCAGCATTTAAACAAAGAGAGCTTATATTCATCTTTTCTTGTGGATAGCAGCCCTGAGGCTGTTGGGATAGAGCTGGGATTAGGGTTATGGACATGATAGTGTTCAGAATGTTTACAAGCTCTGCAGTGAATATTAAGCATGATAAACAGGTCCAGTGCTCTTAAAAATAAAGGTTCTTAAATGGTCCTCTGCAGCACTTGAACGTTTATGTACACGATAAAAAAGTTCTTGATGTCACATTACAGGTTGTTCGGATATGGGCTTTTTAAAGCACCAGATTCAAAAAGGTTTTCAAAAACCTAGAAAATACAAAGTTCTTTGAGGAAACTTTGAAGAGGTTTTCCAATGACATCAAGCAGTAAAACCATTTTGTTCTGAAACCTTTAATGAAGACAATTTGAGTGGTGTTTCTAGAGAGTTAGCCTAGTAGTTGAGTTTCTGGGGACTTGCTAGGTGGCTGTTAGGATGTTCTGCCGAAACAGCCGAAACCTGGTTATTTTAAGTAATTTAGAAATCCTGGGCAGAACATGTCCCCGGGAAGTGGTACATCTAGTCACCTTATTGTTAGGGTGGTTCTGGGTGATTTTAAGGGTGTCGCTATGTGGTTCCTAGGGTATTTTGGGTTGTTTTAAGGGTGTTGTTAGGTGAGGGTGTTCTCAGTGGTTTCTTGTAGAGCTGTTCTGTTAATGGAAATAAAGTTTCGATTTTGGCCTCCAACGATTATGAAACTACAATAATCGAGATGAAACAATTATTGCGCCCCATTATGCACCCTTTCCAGCGGTGTGATTTCTCTCCTCCTTAAAGTCCTCATGAAATCAAAATTGACTTTATTTATTTTGTTAGCGAACATTGCTAGTCTTGAGGTGAACAATTAATCCTTGCAAGTTAATCCACTGAAAAAAAAAATTGTTTGTCATGGTAATCTTTAATCAAAGTCTGAACATTTACTTCCGCTCTAAAATGGCATTCCTCCTCTGATGACGACGGCTTGGGCAGAATATGCGTAAACATGCCCCTCCAACTGTTAGTTTGCTATGAGTGAGAGGCAGAGAAGAAGAGCGCTAAAATAAAACCCTGCCTGCCCTCTTTTCAATATTCCGTTTCAGTAGGAAATACGTCACTACACTGAAATGGCAGCAACTTCCGGTTCACACGGACTTTAAAAGCCCATTTTCACATGCAAATCAGTAAAATCATCTAACATGACTTTCGAAAAATGGGACATGCTGGATTTATTCAAATTGATTAGATTTATTCATGTTTTTAAAAGCGCAAAAGAAACTTGTGCTGTTCCTCAGGAGGATTTATGTGCATGCGCTCAAAGACGGAACAGAACACAGACATGTAAAGTTATCTTTTAGCTAAAAGTGCGTACCTAAACGGTCAAATACACGCAAAAATGTGTCAAAATGCAGCGCTTAGTGATTATTCACATAAACCCTTGTCGGTTAAGTAAACATAAACTGTTAAGAATGAAAATATGTGCATTACAGTAAACTGGATCTATGTGCTCTTAAAGTGATAGCGGGCTATATTCTTGCTGCTGACTGTGTGCTTAATATTAATAAAAATAAAAAAAGACAAAATCACTCATGACTGAAGGACTTTTGTAGCTTTAATAAGAAACAAAGGAAGCTTAATTCTTTATAGTGAAAACTATGCTATTTTATTTTACATTTGATTATTAAATTTCTGTAGTAGGCTGTTAACTGAATACTTTAGACTTGCTTAAAAAACTTAAAGCACTGTTTGTTTCATTTGTACCGTTTCTCTCTTGTATTTGTCCCTTGCATTTTTATACTTTTGGGCCCTTTTTTTTTTTTTTTACTAATATGAGTTGCTCTAGTATTCTGCTGTGGTATAGAGAATTGTGAAATTTCTCTGGTCTCTAAAATGTAGATGTCATAGCAACCTTATGTACAGAAAATATATATTTGATACATATCGTTTTCTTTAAATAAATCACTCCAAGTTTCTGTGATATTCTAGTCTCTAGATATGCCTCAGGCCTTTTCTTCAGTGTCCATGAAATTTCTTTATTCATTTTTTTTTTCCACCAAGTGAAAGTGAACACTTAAAAAAGTAACAGCACTCCTCCCTTGAAGAGGCCTCAAAATCTGTGGCATCATTGAAATTGAATACTCAAGTTCTGGAGAAAAAATAAAAATAAAACCCAATAGCTTTATTTTGTATGCTGTGCTTGGGCTGTTGTTGCAGAGAAGCATTGTTTGAATGCAACGACTGTGAGCTTTCTCTTTAACTCTAGCGTGCCAATACAAGGCAAGCAAGGCCGGAGAAACGAGAGGATGTTGTGTATTTCGTTGTCCTCGCACTATCACATCTGCTACCCCCCCTCCTTTCTGGCTTGTATTCATCTGAGAGCAGTCGAGATTGCGCCAGTGGCTTCTTCAGGCGGCCCACATGACCGTGTTTATAGACGCGGTCTCAAGGTTGCTGCCCCTGACGCACATTCACACACATACTAGTCGTAAACGCGCCTGTGCACACACAAACCACTCGGGGAGCGAGAATAAAACTGCACAGGCAAAAACAGAAATGAGATTTTCTTTCCCTCGTGGGATGAAAGTAGGGACGACACAAATCTTTTTAAACCGACGCAGCCCAGAAAGGTCGGGTAACATTCCAGTGGGGTAATTAGTCAGTGTGTGTGCGCGCGCAAGAGCATGAAATTGGAGTGTGTGCTCAGATTTGTCGATAGCCAAATGTGCTTGGACTGTACAGTCTTAAAAACATCTGACTGTCTCGTGCACACAATATTTATGATTCAAAGATGACATGGAATCAGAATCAACAGTAGATACTTTCTTAAAGCTTATTCTTGGTCTTACTGTGAACTATTCATTGATTTTCATGTCATTTAAATAAAACAGTTTGCAGCTTTTAGTCCATGTCTGTTAGCGTTAAGGCTAATCTATATGCTAATGTACTCCTGAACATTAACAAATTATTTTTTTAGCAGATAAACACATAAAATGTATACTCTTATTTCCAGGAAAATTAAGCAGAGGTACTAATGACATCATCCTGCACTACACAGATTTTCATCCAATCAAACGCTCTCTAAAATGAGAACGTCCCTTTCTATATTAGAAACTGGAACCGACTAGCAAATTGTAAATCATTCTTCGTGGCTGTAATGTAACTAAAAGTTACTGCCGATTTAAAATAAACAGAGAGGAGCGTTTTGATGAGCCCCGTCCAAACTTCCTGTTCAACAGGAAGTACAAACAACACAGGACATAAAACCATGTTAGTCAAGCAATTTCATGCAGCCTCTAATTAAAAGGACATTTTAGCACAGTGAATGTCTTTTCTAAACACATGCACAGACGTGTATATTATGAAAATTGTTGTGAGTGAGCTATAATGACGTACAGGTGGATCTCGCCGAGTGCGAGCGTGTTTGTGCGCTAGGCCTGATTTATAACTGCTGCTGGAGGCATCGCAGCGAGCAGAGAGTTTCCTGCAACCTGAGACCCGAATAGCGTGTGTTCTCTCTATCTGTCTCTCTCACTTTGGCCATGTGCCTGCGTCCTTGTTCCAGCTCGCCACCGCTCACGCCTTCAAGCCACGGCCGCTGCCAGCGTCTGACTGCACGGACAGATGGCAAGATCACAGTTACCTACTGGAGAGTACAACTCCTACATGATCTGTGAGTGTGTGTGTGAATGTGTGAGATACAGAGAAAACTAAAGGAGCGGCACCTGACGGCGTTAGGGGCCATTCACTCATGACACGCTCTTACGCTGTGTTTGTTTGGTGTATCTGAGAAGTTGACGTGCAGTTACAGCAGTGTCCTGCAGTGTGACATGCTAATCTATTAATCTGTATATATATATATAATATATATATATATATTAGGGCTGTCAGTTAGTTATGAAAATGTAACGCGATTAAAATATTTTAACGCAGTTAACTCACTGGCCCCGCCCCCAGACCTGTACGTCATCTTACATTTCATACAGTTGACTGTTGACAAATATGATGCAGGGTAAGAACTCCATAAATGCAGGTATGCTCCTAAAATTAAAGATATTGGGGTAAAAATGCCCCTGTATGAGTTTTGCCTGGTATTTACATCATATCACATGACCAGCGAGAGCAATAGGCCTATCACACGAGTGCTGTTTTGTCACGAATATCACAAGTTTAAATGTGATTTTATACAACAGTTCAGTAAAAAAAGAAGTCAATATTGTGTTATATTTTAAACACAACACTGTCTTTTTTGCTCAATTTTGCAGACAAAATATTACCTTTAAAGCCACCGCAGAACTGATATGCATCTGTGAGCAACACAGTTGTTTAGTTTCTGAATGAATCCGTGTTTTGAACGAATCCAGTGATTCAATAGCCTATTCATAAACTGAGCCGTTTACTTCATTCCTGAATGAATCAGCAGTATGAATGAATCAAATGAATTAATGACTCATAAAGATATTTACTGCCACCTGCTGGAAGTTTTAGTTTCTTATTTAGAGTATCATTTCATCGAATCTTTCATTTTCAAAAAAAATTAAAAAATTAATAAAACAAATTGCTGAAAAAGAAGACTAAGCTGTTTTGGACGTTCATTGTATGAACAAAACAAAAAAAAAATACTGAGATGTTTCTCAAATTATCATCTTTTATGTTCCATAGTTTGTGTTAGGCCATTGTAGCTTTTGAGTGTAATGCATTTTGTTGAATCAAATAAAATATTTCTTTCTAAAGCTACTATTTGTAATGGCTACTTGATACTTTCTCCTTTAACACAATAATGGCTTTAAATAATCTTTTGTGGGTAATTTCGCAGCACATTATATATACACACACACATAAAAATGTGCTGCGAAATTACCCACAAAAGATTATATATATATATATATATATATATATATAATAAACATTTTAATTATTATACATTTTTATATTATTTTGTTTTTGTAAGGGAATTTAAATTACTGCTTGATACTACATGAAATATTTTTACTATAAATAAAACTATCATTGTTACACAAAGGACAGAGGAAATTAAAATTGTGAAAAACATAGATGAAATTAAAGTAAAACATACAATTTTACTTGTATGTAAAATGTAATAAATCTTGATGTCGAGTAAAAAAAAAGAAAGAAAAGTTAACTGACATCCAGACTAGCCTGACACAACAACATCAAATCAACCAATGGCTTGAGTTTAGAGCGGGTCTACATAGCCAATCAGGTATAGTCATAAGTCAATATTTATGCTATTCAATTGTTGTTGTTTTTTTAGAATCTAGATTACTCATCTCATCCTTATGTAAACATAACAAATGATGGGATACCAGTCTTTTTGGACCAATTCACTAAAAAGAACCTGTTCATAAGAGTCGTTTGTTCGTGAATCGGACATCGCTGGTCGCGCAGCGAGGATAATGCAATGGAAAGGTGTTTGCTATTTATTGTCTTTCTCTTATCACATTCAATTCAGACTGAGAGCTAAAACATCATTTTATTTGCCGTAGCGCTGTGGATAACCGCTGGGAAAAACGTAGGCGTTCAAGAGCCGTTAACAGAACCGAATGTCATGAAAATCATTCGGTTCCACTATATTTTCTCCAATTCCGATTCCCAGCCCTACTCACACGACCAAACGCGTCCAAAAATGTCAACCGTGTCTCATTCTTTGCGTATTCTCTTATCCTCATATGCGTATCCTTTGTGTATTCCCTAAAAATATCGGCATACACGCTCACCAGCCCCCACTTGCCGGTACGCGCACACACTCGAGGGCAGCAATATCCTAGCAGAGATCGCGCTGAGCTATTAGAGCGCGCCGCCGAGGCCCCGAGAGACCGGCGCTCTCTGATTTCCTTTCGCAGCGCAGAATAATGCAATCCTTTCAGCCTGCCTCCCTCGCTCGCTCTCTCTCTCTCTCTGAGAGCTGCATGCGGCGCTCTGAAAGGCCCTTCGCAGAATTAATTAGTGTAGAGGTTACCTAATCCGCCAGAGAGCGTTTTTCCTGCCTGCCCTCAAACCAGAAATGTGCGTGTCCACGCCAAACCCCTCTCAGAGATGGGCACAGCATTGACCCTTGGAACACACACACACAAAACCTTCCGACAGCTGCAATAAAGTGGATGACCAGTCTGCCCCTGAATATAACACACCCTACCCAGCGCTCTGCTTGTTGGTGACACCGTTTACATTGCACTGAATATGCCTACTTTTCAAAAGTATAGTATGCAAAAATGAACATGAGGTTGATGTAGCCTATAAATAATAGGTGAAAGTAGCTACTCAGATGACTTTTGTTGAGATTCTGGAGTAGTCATGATATAGGCTATACGCTATTCCATGAGGCCATGGGAGAGGAGCCAAAATATTTGTAAAGGCCAGGGATCAGCGACATGGATGTATGAACACAAAGTTATACAAACGTGATTTTGGTCGCAGGAACAATGTAAATTATTTCAGTTTTATTGAGAATTTGCAGTGTTTGGTGACAACGAGTGCAGACAATGCAACAAAATTAAGTCTGGATGTAAACGTCATTCAATTTTCTCTATAGGGAAGTTGGTTTTAAGATAACTTTAATTATTTTTAATGATAAACATTTAAAGACAGACTTGATGTGAGCTCCGAGGTTGTTACTCAGTGATTTTCCTGAATCCATTTGTTCATATTATTTAAACATTTGTTTTAATTAAGTAGATGTTGTGGTGAAAAACTACATTACCCATGATGCTGTGCAAAAATTCCACCAATGGGTCATATGCACCAATGAGTCATCATAGCAAGCAAATGTCGGCAAAATACATTTTTATGTTAAAAAAAATCTTATATAAGTTGTATTATTGAATTAGAAATTAATTTTGCTTATGTTTTATGAGAACCCCAATTTTACTATTGGATTTCACGCAATTGTTGCGTCGGAACGCAGCTACACAATATAGGCTATTCTCAGCGTTTCCACAAGAGGCGCTGTAACCGGAATTAGCATAAACTGGTTTTCTCTTTCAGATCAATACTGTCATGACTGAGCAACATTTCGAAGAGAATCTTGTTGAGCAGGTTATGTTAAATATTGAACTACCTGAGGTTTATGCCACCGCAAGAATGCACAAAAAACTTATTACATTTGGACTAAAATATATAAAATAATAAAATATGTTAAAAGTCTGATACAAGTAAATATATAACAATCACTATTAGTAATAATTCAAATATAATATTTGTGTATAAAATCATTTCATGTCAGAACAGGTCAAATAGCGTCTCGCGTCAGTGTTGAAGGTGTGAGCTCTGATAGTCGAGTCCCGTCAATGTCACAGCTCTAATAGATAAAGAGCGGATTAACCGTCGTAACACGGAACCCGGGGAAGGGGGAGGGTGTAATTACCAAGCCTAATGTAATTGAATTGTTTTTTAATTAGATGGCCACATTTCTTCCCTGCAGTCCAGCTTCCACAGCGCTCGGTCGTATGTGGCTCTGTCCGCAGTCCTCAACATTTGAGCTACATTTGACACATCAGAGAGCTAGAAATGGCCAATAAGTCAGTGACATGTTCATTTCCATATTTATTTACAAGCACAACGTTTATCAATTCTCATAAGAGTCAATTAAAATCCATTTAAGCGCCTTTCTCTTTTGTGATGATCTTAATATTTATATTTATATATTTCCTATCATATTTTTTATTACGTTTTATTATTAGGATGTTAATACGTAGGCTAAATATTACTACATTTATAAAACTATTCAATTAGCTGTTTAACATTTTTAGAAAGCTGTTTGTCAACCCACATGAAAAAATACTATAGTAATTTATAGTAAATACTGTAGTGTTTTTGAACCATACTATAGTAAAGGACTTGAATTAATTTGTTGTGGTAATTCTATAGTTGCTAACAACTATTGTAATATAAACAAATTACTTTACCCAATACTGTACTGTACTTTACTGTACTGTGTTTACTACAACTATGGTATATTTTAGTTTAGCGTGTATAATAGTCTGACTCATAATGTAAAATAGTCTAACTGATTGCTTTTAGATGGAAAAGCTGCCCATAACTCCTGGTCTAGGATCTGTTTTCTTCGTAATAATAGCATAACGAAATAGATTTGGCAAACAATCCAGTGTATCTTCTGCTTTGGAAAGCGTCAAATGATTTTACAATGCAGGGGAGCAAAGTAGCCAATCACAGACCTGTTTGTTGATTTCTACAACGCAATGGCCAATCAGAGGTGTTTAGGTTGGAATCCACGCACTCACGAGTTCTATCATGCTCGTAACTTCATTAAAAAAAAGTTTCATTGTGTGTAGTCACATTCATTGGTTAAAACGGAACTTTGTAAGATCGTGATGAATAAGTAACAGTTTTTAATAAATTTAAAGGGAGCGCTCTTTGCATGCTGTATAAGATAATATATTCAGAATTTGCGTGTGCTTTTCATGCTTGACAAGCGACCACGTACTACACAGAGATAGCTAACTACACTATATATCAATATAATAATTTCAGAAGCACAGAGTGATGTGATTCTGCAACCGAGCCTGGTCCAAAGGCAGAATTTAGGTAAGGAAACGGTTATTAAATATTTGTATTGGCTGTCATGCCAAATCATGAACCTGCTTGCTTTTCTGTTTAATTTAAATGTTTTTTGTGAACGTATGTGCTTTAATAACAATAATTGTAACATTTTACAATAAGGTTCCATTAGTTAGTTAGTTAATTAGTGAATTATTACCCAAATAATGGATTTTGAGCGTTTACTTGAACCCCCCCACTAATCGTGACCACTCAGAAACGCGGACAGTAAAAATAAAGTCCTTTGTGTGTGATTAACAAGAGTAATTAAGACCTACACTACACCTCTTCAGTTCAACCAGAACGATCCCATCTGAAAATAGACCACCAACAGTCCATTACTGTGCCTCAAATACAACAAGAATTCACCCAAACATTAAAATTGTCATTGTTTACTTACTCTCAGGTCATTTTTTTATCAGCCTTACGCGCGCTTTTTCTATATGGCCAATGACAGTCAGTCATAATGACTGTCAAGATCCAAAAAAGACCGATAAACCAATTTAAAAACCATATTAGTACAAGAGTAGGCTATTGACGAAAATAGTGTGTGGCCCACAGAAGAAACAGCATAAAGGTTTGGATAGCTACATGAAGGTAATGACAGTATTTTCAGTCCTTTTTCGGCTTTCTCCCTCATTTAGGATGCAAACAAATTAAGTAATTTGAATGTCCGTTTTGATCAGTTAGTTTAGTACCGAGCTCTGTGCTATTATAAATGCTTGTGTACATACACAAACATGTAGGCTACTTGTTGTTATAGTAATTTTGAGTACACATTTGTGCCTCTCTGCTTTTGGGTGAACCATTCCTTTACAAACAAGCAGGGGATTCAAGTTTATAAGGCTTAGTAGAAAGGAGTCTGACAATTACATTAAAGTTAAATAATGTAAACCAAGCCTATAATGTCCGTATTGCGATCAGACCAACAAAAACCTCCCTCACTCTTGCCTAAGGCCTCTAATTTCCGGCGAACTCTTCATTTCCTGTTTTGTCCAGCAGCACAGGATGTGGCTGTCTCTCTCCTCTGTTGTATAGGGCTGATCTGATGGAAGAAATGTCGCTATGGAATTTAGACCTTAATCTCCGATTATGGTGATAAACATGGAGGTTTAATAATCTGTTTGTGCATTAATTAATCAGAGTAGCCCTATAATCTCAGGATCAATTCGGTCTAACAACATGAATTATATTCCCATCCATTTTATTGTAACATATTTCAGAGTGAAATTTTTTTTAACTAAAGATTTATCCATGTTTTTGATATAACAAGCGCAATAAGACCAGTGAGTAAATATGGTCAATTTTGTTGTAAATTTGACTTGTATAAGAAGACCACAAGATGTACACAATCTTTTATTGCCATTTATTTAAAGGAACTTTTTTTTGGTAAAATATAAATACAAATGATAGCGTATGTAATTACAAAGTCCGAACACTTCTCCAAAAAACAATAATAACACATCAGAAACAAGTTACTGAAATACTCAACCCATTATTTACAAGTTCAAGCATGTCTTTGCCTAACAAAGCGTCAGATTAGTATTTTACAATTACTTTAATATTTTACAAAGAAAAGCCACATTAAAATATCTTAATTTCTACTCATAAATAAGTGACTTAGTCAAAGCAACAGCTTGCGTACAGGGTACGAAACAGCTTTGTAGATTAGAGTTTAACACGGGAGACCGAAAAATCCCACACTGGTTACTGGTCGACACCATAAAAACGTCTACTCCAGGCAAGGAAAATCGCTGACGAAGTGCGCAAATTAACTCTAAACGAACCGAAGGGGTTTCCGGCCTCTGTAAATCCTCTAAAGTTGACATCACGATTAAAACCCCATTTCAACCCAATTATGTATTTACAACATCTTAACTCCAATTATAAAATAAAGACCTGACTAAACAAGACAAAAAAGGCAGCGCATATATATATATTTATTTATATTTATATATATTTATATCTATTTATAATACACACAAATAAAATACAGTGACTGTATATATACTTATATTCCTATTTAGAAAACATCTCTTTTAAATGAAAGTTCTTCGTTGCGAGCATGGCTTCATATCTCAGAGTTAGCCAGAGATAGTGGTCCAATTCTCAGGTACGTTCTCTTTCTATATCTGCAGAATGTACACTATGTACATGTTTGCATCGTCACCAGGAGAATTAGTATGCGAGAAGAGCGCAAGAGATGTTCCGAAACCTTCTCGAAGCCAAACAGAAAGATCAGCTGCACTGGGACCCAATTTCGCCTTTGGCTACCAGTCCAGAAGTTCCTTGAAATGTCAAGAACTGCCTCAGAATATCCTTTTCCTTTTGCTTCTAGTTCTCCACAGGTCTCCAAGGGTCCGTCCGAGAGTCAGTATGAGTGTGCGTGCATGTTCAGAAGCTCACGAGCGAGGTCTGGATACTGGCTCCCAGCGGTCGTCCAAGCATTCGAGCGACGACCCCAGCAGCGCCACCAGCTCAGCGCTGATTTCCACCAGATCCAAGAGTTCCTTGCTGTCGGGCATGAATCCCTCGAGCTCCTCCGGACAAGAGAACAGCTGACTCAGAGACGCCTGCTTGTAGAATTCCGCCTCGGCTATAGTCACTACTTCGATGTGTGTGAACGTGGCACGGAACGTTCTAGCAGACATCTTCAGGCGCTTGAGAACGTCTGAGAGCAGCAACCAGTTTCTAGGTCTGAGAAAAAGAATGAGAGAAAGAGATTAAATTGCTGAAAAAGAGAGCCAGGTGTTCATGCTCTATGCAGTAAAAAAAAATCTGGTTATTTTAGGCTTAATTTTATTGCGTAGCATAATAAAAATAAGATGCGCAAAGTTGGCGTGAATTTGCAGTGTCCATACGAGCGCCAAGGCTAAATGTGTCAGAACATGTGCACAAAGTTAGAAATACCAAACCAAAAATGTACGTGCACATACACCGTGTCAAAATCTTGCCCCAGAACAGACGCGCATTCAGATAATTAGACAAAATTACACAAAGATTCTCAAGGCCTTCACTCGCCCAGGATCACAATAGGCTACACACACACACAAAGACCATAGACTGAGCTTGTCAGATGCGCGGGCGCGCACATACACAGCAGGGAAAGCAGTAACAGGCAGTGCTCAATCGATGGCACTTGAGGCGGTCTGTGGCTCTTGCGGAGCGCGAAACGCTGAATGGAGTGGGAGAGGGAAAAAGAGAGAGAGAGCGAAGGAGAGAGGGCGAGCAAGAGGGGGGAGGAAATGTGAGGAGAGCAGAAAGCCATTAATACTGCATCAGCCAGCCGCGCCGAGCGAAAGAGAGCGAGAGGGAGAGCGAGCGAACGAGGGCGAATGAGAACGGGGGAGGGGAAGGCCAGAGACAAGCGCAGACTGAAGATTATACACAACAGTGAGCGCGGCAGCTGAGCCTGGGAGCGAGACAGCGAGCGGGCGAGCGAGGGAGGGGTGGCGAGAGAGTGGAGCGCGTTAACGGCAGAACGAGAGCCTGTGTGGGAGGTAATTAGCTGTGTCTGTTTAGCAGCGTGTCACTAGACTGTCTCTCTCGCGCACGCTTTCGCTGTTCTCGCTCTGTTTAAGCGCAATGGGCCTCACGTCTTTGCTAACGCTAAACTAATGTCGAAGTAGTGACACGCTCCGCAGTCGTGCAGTTCTTAAGGGAAAAACCTGTCATCTAAGTCAAAGCTAACTCACGTCAGTTCAGCTATTATGTAAACCAACAATTCATCTAGTCACAATCAAATTTTGACTTGACTTAAAGGGATGGTTAAGCCAAAAATGAAAATTCTGTCATTAATTACTCACCCTCATGTCATTCCAAACCCGTAAGACTGTTGTTCATCTTCATAACACAAATTAAGATATTTTTGATGAAATCCGAGAGCTTTCTGATCCTGCATAGACAGAACGTTCAAGGCCCAGAAAGGAAGTCAGGACATCATTAAAACATCAGTGGTTCAACCTTAATTTTATGAAGCTACGAGAATACTTTGTGTGCAAAGAAAACAAAGATAACGACTTTATCCAACAATTCTTCTCTTCTGTCTCATTCTCAGCTGCGTGTTCACGAGAGTACCATGCTTGCGTGTGGTGCTGCTGACGCAGGAGCCAGCATTCTGACATAGAACCCAGATGCTCTGCGCCTTGTTTACAAGAAGAGGGATGCACATGGTACTCTCGTGAATGGCGGCGGGACTGACCCGGAAGAGAAGAAATCATTGAATAAAGTCGTTATTTTTGTTTTCTTTCCGGACAGAAAGTATTCTCATAGCTTCATAAAATTAAGGTTGAACCACTGATGTCACATGGACTATTTTAATGATGTCCTTACTACCTTTCTGGGCCTTGAACAAGGTAGTTTCTGTTGCTGTCTATCCAGGGTCAGAAAGCTCTTAAAAATATCCTAATGTGTGATCCGAAAATGAATTAAGGTCTTATGAGTTTGGAATGACAAGAGGGCGAGTAATTAATGATAATTTTAATTTTTGGCTGAACGGTCCCTTTAATCTCTACTGATGAATTCTAAGAATCAGTTAAAATGGATTTGCTCATTCAACGATCATCTAGAAACATCGCATACAACTAGCAATGTCCTGGTAGCCAAAAACTGGCAACTGTACATCAGAATTTCCTAATTACAAGAATTCTGCACAATACTTTGAACTATGCAATACTTCATAATGCACAATTCTATGCAATAATTTGTAATGTGCAATTCTCTTATAATAATCAATTTCGACTAATGATGATCAATGTCCTACTTGTAAATGGAAGCTCTATGGCTACATTCGCCAATTGCGACAATAAGTTGACGTACAAACAAAACATTTTTGATCCTACAATGACGACCAAACTTACCATAATAATTACAAACACCTTTCTTGAAGTTAATTTCTATTTCTGAAATTTTTCAGATCAGAGTAAAGTGCCTTTGTACAATCAACAATAATCCAATAATGACTAAACTTACTGGTGAACAATTAGCACGTCCTGGGAACATTCGGCACTTTCATTTTTTGAATTTTCAATTACAAAAATTCCACTAGGATCAAAAAATGTTTTGCAAAGATTTAGAAGTCTAATAAAGAACTCTAATAAAAATTACTTTAAGCGACACATGAATGTGAATATCCTGCTTGTAAGCAACATGATAACGATAGCCATCAAACGTCAACAAATTACTATGAGCATCTTGTTTCGAAACAAAATTTCAGACTAGTACCTTGGCCAATTTGGACCGATTCTCAACAGCTTTTACCTGAAAACGATGTTTACATTCCCACCATCTCTACCGATAAAATAACTGGTTTCGTTCTAAACAAAAGTAGTTATAGACAAATGTCAGTCAAGACTAAAGATTTAGATTCTTACCCCTGCGAGAGAGACACCTGGATGTTGTAGCACGGCAGCAGCGGCCGGTCGGAAAATTCGAACTCGAAAACTTCTCTCTGTTCATCCTCGTCTTCACCGGGTCCAGGCGGGTTGGCTAGGATGTCATAACCAGACGAGTCATCGGCAGGCTCTGTTAGTCAGACAGAAAGATATCGATTAGAAATGAGAGACAAAGTGTGAATTATGGAATCACACACACACTCTCTGAGAGCTAGCAATGGATTCTGCTCCCAAGATATCCCATCAAAAATCCCTCTCCCTGTCGGAATCACGCCAAGACATGCTTTAGCGGCGCTGCTCTCACGTCGCTCTCCTATTTGCACTCTCTTCCATTAAACGGCACTGCGGGAAGAGCTGCGTGTGAAGCCACTTCACTCGTTCATGCGCGCTAGCGGCACAGCGTACGCCTCGGAGCGAAACAGGCGCCTCTACCTCTTTCTGATGCGCTTTGGGTTTTCCCAAAAATAGCCGCGCAGCTCCCTTCCACACCTCCCCTTCTCTCCCTGCTTTGTTATTCCAGGAATCCAAGGGAAAATGTGCAGTAGCAGTGGGTTTGTTTTCGGCCAGCTGGAGACGGGCCCGCTCTCACACACACACACACCGAGCGATCTGCTGATATATGGCAGCCAGGGGAACTCTCGCTACGCAGCTAGAATTCGTTTAAAAAAAGAGCAATAAAAAAATGCTGCCATCTATTTTTGCCCCCATGGTGCCGACCCCACCACCCAGCGGACAGGTTTTTTTTATATAAATACTTTCAAGTGAACATCAGAGGTAGAAGTACACATGGATGCTATTTTTCTATTTTTTTTTCAATTCTAGATCAATGACTGTCTACATACATTGATGATTCACACAGAGATTTACCTTCAGGTGTTTACCCGTCCGTCTGTCTGTCTGTCTGATTGCATGATTCTTTTCTCTTTTCCGTTGTTTCTTACGTCTGTTATTGTGGGTGTTTTGTGCATTTCTGAGAATACGTGTGTGTGTTCGAGTGTGAAAGTGGTACTCACCACACACTGCGCTGCCGTAAAACTCCCAGTACTCGCCGGGGTCATCGTCCACTCTGCCCTGCAGGTCGGCAAAGTAAGCTAGAGTGAGAGAGAGATGAGACCATTAGTGATGTAAACAGGAAGCAACTAGAGATGCACTGACAGAATTTTTGGCAGATACTGATAGCTAATATAATAGCCGAAATCCATAAGGTTAGCCGATAAATCGGCAAAAAAAATCTAAACTTCATGCTAATATTAGCATAAGATCATGCTCGTCATTTCAAGAAAATACACATAAAATAATAATAATAATAATAATAATAAATCAATAAACTAATAATAATAAACAAAAAGTGCTAACTGATAGATATTGCTCCAAATCTAGAATCCGATAAATAAAATTAAATAAATAAAATTAATTAAAATAGATACATAAATAAGATAGATGATAGAAGACGCTACAAGAATAACTATAAATATCAATAAAAGGGAAAGAAGTGCTAATGTTTGGCAGACACTGATATGATGACCGATATATTGTGCAAATGCTAAACAGACCACATTCTCCAAGCGACAATAAGAAAATAGTCTTCTACAGACAGCAGAGGCTCTGATGCTCTGCAAGCGTTATGTGGTTGCGCGCTCAGATGCCACTTGGCACTGTGCAGCACAGCCAGCGGCTACGGGAGCCGTGTTTGCCAGTGCAGCTATTAACAATTCCACCCAGAGAGGGAGAGGGAGAGGGAGAGAGAGAGAGATAGAGAGAGAGGCTGATTAGAAGGCTCCCACAGAGGGAAAACAAATTTGGGGAGGGTCTTTAAATCAGCGCAGCAGACAGCAGAACGGGACAAGCCTGCTGATTTACACACACACACACACACACACAATATGCTGCCCTGCGCTTCCAGGCCGAGCTCTTTCCTGCCTCACGAACTCATGCATAATCAAACACACACGCAGCCAGTCAATGTGAACCTCCACCATGTGACTGAGCTGCCCTTTAACTGGCAGCCCTGAAGCTAATCCACACACACACACACACACGCGTATACGTATTAAGACGGCTTTGGAGGTGAAAGAACTTGCGACTGCCGTCACGAACAAACGCCGGCTGTGTACAAATTGTTTCGCGATGCCCTCTAGTTCAGCTCGCAACTTTCAGACCATTAATCAAGCCGTGCCTCGGAAAACACGACTACTGTCACTGAAAGGGAGAGAGAGAGAGCATCTCCTTCGGACAGTCATGGTGAGGCTGTTCTCGGGCGAGAGGGGTCAGTGTTAACACAAACACAGGAAAGGCCGTCTCGGTAAATGCCACGTCTCCTGCGATGCCATCTTCACATGCACCCGGAGCACAGCTTGTCTATTTCCATGTGAACGTCTAACCTTGAGCATTAAAACTTTACTTCAGCACACAATGGGTGGCGAACAGCGCAATGACAAGGTCAATGCTCCGCTAACGATAAACTGTAATGGTATAAACAACTCTTGAAAGAATATTCTGGGTTATTGTCAACATAAAAATGTGCACTAAAATGAACTGTCGAGAAAATGACAAACAGTCTTTGGTCTTGGCAAACAGTATATTTAACAGGTTGAGCATTACATTGCACAGTTAAAAAAAAAAAGCATTTGAAGCTACTCTATGTAATTTTTTTTCTGACTCTTAATAAGGAGAATGGCTTCTGTTTCTTTCTCAAGCTTTACCCAAACGTCTGTTCTGGCAGTATGCAAGTTTAGTAAGTGTGTACGAACTGCCACGAAAAGTGTGGATCGATTTATAAAAAACGTAAAATGTAAAACGTAAAACTGCGAGTGTACCGCTAATCACTGTAAATACAACATTGATATATTTACGACTGTTGTGGGCTCAAGTCGCAAGAACACACAAAACTACATACAGCTGCTTTAAATATTCAGGGTGTAATTTCTATACCACTAGTGGCACCAAATGCATTTGCAGTTTCTTTTTGTTTGAGTGCACTTACATACACTCTTAAAAATAAAGGTGCTTCACGATGCCATAGAAGAACCTTTAACATCTGAAGAACCTTTCTGTTTCACAAAAGGTTCTTTGTGGCGAAAGAAGGTTCTTCAGATTATAAAAAGGTAAGAAAGAGAACGTTCTTTAAAGAACCTTTGAATGGTTCTTTGTGGAACCAAAAATGTTTCTTCTATGGCATCGCTGTGAAGAACCTTTTAAGCACCTTTATTTTTAAGAGTGTAGCAAGTGTTTTGTAACCAATGGCATAAATTGGGGGCTGGATTTGTCCAATGACAGATGGCGAAAGAGTTTGCCATAATGACCGTTTTCGAACAAGTTTCAGTTCTGTTTGGCGCTGCTAGTGGGGCAGAAAACACATGCTGTAGCTTTAAAAGTCATTTAAGCTAAATCTAGATTTCTAAAACCCAATTTACATCCTTGAAACCATTCAGATGCTGTTCTTGAGGTGTAACAGGAAAACTTTCCCCCAAAAATCACACACGCACAATGAAAAATCGGATCATACTACAGCGAAAAAAACACAGCAAGCTGTTTAAAATCAAAGGGTCAGAATGATGTCAAAAGCTTCTAAAACCATAAAAACAATACCCCATTTTATCTTAGATGGCTCCAGATTAGACCCAGATTACCATTTCAATAATACAACCCATCTTTTCCAAATATTGTTGCGTGCGACAAACCCACACACCCTTCAAAACAGACACGCCGCACAAGACCAAATAAAGACACGGACGAACACACACACATAATCTCCTTTCAGGGAAAGCTGATTTGCCGGTGCTAAAGGCTTCTCCTCCGCTCCAGCTGTTGCTTAGTAACCAGATAGCCAAGCGGAGCCGAACCTTCCACTGCTACAGGAGGGAAATTCTGGGAATAGAGGTGGAAGAGAGGAACAGCGCGCTCTTACCAGACAGAAAACACTCCATTATGTCGCTGTGGGTCATCTTCAGCAAACTGCGGCCTGAATAGGTAGCTAAAGTCGGATCGGCGCCATATGACAGCAACAGTCGGACCACATCTAGATGATCGTTTTCCACAGCATCATGGAGAGGCCTGTTGGAAAAGAGAGAAGAATACTTCTCAAAAAAAACAAAAACACAACACAACATGTATATTGCAGCTTATATTAATTTTATCCATCAGATTTTGAGTAGATCATGAAAAGTATTATTTTATTTTCCCATAATTTTCAATCCCGGAGTTCACCTCTGACTTTCACAATGCAACAAAATTACCCTAACCTTGGAGAAAGTAGTAAATTTTTACTATAAAATTATATTAAATGTTTTTGAAAAATAATAAAAATAAACAAACATTATTATTATTATTAATTATTATAAATAAATAAATATTCTTTAGAATAATGTGCACTGACAAATGGTTAACAATAAAACCAGGAAATTTTATTAAGAAAGTAAATTGGGTAAATTATTATTTGTCATTGTGGAAAAAAACTTCATTTTTTAAATTTAACTTTCTTTGGTAATTGCGAGATTTTCTTTTTGCTTAAACAGTTCAATTACTTCACTTATCCATAATTACCTTCATTTTATCTGCTGGCATTGCCCAATAAAACAGTCATTAAAACTTGTCAATGTCATTCATCTTTCCGACAGGAATCGGAACGTTAAATAAAATTGGATTTTTAAGTGTATGGCGAAGACAGGGATCTCACACGCCTAATCTGCTCTTCTTGCGGTAATTATCCGAGCTAAGATTCTCGGCCTCTTCTGTTGTTGTAAAGCCATTATTACCAAACATATAATTACTGACATTGAGTGTGCGTGCGTCAGCACGTGTAATTATCCGCGCTGCGGCGGCACGCACATGCTCTCGAACGCAGTGTGACGAAAGCACAGGAAGTCACAGAAACTAGTCCTGCATGTAAGGCTTTGCTATTTAGGTGATATCATGAATGCATGCATGTTTACCTGGTGCCGTCCTGCGCACTGCAGTTGATGTCGGCCCCGTGATCCAGTAAGTACTGTACGATGGAGAGCCATCCGCGGGAACAGGCCTCGTGGAGTGCGCAGTAACCTGCATTATCCCGATGATTCACGTCACACACTTTATTCTCCAGACAGTACAAAACCACCTCCTACAGCGAGCGGGAGAGAGACAGAAGACGAGCGGTTACTATGGTGCAGCGAGGAATGAAATTCATTAAACACCATTAAAGAGCGCAGAGAAAGAGAGAGACAGGCAGAGAGCAGACAGACAGTTCCGCCCAGAGCTGATTATTGATGTGTGAGGTATCAGGGGCTTTACAGACGAATCCTGCCCCAAGCCTGCTGTTCACTTTCTATACGAGACGTCTGAGACGGCACTGTGCATGTGTGTGTGTGTGTGTGTGTGTGAGTGAGAGTCTGCAAGAAGCAGCAGTGTAGGAGCGACTTTAAAGGCAGGGGAAATGTGAATGATGTTTGCCCGTGTGAAACCGGCTGCCACAATGATGGTGTTGGCCACAAGTTTTCCATATTTTCAGATATTTTGGTGCCTAGATATATGTCTAGAAGTCTCACCAGAGAAGCCTTTCAACATCAACCCAAGGTAAAAGAACCCAGTAAAATGCTAAGGTTGTTGTTATAAGGTTGCTAGGGTGTTCCGAAAGGTCATTGGCATATTGCTTTGTTGTTTGCTATAGGGTTTTTTGAGCAGTCGTTAGAACTTTGCTGTGTGGTTGCTTGAAGGAGGATCTCAAATGATATTCGAGGTTATTTTGAATTGTGCTAATCTAGAACACCCTAGCAACCACAAACGAACATCCAAACAACTGCTCAGAACCCCCTAGCAACCACAAAGGAACATGTCAGCAATCGCTCAGAATGTTGCCTTTGTGGTCGCTAGAATATTCTGGGCTGGAACAATTCAAAAGACCCTAGAATTCTATCATTTGAGAACATCCTTCAATTTTGCCAGTTATATCGTCCATCAGGCAAACTGTGCAAGTCAGTTTACGAAGAAAAGTAATACCATAGGTTTACTCAGATTTCTGCGATTTGGCATTACAGTAGTTGAAACACACAACGAAAGTTATTAATATGTATTGTCCCATTCGCACTTCCCGCCATTCCCGTCCGCTGGTTAAGTACAATGTCTGGAAGAGGCTGGAATTACAGAGAGCCCTCGCAGAATTAATATGAGAGTTCTTCTGCAAGCTCGGGTTTAAAGGAACTCCCACATCCATCACCGCGAGCCGAGTCCTCATGCACGGCAGCAACAAAAACAAGCGCACACACACACACACAGATGGGCTGGAGAGGGGAGGGCCGGTGTCCGCTCAGCGCTCAGATGAATGAGGGCATTAGGATTCAGGAGGCGTAGCACTCGCACTTCAACCCTGGCAGCATCTCAGAGAGTGCATTCAACCCCTCCCCCGACGAAGTCGCACAGTGGTACGACCTGCCCCACGCTGCTGCCAGCAGCTCTGCCTCGCGCTTCCCGCCGGCTCCGTATCCAGGATACGGCATGCCGCCGGCACGACTGAAAAAAAACCCAAGCCGTTAGCAGGGGCGCCGAGCCGTTAACAAGCCCAAACGGGAAACTCTCGCTCCAGTGCGGATGTTCGCTCCCCTCAGCCTGGAGAGGTGGACCAAAACACACGGAAGGTAAAACATACACACACACACACACCTAGCACGCTCAATTACCGAAAGCGAGCCGTTGTTCAAGGGAGAATTTCTCTATTTCTGTTTATGTTTCCATCGCCTCATTCCCTTTCCAGCGAGGTCTCTCTCTTTCTCTCCTGCCTCAGGGAGTTCCTCAGTGGGGATGTTTGCAGGCAGGAGAGCTGAGTGTTACATTAAACAGACAATAAAGCCGTGTTACACAGCCTAGCGAGAAAAAGATTTGTCGTGATTTTCTCCTCAGAACTGCTCTTTGCTGTAGCGTTTCCTCCCCCGCTGTCCCCTGCTAAAACGACTCCCAGCTAACAACTGCAATCAATGCATCATTCAAGACACTTAACCCCTTCACAACAGCAATCCCACAAAACAAGACACAGGCCAGCTCAAGACTGAACCCGACGTGCAGCCATTTTACCACAACCTCAAAGCCTACCCACATCATAAAAAATAAAAGAGCAAGAACTACAGCTCGCTTAGGGAGAAAGACACTCGGACAGGAAAAAGAAGGGGAAGCTTTACAAGGCAGACCTGAACTGAAACCAGTCTGGGTCACTGCTAGTCTGGAGTCAAATTCGGATGCTGGCAGCCCCCTTAAAACCTGTGATTCAAGTTCAAACTCAAGTCTAGAATTTCAAAGCTCCAAGGAAAAAACTGGATTCTGGAGCTCTAAAACACTTTCTGATAAATTCTAAAAGTCTGATGTAGTTGAAAAGGGGCTTTTGATGCAGTATATGGCACATTTTTAAATTCAGAGGTAGTTGAGAAACCTATCCAGAATGGCTGTTTATAAGAATTCCAGAATTCCAAAACAGCTAAGAGTTCTAGAATTCACGGGCAGTTGCTCAATATTTGTGGAATTCTGAAACTCTTCATTAAGTCACAGAATTCTAAGACAGCTGATAAATAGTTCTAGAGTTCACATGCAGTTAAGTTATGGAATACGGAAGTACTTGAAATTTGAAAGCAGTTGATAAAATGCTCTAAAATAGAAGCAGTTATTAAAGAATTTTAGAACTCCAATGCCGTCTTAATTCTGATTGACCATTCTAGAATGGGTTTTATAAAGAGTTCCAGCATTCTAAAACTGCTAATAAAGAGAATTCTCAAGCAGTTTATAAAGAGATCCAGAATTATAAGACCTCTATTAGCTAATTCTGAGATTAATTCTAAAGCTTTTTGAACTCTGAGACAGTTCAAAAACTGCTATAGAATTGAAGCAGTTGTGTGTGATTTTTTAAGTCTAATGTGTAGTGGTTGCTTAATGATCCTCTGGCTACGCACAGTGCTGACGAATATTCTAATTTTACATGCAACTCAGGAAAAAACAGCCTTCAGACTGAGCAGACGTCACGTTGCATCGGAAAGTGAGCGGCTAGGGAGAGAGACAGACAAAAAACGACAAGAAATAAAGAGCAGGATATGCGGAAGGGGAAAAAGGAGCGCCGAAACTCCCTCAGCATGGTTTTAGTTGAGAGAGCCATGGCTGGAGTGGGAGTTCTGATAACAGAGAGAAAAGGGTTGATGTGGCCTCCACAGAAGAAGTGCATCATTAACGGATGAGGAATTTCCCTGACAGCCGGCCAGGACGGTACTGAACGTGCGGACGAGTGTGAACGCGTACATGCGCAAATGTGACATGTCTCGCTCAGCCAGACCTTTGACGGAATGGCAGCTTGCAAACCAGTTTGTTTTTACATGCCATTTAAGGGTGGGTTTATCTTACATAGACTGTACCTAAATAATAGGCAACAAAATTCTAAAAATCTGTCAAAGAACTGGAACAAAGAAATCCAGTTATTAGTTCTCCCACAAAAAGCAATCATTGCATTAACCAGGTACCTGAAAAAAAAAAAAACTATGCGCCCTTTGTACCGGAAGTTGCATGAAGTTAGCCAATCAGTTTTGTGCTTGCCAAGTCAAGAAAATGCTTTCCAGTTTCATGTGCAATATGCATCCGAATGTTAGCGAGCAGACTTTGGGCGGTCTGGAGGCGTCTGTGGCCGAGACTGCGAGATATAACTGCCGTTGCTCTGAAAGTTGAAGGTCTGTATCCTGCTATTTGCTCAGGCTTGGCAGACAGTGACAAAACAGGGCGCGACACACACACGCCTCACTGACCCTCTGTATACACACACACATACACACTTTCTGCTGGTTACTAAACTGCAAACATTCACACGTGAACACTATTGCTATTAAAGTGATAGTTCACCCAATAATTAAAATTCTGTCATAATTTATTGACTCAAGTCGTTCCAAACTATGACTTCTTTTGTGTCCCAGAGGAGTGCGTACATTTCTGTTTTTAGGGGGTGTGGGGGCACTGAGACATTTTTCTAAATATCTTCTTTTGTGTTACACAGAAAAAGGTGAGTAAATGACAGAGCTTTAATTTGGGATTGAACTATGCCTTTAAATAAACTCAACCTCAAACTTTCGCTATTTTTTCCCCCTAAAATATGCAGACTGCAAATAATCTGAGAGGGAATTTAGATCAGACTAGGTTGCAGTCAATGCATGCGACAGGGTTATTTCAGGTCACAGACTGCTTTGCGGTCGTCATCTAGATCAAAAGATCCGCTTGCACGCAATCCTTAGTACGCGGCCTTGAACGGACAGCCTGACCATCGGACACGCTCATGCAGTCAACTGTGGAAAACACGCAGGTTTTTCCACTTGCGCTCGGTTAATGCCTGAAATGCAAGCCAAAATGACTCAATCACAGGCGCGCGCACAGAGAGAATCGCTCAAAGGCGCCCGGGAGTTTCATCAAGCCAAGAACGGTTTGTTTTGAAGGTGCGAGCCCATGAGAAAATGGAAACGAGAGCGCGCGTAAAACTACGTGCCGTTTGCATGTTTACTGCAGTTGCGCTGGGACTGAGATGGAGTGCCACGTTTAGTGTGTGAACTCTCGTTCTCTAGCGCTCTGAGACACACACACACACGGAGCAGCTGCCACGGTCTGTGTTGAAAGGCTCGGCCGCGCAGTCATGTCATATTTCCGAGCTCTGGCAGCGCCGCGGAGCTGCTCGTGGCTTAACACACACACACACACACACACAGAGAGAGAGAGAGAGAGAGAGAGCGCTGGCAGCTCAGTGCGTTGCTCGCGGCTTATCTCTCTCACACACACACACACACACACACAGAGAGAGAGAGAGAGAGAGAGAGAGAGAGCGCGCTGGCAGCTCAGTGCGTTGCTCGCGGCTTATCTCTCTCACACACACACACACACACACACAGCAAGAGAGCGGCTTCCTGTCTGAGGCAGGAGCGCAGGAGGGGGACGGAACGAACGAAGACTAGAAAAACAAGCCGCTGTCGACTGACAGAAAAAAAACACGCGCGGACGGAAGGTCTGTCCCCACCTGCTAAGGGCCGTCGTGAGGGTGTAGAGAGGGAGGAGAACGAGAGAGAGAGAGAGAGAAATGAGGAATACAGGGTGGGAAGGATTACATTTTATCTCGCTTCCTCTGACACACACACATGCCGAGTGCCCTCCGCTCCCCCACCGTATCTGTGGCGCACGCACAGCCCCGCGAGAACAGCCGCCTTTAACCGATGTCACCAAGCGCATTTATAAAGCCATTAGAGCAGAATTAGACCCCGAGCGCCAGCGGGGAAAATCACAAAGCCCTGAGACTCAGCGGTAACGAGAGCCCACGCTCTCGACAAGCGTTCGAGAAAATCCACCGAGCTCTCTGAGATCTGGGAGAAAAGCTCATTAGGGAAAAAAGCTGTTTAGCTATTAGTAAAAAAATAGTTTGGATGTTATTAAAATACAGTTCAGCTATCCGTAAACAGTTTAGCTATAGTAAAAATATTTTTGGTATTATTTCGCCGTTAGTTTATCTATTAGCGAAGAACAGTTCAGCATTCGTACACAGTTTAGCTAGGCCTATTTTTAAACAGTTTAGCTGTTTGTACACACAGTTTCTATTTCTAAACACTTCAGCTAAATTGTTGGTGTTTATACACAGACAGATTATCTATAACCGAAACAATGTAGCAGTTTGTCAAAAAAATGTTGCTTGTAGGCTAATAAATAAAACTAAATTATATGAATAACTAAACGAAGTTAAACATAAACTGTTCAGCTTTTCATAAAAAAACATGTATATTTGGAAAATTTAGATATTCGTAAAAATACTTTAGATACTCACTTACGATTATCTATTAGTAAACAACCGTTTAGCTATTTGTACACACAGTTTAGCTATTTTTAAAAAGTTTAGCTATACAATTTACAAATGTGTCACAGTTTTGCTATTAGTGAAATATTGAGCTATTCGTAAACATTTAGCTATGCATAAGCAAGTGTAAGCTATTCATATACACTTGAGCTATTCATTAACAATTTAGATATCAGTATTTTTTTACATATAGTTCTCAGTTCATAGTTTATCTGTCAGTGAAGAAGTTTAGCTATTTTTAAACAAGGTTTAGCTATTTTTAAACAGTTTAGCTAAATATAAATTGCCAAAGTGTTTAGCTACTAGTAACAATATAGCTCTTCGTAAACTGTATTTAGTTATTCATATTCATAAACAGTTTATATTTTCTTAAATAAGGTTTAGCTATTCATAAACAGTTTAGCTAGCTACTAGAAATATTTAGGCCTAAAAAAAAATAATCTGAATTTCAACTTTAACAACAAAATACAAAATGTACAAAATGCCAGTTCTTTCTTTTCTGTGAGAACTGTCAGCCTTTTTTGTGGTTAGATATGAAGAAAAACCACCCTCCATTTCCATGGGCCGTTAATGGCGGGCGTTGGTTTGGGCAACGAGAGATCGGGAGGTGCGCGAAACGGGCGGCTAATGGCTTAAAACAGCGCGTGTTTAGCACCTTCAGCCCAATGATTAATTAACGTGGAGATTACGGAGTGCACTTGTCAGATCGCTGATTGGACCTTAATGGCAAAGAGCCATTCTGCCTGAGAGCAGAATTACCGACAGAGTCTAGCAACCGCAGCAGAATCAGAGAGAGAGCAAGAGATGGATAGGGCTCTTTCACACACTCACACACACACAATGATAGATTTCAATCAGCACACAAAGGCCAGTTTTGTCTGAGTCATAAAAGAGGGAGGCAACAACCAAACACAAGTGTAAATAAGCAGCATCGAGAGAGACGTCAGCGCCGGCGGAATATAATGAAAGAGTGTGTGTGTTGCAGTAAAACTCTTGGCTTGAGAGCTAAAGGGAGGTGAAAAACGCAAACAAGCGAACAAGAGACGTTGGGGGAAGGGAACTACAAACGCGTGTGTGTGTGTGTGTGTGTGTCAAAGCATGCGGTGGTGATGGAACCGCCTGGCCACTTCAAGCACAAAACTTACAAAATACACAGACACACAGCAAGGGATGGAGCACAATGGAACGTGGCATCCCTAGTTGCGAGAAAACAAACCCACAGACACATGTGGATGCACGTTATAGGCAAAAGGAGAGAAAAGCGGAAAATAGCAGATGGGAAAACCGGGGGGGGGGGTCTAAGCGTAAAACTAGCTTGATTCCAACACCACCAAATCGTGTTCTATTCTGGAATGGCACCACTGCCTCAATGCTAAAAAATGCTCCGTAAAATGCAATAAGAAACTTTCCCTTTCAGTGGAATTCAAGGCACCGCTGCGGAGCGAGAGAGGAAGGGGGGGAGGGCTGGGGAAGGAGAGAAATCATGCGCTCGCAGCAGTAATCGCTCATTTCCTGTTCTCCGTGCCAGTCCTTTCAGACGCACTGCCGGAACTAATCCAGCTCCCCATTAATCTGCCCAAATTGGACACGGAACGCCGCGCCATTCCAGAACCTACAGAACCACCGTATTCCAGAACTATGGAATACTGTCAAATTCCAGAACAGCATGGAATCTACTAAACAATGAGATCAGTGCAAGTTTTGTTGCATTACAAAAATACTGAACACCGCAGAGATATTCTACGATATTTAAAGACAACATGAATTTGGTGTTTTAATAAATAATAAAAGTCGCTAGTCTTCTTACCCATAATTCATCAATGCACATTATTCTACACAAACTTTAACTAAATAATAATATCATTCTTTGCTTCTAAAAAAGACGTGGAGAAAAACTGCAAAATTTGTAGTAAGGACCATAGAGTAATATAGCGTTGCTAGAACGTTGCTAAAGCATTGCAGCACTCCTTCACAATCAACAGAGTAACACAATCAAATTTTGATAGGTAAATGCAACAATATTTACTATAAATATTCAGTTTCTTTGATAAAACATGCAATATTGCGAAAAAGATAAAAGCGCTGCAAATACCATTTCAAGTTGTCTTTAGGAACACTGCAGTGTTGCAAAAACACCAAAACACTCTACCGACATTCGTGTTAAACTCAAAAAAGACTGAATACAAGATCAGAGACGGTGTGCGAAGGGTTAAGGTTTTCAGGTTCGACTGAGAGAAAGAGCAAGGACGCGACGGAGAAAGCGTGAAAAACAGCGTGCCTGCGAAAGCACGGGAATGAATGCGAGCGAGAAGGTTTGAGTGGGAGTGCAAAAGCCGGAAGGAGAAAGAGATGAGACGGCGCGTGTGTGTGTGTGTGTGTGAGCGAAAGGGAGAAAAAAAATGGTGTGTGTGTGTGCATACGCACGGCAAGCGATCGCTCTGTGCCTGTCAGGGGCTCTCGCATGTCAGACTCAGTCTCACGCAGGAATAATGAGATGCGAAGAGAGCAGGAGAGGGCAGCCGGAGAGAGACGGTCGCGCACACACACGCGCGCTTACCTCATATCCTAGCCGCGCAGCTCGCTGCAGTAGAGTCTCGCCTGCGTTCTTGTTGACGATGAGTCGGCGCGCTTCGGGCGGCATGGGCCTGCTGACTGGCGGCTCTGCTGACACTGGAGGTGCGGGGGCGACCGGAGGTACGGGTACGTCCGGAACAGCACATGGAGGGGTCGGGGGTGCCGCGGGTTGGTAGGCAGGGGAAGGGGGACGGGGTTTGACCGGAGAAATCTCGTAATCAGAAAGAGTTGCTGGCTGCTTCTGGGCGGAACGTTTCACCACCTGACGGGGGAATAAAAATGAGTTACTTTACAAGACCTTTGGATATCACACAGATATTCAAGTCATAGTACGTGGCGGCACAAACAGGGAAAGGCAGGCGTTCTTTACAAAGACAGAGCGGACAAAAGAGTGACAGAGCTACACTCGCTTGGTGCCAAGAGACAGGCGGGATGGAGCGCTAATTAATCACAGCGACAAGTTCATAGTCAGCGCTGCGGTATAATCAGAGAGACCGAAATTTGAAATTCGAAACATTTGAATGTGAAAATGTGAGCTGTTCCTAAATAAAAAATGTTTTGCAGTAGTGGAAAACTTAGCCCGAACAGCAGTGCAGGAAACGCTGTTTCCCACCATAAACCAAGAACAAAAGTGTGACTGTCAACAACGGTTCCTCGCGCACACACCCCGCATGGTCAGCAAGGTTATTTTTGGCCTGCAGTTAAACATGCCGAGACAAACAGAGAGACTATTTACACCAGTACAATCCATTAACACGTTTTAAACTGAAAAAACGTGCCTCTTCCCACATCGAGCGCTTCTCTGTTTTCGGCTCTAGGCTGCGTGCTTGTTTGCGAGCTGGATGGAAAGCTGCAGACGCCTATCCGTCAGCGAGCGTGTTCCCCGGCAGGGAAAGTTAAACAGGAAACAACGGAAGACTTTGGCTCTCTCCCACTCGCTTTATCTCGGATGAGAGCTGTGTGTGTGTGTAGGCCGCGAGTTCATGCGAGCAGACTGAAGGTCGGGAAGGGGGGGCGAGCGGGGCGGGAACTCCACCCACCCCAGAGGAGTTCCACAGCGCAGCAGCTGTCAGAGTAAACACACACACACACAGCGCACGCACATACACGCTCTGCCTGGTCCGTAACAACGCAAAGAAAACAAGTCTTTTAAAATATGACGATTTACATTTTCTTGTGTGTCTCATTGAGGACATACAGATTAGACCGATCAAGATTAACCCGACCACTAAAATATTTTCTCTCTATATGCCGATAGATAGATAGATAGATAGATACTGTAGATAGATAGATAGATTTATAAATTCTTTATTAAATAACAAAATTATTATTAATTGTTTCCTTATTTCAAATTTATTTAATAGTAATAATAAATCCTAATACATTATTATTGATCAACAACAATAATAAATATATTTATAATAAGAAAGAAAATATGTATATAATAACAATAATAATAAATGTGTATATATTATATATAAATGTATAATATATATATATATATATATATATATTTTTTAAGAAGAGATAGAATAAATGTATATAATACTAATAATAACAACAACAAAAACAACAATTATCACTATTAAACTGTTTCATTATTTTATCAAATGTAATAATAAAAATAATAATAATAAATAAATACTGATAATATTTATATTTATTATATTAATAATAGGAAGAATTAGAAGAAATGTGTATTATAAAAATAATAATTTTATTTTTCCAATATTTTGGATTTTTTGTTTTAAGTAAAAAGATAAAACATACAAAAAAATTAAAGAAAAGGAAAAGGTAAGGAAAAATATACACATTTCAGCAAACCAATAGACATAAACTGTTATGAGTCATTTTTCCCAATTGAGGACGTCCCGTATGTCCCCAAAGGCAGGTTTCGGAAAAAGTAGTTCACTTTGCAAACCAAGTAAACCCGCACACACTGTATCGTGTAAACACCTACATAATATTTTCATAGAAGTGTGTTTGTCTGCTGTAAACGCTGTGGACTCAAGGTGTGTGTATTTTGTGCTCGGCTGCAGAACGCAGGCTGTGTGTGTGTGAGCACTACATCTGCGTGTGGGGAGAACGCAGGCGGTGTTATTTAAAGAATGCACAGCGAGTTCACTGGGGAATCATTTTCCTTGACTGAGAGAGAAAGAGACCAGCTTCTGACCCGGCCTTCACTTCTCCCCTCCCCCTCGCTTGCGTCTCTCCGCTGGGAGTCTGTCTTTCAGCACGAGAGGAGGTCAAAGCAACCGCACTCTAAACACACACGCTATGACCCCCTCCCGCGTCCGTTGAGCCGTCCCAGAGAGCCGCGGTGCTTCCCTAATTGGGATGATTAACATTGTTGTGATTGGAGACACGTTTTTAAACGGTTCCTCGCTGAGCCCGGGGAGAACGCTTGGGTTGTGAGCCAAAGCAAAGAGCACCGCTAGCCTGTCTCACGCAGACAAAGAAAGGACGTTCTCTTGTGCGGATAAACGAGCACCTCGACCTTCTGTGATAGCACCGACATGTGCCTCCGCTCTTACCTTGTGTTGGTGGGCGGGGCTGAGTACAGGGCACTCCTCATTGGTTGACTGCGACAGCATCCTGCGCTCCTGTTGGCCGAGGTGCTTGGTCTTGCACTGCCGCTTGCCCTTTGGCTTTTCAGGGTCGCCATGCCGACGCAAACGAGATGGGAAGGTGCCGTCGGGGTCCGGAGAGGGCGAGGAGGATCCCAGTGACTTGCGGTGCTCCTTTAATCGCTGCCGTTTTTCCGAGAGGTGAGATGGAATCGAGGAGGAAAACTTCCGTATGGTATCGGCACAAAAGCCATCAGAGAGAACAGGAACTGCTAGAGAGAAAGAGAAAGAGAGGGATTAAAAGAGTTGGCTAATATTACACTCATGTTAAAATCGGAAAAGCTGAACATTTTTGGCCCGTTTCTGCATTGATTGTGGTGGAGAATCTACGTAATTCTTCAAAAAAATTAAAATTTGATAAAATGTATTAAAATTAGCTGAGAATGTTACAGTGGGATGAAAAAAAAACTTTTGTTTGTGCTGTTCCTACACAGATTGTGGTGAAAAAGCAATGTAATTCTACAAAATGTGAAAATTTGGTAAATGTATTAAAATTAGCTGAGAATATTGCAGAAGAATAAAAGGAAAAAATTAGCTGAATTCAGGTAAATGAAAGAAAAATAAACAAAATAATTAATATTTAATTTCTGCACCAATTGTGGAGGAAAATCTATGTAATTCTAAGAAAATGTAAAAAAATTGGTAAAATGCGTTCAAATTAGCTGAGAATACTACAGTAGAATAAAAAAAATCAGTTGAATGAACAAAAACAAAATATTTAATAAACATTCAAATGGTGGGAGAGAGATGAACAAACATCTGAACAGTTGTTTGTACCTTTTCTGCACTGGTTGTGGTGGAAAGTGTAATGTAAGAATTATATTATGTTAAAATTTGCTGAAAATATTACAATAGAATGAAACGAATTCAGCTGAATGAGACAAATGGACAAAATATTTAATGAACATTCAAAGGGTGGGAGATACATTAAATGCAAATGTTACAGTGCAAATGTGTTGTCAAAATAATAAAATGCATAAAATAAATAAAAATACTTCAGAATTTTGTAGCCGCAGATTCTATGAACATACTAAAAACTTTTGAATTGTAAATTCTGCAATAACTAATTTCACAGAAAATATAACTGGAAGGAAACAACACAAAAATATCAAGAACACAAATTTGGGATTTACGGTTTGTGCGTTTGCGAGAGATTTCGTCCCGGGCAGCACACACAAATATCAAACTGACAGAAGCTTCCTTAAAGTCTCATTAGGTAAATCAGACTGACAGCAGTAGAATGAACGGCAGCAGGCTGACCGCCTTATGAGGGACGGACAAAGGACGAAAAGATTTACAAAAATTGATGCATCCTTTCCTTCGTCTGCTTTCTATTTTGCATCACGTGACCAGAGCTCAAGCAAAAGAGGCACGTTTAAGCGATAACATCAACCGACGGAGAAGGACGGAAGGGAAAAGAGGGAAAACATGAAAGGAAGAGCAAGATAAGAGAGGGAAATCAAATGAAAAGGGAAGCAACAGCGAACAGAAAAGGAGAAATGACGGACGGACGTAAAAGTGGAAGAATAGAGAGAGAAATACAGCAGCGAGGGAAAGAGACGATGAAAGGGTGAGCGCAAGGCCGAGAGAGGGAGAGAGAGAGAAACCGAGCACGCTTCACATCTGTTCCATTATTCATCATATTCCCCGTTCAGTCACACACACACATAAAGCCAGCGAGAGCCCCACCACGCAGAGGAAATTTCTCTCACGCATGCAAGCAAGAACAGAGGACGCCAAAGACAGAAGACCACATAGCCAACAAAAACACGTACTACCAACTACCAAAACATCAATAATATATATATATATATATATCAGCCAGGCCAAGTATCAAATTTGGGCGATAACCAGATTTTTGCTAACAAATGTTCTCACAGGCTTATAAACCGATAAATAATATAAAAATATAAAAACAAGATAAGTGTTTGTTTTAACAGTACATATTCAAACTTTCCATTAATTTGTTACATCGTTTCAAATTTTGTCGAATGTTTGCAAATTTGGTAGAATTTTAGCAAATTTTGTTGTATTTTTGGTAATTTTGTGTCAAACTTTTAGTGCAATTTTAGTAAAATAAGAAAAATTTGTATGCAAAATGTACAAGTTTTGTTTACCAACTGATACATTTAAGTAAATACTGCATACATTTTTACATTCACTAAGAAAAAAAAAACTATCAGTTTTGTATCTTCACATTCTTGGTGAATTGAGTAATTGTGTAAAATAAACATTAGAAATTTTGCGTACCACCAAAAAAACTTGTAACAATATTTCTCATTTGCAACCACAAAAACTATTGCAGCAATTTCCCTCGCCCTGATATCTAGATATTGCCTAACCGAAAACAATATCCCAAAAAATGACCACTACTACCAATACTTACATGCACGAATTTACACAAGCAGTAAATTCACAAATCATATCCTCACCACAAAATCAGATCCATCACACATCAGCGGCCTCTGCTGTGATTTGGTTTGGTAGATGAAGCTGGCAGATCTAATAGATCGACCCGAGACAAAAGCACCTTAGAGAACCTTCAACACGCAGACCACCAACTGTGCAACTGTTCGTATTTGGTGTGTGTGTGCGTTTGCGCACAAGAACCCATCCTCATGGGCAAACTGTTCCAGCCTGCGTAAAGTGCTCCTCTCCTTCAACAGGCTAATTAAAGTCCTACCCCGAGAACCCTTGAGACCGGATTCACCGCACCTACCCCACACGCACACACATACACGCACAGAAGTGTGCGTGCTCTGCAACCTAAGTGAATCACTCAATTAGCAAAAGGGGAGCAAAGACCTTAATGCCTTTAAAAATCAACAGAACAAAAGCAGCATGCTAAAAACGCACACACACACACACACACACACCCTGGGGCTTACAGTGGAGAGTCGTGCATCACTGGCATGCGTGTCTTGTCCCTCACACCTCGTCATAGACAACACAAATTAGCCTGCGTGTGCGTACCAATTCCCTCGGCTGAAGAGCGAGAGTATGTGTGTGTGTGGTGGGAGACGGATTTTGACAGGGACATCTGGGGAATATTAGCCTCCCATTAGCACGCAACTGGGCACACACACACACACACAATGCATTAAGTAGCAAACCATCTCTCAGCTTGAGTAAAAGCAAGATGCATATGTATAGGACATATTACTCACACGCACAGAGTGAGGGATAGAATGAGATAAAGAGTCTCATCTCTCGTCTTGCTGCTCTCTAATCCTCCTGACAGAACGCCAGCACAATATCCAGCAGCCAAGATACTGACGGGCAGCCTCACACACACACACACGTTGTTATTTGCACAGTTGTGGAATCTCATGGCTCATTACTCTGCGGCATGCGCTTTCTCGGCGATGCTTTTATACCAACAAGGAAGTGAGCGCCTGAGAGTGTGTGCGCGTGCGAGCGAGTGCGAGCGTGGCTTGTCAATCAACAAGAATCATTATTGCTATCCCAAAGCCGCAGACACAGGGCGACGTGCTCTGCTTTCCTCTAATCTGCCTCTCCCTACTGCCTCGCTCTCGTCTTTCACCTCAGTTCTCCCCTCAGAGCTACGTATCCTCTTTTCATCTCTTTCACTCCTTCTCTTCCACCCTTTCCCTCTGCTTTCTAACAGCCGTTCGTTCCATTTCTCTTTGCGTCTCATTTGTTCACGCTGCTTGTGTCTCCCCGCTCAGTTCTCTTCTTCTGGGTCCTTCTCTGACCTGCATAACTTAATGAGACTTAGTCTTAGCTTAGAGCACCATTTACAGATCTGCCAATCGAAGGAAACAGGGTGTAGTATGTAGGGCATAGTATGCAGAATTTAGTATGTGAACGGATATATGTGAAAGGACGTAGTTTGTATAGTACAGA
This sequence comes from Schizothorax lantsangensis, assembly GCA_027422415.1. Taxonomy (NCBI): domain Eukaryota; kingdom Metazoa; phylum Chordata; class Actinopteri; order Cypriniformes; family Cyprinidae; genus Schizothorax; species Schizothorax lantsangensis. Next base: position 15,393,892 of record CM049843.1, on the reverse strand, counting down.
AATAGTATGTAGGATGTAGTATACATGTGGATATAGGCAACATTATATAGTAAGTAGGGTGTAGTGTATACCATGTAAAGTGTAGTGTGTACTATACTAGATGTGAGAAGGTTGTATGCCATAGTATGTAGTTTAAAGGACACAGACTGTAGTATGTAGGAGGTAGTATGTTGATTATAGTGAAAGGACATAGTTTGCAAAATATAGAAAGGTATAGTATGTAGGACATAGTATACGTGTGTAGGGTATAGACTGTAGTATATAGGGAACTTTACATTCTAAGTATGGTGTGTTGTATACCATGTAAAGTGTAGTATGTAGATTGTATGCCATAATACGTAGTTTTAAGGATACAGATTGTAGTATGTATTGTGTAAAACCCAGTATGTAGGAGGTAGGATGTAGTATGTACGGCATATGTAAGGTAAATGTCAAAGGCTGTAATCTATGTTGGATGTGAGGCCATAATATTTAGGGTGTAGGGAATAGTTTGCGGGAAACAGGGTGTAAAAGGTAGTGTACAGAGCATAGACTGTAGTTTATAGGGTGCAGTATGTAGTTTGTACCCTACAAAGAGAGATACTACATAGACTGTATTGTGTAGAGTGCAATGCATAGGACATAGAGATGCAGTATGTAGGGTATAGGGCATAAAGTGTAGTATGTAAGCCATCTGTAGGGTGTAGTATGTAGTTTGTGGTGCATAAGAAACAGCACTCTCTGTATCGGCATTCTTTACCTGAATGGTTTGTGGCTAAAAGAGGAAACTGTTTAGTCATGCAAATTAAACAGGATAACAGACGACAAAACCAATTTACACCATTGTCCCTTGCCATCTTAAATTTGAGGTCCTCTTGACACAAATGTCCTCTAAAGATTTTCACAGACAGGCTTCTCTGTTCTACCCAGAATGCTCTGCTTTTCACTTACAACCATGCATTTACATGAGACAGAATGAGAAGACGTACCTGTGTCGGACTCTGTGTATTCCAGCTGGTCCTTAGTCCAGCCTTTCTCCACTTCTGCTTTCCTCTTCACCCCCTTCTCTTCAAATCCATTCGCTTTGACCTTTCGATCCACAGCAGGGACACCGTGGGTGACTCTCGGGAACTCTGAGGGGCAAGGGTCAAGCTTTTCCCTCCTGGCGGTTTGGAATTGTGGAAGAGAGGCTTTGGATGTGGGAGACAAACCCATGTTGGGAGCCCCGAATTGTGGCCTGTCATGGTTGAGCTGCCCCTGTCTATCCCACAGTTCCTGGAGATTATGGAGGTGGCGGGGTTTACTGAGCCGAAGACCCGTCAACTCGATACACACCTTCAGATTCTTCACCTCCTGCTCGGAGGGCTGCGGCCACACGTCTGTGGAGAGAGATAGAAGCAATCTGTTTATACCTTGTATTAACATTCAGCTCGGATGATCCGATCTTAAGTGGTCAGCTGGGACGATTTGCTGGATATACCTGGATTTACTATGCATCTCAAATCAGAAGGGTAGGTTCTGATTTTGTGACCGGTGTTGGGAAGGTTACTTTGGAAATGTAATAGGTAAATTACAAGTTACCCTATTTAAAATTTAATAAGTAGTGTAACTATTTCTATTACTTTATTAAATGTAACTGATTGCATTTGATTACTTTTTGAGTACTTTTCTAAATTTCTAACAAATGTTTTCAAATGTTAATCATTTTGAAACTTTTAAAGGGTTAACCTTACAGTAGTAATCAACACTAATTACTGTCAGACTTCAAAATCCTTCATCACTTGAATTAAGATGATCATTTAATTTTAAAGCATAACCACCACAAAATCAGACTTTAACACCTCTTTTTACTTTGAGATCAGTCTGAGGTTAAATACAGATTTAAAATCAGAAGATAGTTTAATAGATTTTAAATTAAATATTTGCATAGCTAGGAACAGGAAACACTGGCATCTAACAATGCTTTGAAAAAAAAAAAAAAAAAAAGTTAATCTTAAAAAATAAAGCATATAAACAAACCCAAATAGGGAATAAAATGGTTATCAAATAAGCATGTGTCCTAAACTCCTGAAACATTGGTGCCTCATATTTTAAAGCAGTCAATGGAATTTGGGGGGGGAGGGAATCAATCAAATCTATACGTATTAGAAAATATTCAGATGTAACCCCCTTTGTAAAGAAAATTAACATTTTCATAAGTAGCTGTAATTTAAATACACATTTAAGTAAACAGATTACAGTTACATTTATTTTGTAATTAAATTATGTAATTCTGTTACATGTAACTAGTTACTCCCCAACACTGTTTATGACTACATACACTGCGTACTAAACTGTGCCCAAATTTGTTGTTCTGGCATAATAAGCATGTGGTTATATGAATCATTAGCTGTTGCTTGACTGACACATTTAGGATGCATTAGGCTGTACGCTGATCTCCGACCACCAAACGTTCACAATGCATCCCCAGAATTGTATCGTAATGCATCTCCACAATGCACTGCAACCCATTTACAGCTGAATTTAGCGATGTTCACTTGTGTCAGTGCATAGTATTAACAAAGGGTTGCGCACTTAGAGCAGGAATTGTTTTCCAATTGTTAACAGAGTTGTTTCCTTCTAGAACACAAACACCCACCCGTTTGATAGCTTTTAAATGAAAGTACAGAGCTGAACAGACACCCACGTTTTGCAGACAAAAACAAGCTTTCTGGGACAAGTTTAAGCGATGCGAGTTTATACAAAGGTTGTTTTGATGTCTGAAAACACCCTTTAGACCGAGCACAAAGAGAGAGTAGGGCAGAGAACGCCCGGCAGTTGCGTTTATTTGGACCATGTGACGGCAATAAACAAATCAAGATGAATCGAAAAGGCCAGCGAAAGGATCAAAGCTGGAGCAAGCAGAGGAAAAGGGAAAAGAGCAGCGAGAGAGTGTGACGTGTCAGGAGGTCAGCGATAAGATGAAAGACAGAGCAGACCATCCACTACTTGGAGCTGGCGGAAAGAAGAGACGGAAAAAGAGGACAGACATGCTGAAGGACATTGGAGAGACAGACAGCTTGGATGTCTACCTGAAATCAGTCTCGCTCTCTTCGCCGCGATGCCATTATCGTCCTCTCCTCTCGTCCGTCTCTCTCCATCTCTCTCTTCTGCGGTGTGCATGCAATCAGGGTGGCCTTGGCTCTGTTCCAAACCCAATGCACGTTTCCTGCCCGTCGCCGTGCCAACAGACCCCTCCTCCTCTCCTTTCACGTCCCTCGCTCTCTTCTCCTCTGCTCGGTGGGAGTGCGGGACATCGGCTGGTGGGCCGCACCGCTGGAGCACGGGAACTCTGTTGTTTGCACATGTTGGCGTTGCACCTGCGTAGCCACACAAACACAATTGCGTTAGTCTGACACATTGCGTCACCGGCATGCAAAGAAAGACCTTTTTCCGAGTTCAAAAGAAGTGCGACAGAGTAGACAGAGAGAGATAGAAAGGAAAAGACTACAGAAAAACAACCCCGTCCCCCTACCCTGGACACTTGCGTTTTTGTGCTAACTACACCACACCCATCCCACACAGGGAGCTAGACGGCAAACAGGGACGCACTTGCTCGCTCGCTCTCTCTGCGAGCTTAAATTAGCCCGAAACATCCGTGCCAAGAGCGCAAGCGGCAACCCAGCTCGAGTCTCCTCTCCCTCCCCCCTTCCTCTCTCTCCTCCCCCTCTCCTGCTTTCTCCCGTTCTGTGTGTGGCAGTGAAAAGCGCTCCTTGAGAATGTCTCCCGGCAGCTAAGAGCAGCAGCGCAGATCAAAGACAGGCGCTAGGCGCTCACGCTCCATACCGCCCGCTTCTCTCTCTCTCACACACACACTCGCACCATATATAGCATCACATACACGTCCTAAAAACATGCACTCACAAATTACCCAGCTAGCTGACACCTTATAAGTCACACATAAACCAAATCTATCAAATTTACCAAAAAATACACATTCCACAAAATTAATAAAAATGGTGCGCAATAGTGCATACAAAATTACTTGATTAACGCGCTCTCGATGTAGAACAGAACTACCTTTATACTGGCCTGGGTAAGAATGCAGCCCACCCTGCCCCGGGCTCTCACAGACACGCACAAAGCATGTGACTAACACCACATGCATCCCATAATTCATGGCAATGTGTGCACCATAGCAACTCTGAACCAAATCAGATCACCATGGTAACACATACGCGTCACCCGGAGAGAGTTAATGTGGCCATTCTGAGAGAGCGAGAGAGAGATGTTGAAGGACAGATGGGGCATAAAAATCAAGAGAGGAACGAAGGACATGAAACATCCTGAAAGGACGCACAAAGTCAAATAAACAATTACTTGAACTGCATTGATTGTTAAATAGAACGTTATTCGACAACTTAGAACTACAGTAGAAGGTTTTCTGTAGCATTTTCACCTTCAAAGCTTCACAGGAACTGCCGGTCTGCCGAGCGCACTCTGTTTATGTAATCCAGAGCGCTGTTAATTGTCCGTGTGGCTGACACACATGCGAGCGTTCACACACACACACACACACACACTCTGACCCACATGCACAGGAAACGCCTCGCCTCTGTGAAAGCCACCAGGGAGAGCGAGGTCACATAGCAGCAAAGTGTTGATTTGGAAATCTGATGGCATTAGGCCATTACCAAAGCTCAAGTGGAAAAAACAAGAGCCAAAACAGCAGAGTGAGAGAGAAAGAGAGAGACGGAGAGAGAGAGAGAGAGAGAGAGAGAGAGAGAGTCAGAGCATGTGCATGTTTATGTGAGCGCTTCCTGTTTGAGGGTGGCGGTGGCGGAAGCCATGTTTACCACGCCGTTTCCGCTGGTTTAACGCTGTAGCAAGGAGCGCCACAGCACAGGGACCGTCCCTAGTGACAAGGGGAGGAAATGTAAGGGGGTTGGGGGGGGGTGAAGCGAGCGCCTGTGAATCTGGGATGGATACTGAAGATCACAGGAGATTGGACAAAGGGAGAGCGGATGAGCGAAATGCATGAAAAAAGGCAGCCTGCGAGCAAGACGAAAGTTAGAGACGTTTCCCGAAAGACAGAGAGTGTGAAACAAAGATAGCCAGAAAAGAGAAAGAAAATAAAAGGGAGCGCAGGAGCGGGAGAGCGCTTGTGTGTGTGTGCGTGAGCATCTTACCGTTGTGCAGCTCGGTGTGATCGGAGAGGGCTGAAAGGGCTGCGGAGGGCCTGGAGCTTGGCTGGCTTCGTTCCCAGTCTCCCGCTCCGTGCTGGCTCTCTGCCAGCTCCCTCTCTCTCTCCCACTCTCTCCCCAGTCCGGGCGCTGCAGACGACACACACCCCTCCTTTTCCTTCAGCTCCAGCTCCGAGAAACGCATCATCGCACGCTACACAGACACACACACACACACAGCACAATCGTGAAACCAGATCCAGTGTTACGAGCACCAGCTGTAAAGCCTGTCTCTCGTGTGCTCCAGTACAACAAAAATAGAGGGAAAAAACAGAATAAAACTTGCATAAAATAAATCTGCAGTGAGAGTAGAACAGGAGCATTAGAGTAAATGCAGCAAATGCATATCAATAACTTATAACAAAATCTAACTGATATAGGTGAAATCAGGGGATTCATTTTACTCATATTTGACCATGCAATTTTCAGGGCCCCTCAGAAAGGGGTAAAAGGAAGGAAATAAAGTCTAACTTCACAACCGCCTGTGGGCGCAAAACCAAGTGTTACTCATTTCAACTGATTAGTAATTTAAAAATAAAATGAACTGACCTCCCAAAACGCAGCTGGTTGACTTAAATTACTGTCCTCTTGTGATAATCCTTCCATCTAAGCAATCAGAATGGGGCTCAATGTCTTTTTCAATGATTTGAATTGAATATTTACACAAAGTTAACACATCTGCAAACAAACATTAACCCTCATACACAAAAATATGGGGAAATTCATGATATAGTTGAGAATGCTAAGGCTTGTTTAAATGATAAAAACTTAAATGTAAGATATGTGGAAATGTGTAGAACATACTGGGCTTATTTAAAAAGGACTTTCCAAAATGTGTGGGCTATCTGAAATTAGGGCATTGTCTTCCATCAGCCTCTCCCTTGCTCTCCCTCCGCTGCGTGACTATGTGTGTGTGCACTAATGACTCTGCCAGTCGGCGAGCGCTCTGCTCGCTGCTGCTGGTAAGAACTCTAATCTTCCCCATCAGGAAAGAATGGGCCGGATTTCACTTAAGCTGGGAGGGCTGCCACCACGCACATGGCTAGTGGGGGCCTAGGGGTGTGCATGTTTAAAGAGAGGAACGGAGTGCAAGATGGAAGCATGTAGGAAAGGGTGTGCGATTATGTTTTGGTATGCCCCGCACACACACACGCACGCACACACCGGTCTCAGGGCTCACCTGCAGGTTAACAGTTGCCTGCAGCATTATGTGCTAGCAAGGCCACGGCATGCACACGCACACACAAACACTCAGCAGCTGAGCTTCGGCACGAATGGGCAAAGCAGCCACAGACGGCACTTTGTTTTAACCCTTTCAGCCGTTGACTGAACCACACACTCAAGTGTGTGTGCTCTTGAACATACACCCAAGTTCTCTCATGCTAACTGTAGAACTGCTGCCATTAAAGCCTGTTTGACAGATTCACAGTAGGGGCCCAAAAACTGCTAGAAAGAGAGAGCAGGAGAGGGAGTGTGGGTTACGAAGATCTGTAATTAGCAAGGCGTTCAATATAACAGAGTGTGGAAGTTAGATACGAGTGCCTGTTCAAAGCCGGAACTAAGGTCATTGAGCTATTTTTAAATAGAAGCTGTAAATCTCAGGATGGCTGGGAACTTTATCTAATTCAATGACAGCTACTGGTACATGAAGAGTTGACCAGGGAACAAAAAATATATGAGGTGTTCTTACATTATAGCACTCTTACTTGACCTTAAGGGATCTGAATGCTTCTCAAACTGAAAGTGTGACAATGACATGTGACATGCTCCAAAACTGCACAAACTTCCCTATTCATCCCAACCGACATGCAAGAATTGCAGAACTCACCTGCAAGGCTCGCTGTTCCCGGCTCAGTTTGCTGGAGTCCGCATACAGCTCAGCGGTGACGCACTTGAAGCGGTCGCCAACATAGCCTGAGGAGTTGGCTATTCTCTTGGCCAAGCTGGATTTCTTGCTTTTTGACAAATCATGTCCTTCCTCCTCATCCTCATGGGACTCTGCATCTTCTGGTACATCCTTGCCCAGGTCCGCATATTGTCGATTAGCATGGTGCCAATCAACTTTGAATTCAGCACCATCAGCTCGAGCCCTTTCGCCGGAGGTTCTGGCACAGCGCAGTGTCTGCTCTTCCAACATGTCAGGTAGTGGGCTATGCTCAGAGGAGCTTTCCTCACTCTGGCTGTGCACAGGAGAGTCAGACTGCTTCTGTGGCCGAGGCGGACTGCATACCTCTGCCCGCCGCTCTGAATCAGTTGGCCAGGATACGGCAGCCTGGCCGGAGCGCAAAATCTGCATGAGCTCTGGCTCTTTCCCCTCAGAATTACTGCCACTCTTATTCCCCATCCCTGTCCCACTGCCGACTGGCTTAGCTGGCTCTTTGCATTTGGCATCGACGGCACTATATTTGTCTGGCTCTGGACTGCCATCTGTGTCATCTTGGACCAGGTCGATACAGACAATCTCCTCTTTATTCACTATGTGAGGCCTGCTCTGAGACTTTGAGCCCAAAACTTCTTGCCTCTTTGACTCCCGCTCAGATTTGTAGCCTGGGTCTGTGTCAGTGATGCTTTGGCGCTTGTACAAAGCCTCATTGTGATGCCAAGGCTTGTCCAGGGGTCTGTGCCTCAGTTCCAGTCGCTCGGTGACTTTGTGGTCCAGGGGCAGGTGGGGAGACATTAGTGGATGGACCATCTCTTGTGAGTCGTGGTAGGTCAGATATTCTCCATGACTGGGTGGGATTCCATATGGGATGCCGGGTTTGGGTGGTAAACGTGCTGAATACAGACTGTTAGTGCTAAGTAGAACTGGATGAGGGTACACTGGCCCTTTTCCTGACAACTGCAAGTGGGAAAGGGAAAGACTCTCGGGTACAGGGTATGATAGATATCTGTTCGAATATGCTAAGCTGGGAGGAAGATAAGTTTCACCCTGAGGCATGTAGAGGTGGCTTGGAGCATGTCCATTCTCCAAATGTGATTGCTGAGGCTTAAAGCCAATTTCAGGGGTTTCAGGTTTTTTGAGTGTCTTTGAGGGCTTTGTAGCTGTTGGGGTCTTTTCTGGTGGGGTGGGAACCGACTTTGGCCATTCTCCATTAATCTTGGGAGAAGGTGAGACAGATGATGGCCGAGATGCTGTAGTCATGACAGTAGGAGCAGAACTTGGGATTGAGCCATTGTTTTGGTCATCAATTCTGGGACAAGAGGAACTTCTTGACTGTGGCACCACATGTTCAAGATTCTTATTCTTGATGATGCTGGAGCCTTTGTTTTGACTTGCCTCAGAGCTGATTGTCTGGGTAGGACTTGGCACCACCCAAGAAGATGGTAAAGTGCTAATTATCTCAGGCCTTTCTGGAGTTTTAGAAGAAGTGCTTACTGTGGAGGATGATGGAGAAAGAGTTTCTTTTAAAAGTTCCCTGTTTGGGGGAAGTCCATATCTGGCAGTAGGGGAATAGCCAAGCTTGGCTAAGGCCTCTAATTTTGGGGGATACCCATTGGTAGGTCCTTCAAAGTCCATGATTTTGGCAGACAGGTCTAAAGGCTTGTCTGCTGGGTCTTTGGTAATATGCCCCTGTTTAGGTGGTCTCTCAGAAGAGGTCTTAACAGGTGAGCTGCTGCTCTTTCTTTCATTCCCCATACCTCTGTTGGACTCCATGGTTGCCTCTTTGGCTTTAGGCTTCTGGCTAGTAGGCCGAATAGGAGAGCGAAGCTCTTTGGACATGCTGCTAATGTAGACAGGGTGAGCAACCGATGGTGAAGATGACGAGGATGAGGAAGGACTTCTGTACAGAGGCTTTTGGAAATCCATAGTGCTATCCACAAGAGGTGGGGGAGGGGGTGGTGTTGCTGCAGGCGGCTGAGAGGGGCGTGGTGTAGGGCGGGGCGGCTGCATTACAAGTGAAGGACATGAGTTTACTGAGACTATGGAACCGGAGCTGCTGCTAACACCAACACTGCTACTGTTGCTAACATTACTGCTAGTGCTGCTTGTGTTTTTGCTGGATGGGGTCCGGATGGACTTGCTGTTGCTGGCACTATTTCCACTGCTGCTGTGCTGCCTATCACTGGGTGACTGGTGGTGGGGCTGGGTCTGCTGATGAATGGTCTGCTGCCCAAATGCTGAGGGCTCATGGTGAATCCTTGGACCGATACTCTGTATCGTTTTGTCCTGGTGGTGCATCATAGGCGACAGTGCAGTAGGGGCAACAGTCGCAGTGGGGATCCTGAGAGGAGGAGCAAGGGGCGAAGATATAGGTGCAGGGGGATAGGGGGGCATGTAAAACAAGCGCTCTGTACCAGCTGCACTGCCTCCTGCTCCTGCACATAGAGACTGGTAGGCCAGATGCTGGTGAAGGTAAGGTGGTGGTTGTGACAGGATTGATGCTTTATACATGTTCAAAGTAGTGTATTTACTGGAGTCTAAGAAGGAGTACATTCCAGCTTCATGGTAGGGATTCATCCAGGGAACTCGCAGATAGCTGCTACCACCATTAAGACTCAATTCTGGGGGTTTATCAGCTGGTATGACCCGTCTGTCCAACCCTAAAGCATCTGCACCAGACCCAGGCACAACCAGCGGCTTTTGAATCCCAGGAGGGGAACTTTTATAAAGTCCAACGTAACTGTTTGCGGTTTTTCTGCTGTCGAGAGACACATCTGGTTTGTAGAGCAAGTCAGGGATCCTGTCACCAACATAGCCCTTTTCGGTCGCCAGGGTCCGAATTCCTGGTGGATAAACCATCCCTCCGTGAACATGGAGGCTCTCCCGCATCAGGCTGGCCCGATCGATGCCAAGTGCACTGAGAGGGTTCATTCTGCAGGTTGTACTCGCATCCACCTGGGACAAAAGAGCAGAGAGTGGTAAGGGTGGGGGGAGAGAGAGTGCAGAAGAAGACAACAAACAAAGAGCAATAAGATTCAGACAACGAACAGACAAGTGAACAAAAGGCCAATACAGATTAACAGCAGGTTCAATCCATCCAATCTTTATCGCCCTTCACTAAATGAGAGGGCAGATTTATCACTGAAATAAGAGACTGCATGTGATAACCACAAAAATGAATCACAGCACATGACAGACACCACAAGTGGTCATTTTATATAAACATCAGACTTTCTTATTAAAAGGTCAGAGAGAAAAGCATCTCACTTTCTAATCGCAAACTGATTCATTCAAAGTAATCTGATGATTTTCCCACCACCTTAAAAAAGCTAATAGGAAATTACAAGGACGTCACAACACATTGCACTATTCAAGGTCAGAACAGGCGAATGCAGAAAACGTTTTTAAATGTCAGCTGCAGCGAGGTTATAGTGCAGGAAACGCAGCAGCCTTGATGTATGCTTTCCGGACAGTCTGGCAGACAGCACAGATCGGTCTTCCCATAATACCTGAGAGCAACCTGGGAGTCAAATTATGCCAGTCCTGGCTTGTGCATTCTGAGAGAATGCATCTGTCAACAATGGAAAATTCTAATGCAAGAAAACAGGTGATTACGCTCTTTGCAAGCATGACAGGTTGATATATTTCAATGTGGGAGGGGATAGTTTGAAGTCTGTCTCTCTATGAAAAAAAGAGATGACACAAAGCTGTTCTCACACATGACTAACTAAAAGAGAATATCTGTTGTTTACATGCATGAGTATGTATTAAATTAAATGCTTACCATGCTTTGAATGAGGACTCTATTTCTCTGTTAGTTCTCAACAGATTCCCTGGTATTCACCATCCCATAAGGATAATTTTCTGTTGGAGAAAAAAAATAAAGATCTTATACATCATGCAGCTCTTAAGGAAGAATATTTATCACATTCTATTATTTATTCATATACCATTTTCAGTTCAGGGTAAACACAATGCACCACAGTGAAAATGAACCTTGATCACTGAGCGGAGAAATTGGCATACTACCGCTAACATGAGCAGAGAGAGAGAAAATGAGAAACGACCTCTTCATGAGGCCTTGGTCTGCTTTTCCACATCCACATGCCTTCGTCTCCACGAACGGTCACTGGGCCACGTGCCTTGTTATCTCAGAGCAAGTGCTCTGATAAGGAATCCCTCTGTGTTCTGTACTCATACAGACCAAGGCAAGGGGGGGGGGGGGGGGTATCCCCCAAAATACTGCCGCCCAGCCCCACGGCTTGGCAAGACATTACAGCAGAGCTTTGTTGAGTAGGCGAGCTGCGCCTCTGTTATTGATGGCTCTACAGACCCCAGATTTCAATAACGCAGACCCAGAGCTTATCTAGAGACATGGCCACAGCCGCTGCTATTGAAGGAGTGAGACAGTTTGCCCTCTGTCATCAATCAAACCAACCTACACACATACACACACAGATGTGCATGCATCACTTCCATAGCAACCTGTGCTGCACAACAGCTTTAATGCACAAGCAGAATGTATTAATACAATTACAATCTATCACTAAAAGCAGTTGCATTTATGCAAAACAGTAAAAGATGCATTGCTATTCTGGCTAAGCACATGCATGTGAGTAGCCCGCTTGCGTTTACATGCGAAGTTGAATTATTGTTCTATAACTACACCAGCATTAAGCCGCCATTAAACTTAATAAACGTAAATTCTGCCCCTGTTCCCGGAGCGTGTGCCTCCCTTCCCCCAAGCTCCTCTGCTCGCAAAGCCTAATCCGACCCTGCCTTGGGGAGCGCAGCAGAAACCCACTCGGCCTTGGCCATTCAGTCACGTTCTCTGCGCTCTCATTTTCCGTCCCCTCTGTGACCCGCTCTTTCATTGCGCCAGCGGGGGCGAGGACATTATGCATTTGAGGGGCGCTTCGGTAAGAGGGTATTCACCCCCCACGGAGGAAAGAAACCTCCGCTCTCAAAGACATCAATCACAAGCCAAGCTCGCCGGGCGCTTTGTCTGCCATTTAATGCAGGTGAGCCAAAACTGAATCGAGCTGCATGGGCTGTTTTAACTTTGTTTCTAATCACCTTGGCTTTCAAACTAAACAAAAGACTAAACAAAGGTTAAACTTTGCTACGTATTTTACGTTTTTATCCCCGCCATTATGAAATGCTTGGAGCAGGAACGGAGTTGGTTTGTCGTTCCTGTTGTTGCGCGCTGCTCATGAAAACAAATGCTGTAATTTTGCAGCGCGTAGCCTAATGTTCGGCTCACTTCAAAACTAATAGACCGTGCAGGTAATGCGCAAAATTATAAAGCAAATAAAAAGTACCCACATATATACAGTCACATTCAAATGATGATATATAGCCTAAAAAATCATTACTAACAAAAGAAAATAACGTTTAAAAATATGCACATTAACAAAGAAAGATAGCCTATTTTTATCTTTGAATTTGCCATTTGGTATACAAGTAAAAATAAAAATATAGGCCTAATGCTTAGTATATTTTACAAGTAAAAATAATTATTTTCAATGCCTACCCAAAGACGTTTGCGTGACAGTGTGGCACGGATAAGCCGAAGGCACTACCAGGCGTGAAAGCCCTTACATCAGGTCGGTGTTGTTGATAGAAGAACACGAGATGATGTTATAAAGTGTGCGGAGCATGAAAGAGAGTGTTAAATGTTTAGCTCCTGAGGTGTGAGTTTTTGCAGTAAGGCCTCAAGTGCAGAGAAAGGAAGGCCGCTGAGATCTCCAGAAGCCCCGCCATCAGCTCTCCATCTGTGGCAGATCGCCAAGTCTATCGTCCGCCGCGCAGACACTCTCTACTGCTCTTAAAGTGGCAGGAAAATGTTTTATAATATCCGTAAGCAGCAGATAAAAACAAAGCCGACTGAAGGGGGAACTACAAGGACAAAAGCTTTTCAAGACTCGCGAAATGTAGCCTTCTAAAGTGCATCGTATTCCTCCGTAACTTATGAAAAGGTATGTAATACACAGCCCTTGTGTGAAGAAGATATTTTCATTTCAAAGAGAACTGCTTTGCTGTGAAAGGTGTGAGCTTATCTTTATTACCTTAAGCGCAAAGCGTCCAATGTCTAACTGAAAAAACGTGTCATGGGCTACAAGCTGCTCCGGGTGAAATATCCGTCCACATTACTGACACTCGTACAGAAATGATCCGAGATTATCACATATTAGAGAAGGCCAAACCCAGACGTGCTGTGTGAGCCATTTGACACTTTCTGTGGTAATTATAAATAAAGCAGAATATTTATTATTTTCCTTTTTAAATGACTCTTAGCGAAAATGCACTTTTGCAGCAGTTCACTTTTAGAAAACAAACATATATTATTAGAAAAAAATACTTTTATAAAGACTTCCACGCAACGTCATGTATGCAGCATCTCAAATGACTGTTGCGTTTAGCATTCTGTGATGTAAATGACATGTTAAACATGCTTGAAGTCCATTGTTGCTATTTCATACACTGCATATTATGTATCTTAGAACTGTCCTAAATGCACACATTTAAATAGCCTAATATTTTCACGCTTGACACACCTGACTAAAGATTTTTTTTAAATCACACATAGGCTAAATATTGATATAGTGACTGTGCGGGTTAGCCTAATTTTATTTAACTTTCAGTTTAAAAAATCTAGGTCTGGGAGAAATATTCATATGTAAAATGATTGATTGATAAGTTGCAAAATAAACAATGAAGGCATGGTAAATCGTTTCTAGGACAGTATTAACCTGACTTTCACATAAAAAAAATCAGCCACATGGGACATAATTGCCCGCTATAAAACTCATTTTTCGAGAAAAGAAAAAAATCTTTAGAAATCTAGTTTGTCAAACAAACAAAAAATGTTATCTGTATCTTTTAGTCAGAGTCAGTCAAAATGCATGTATCGCATCCCTAAAGCCTACAACACCAGACAAAACTTTTCTTTTTCTATGCGCGCATGCATTGGCTGGCCCATTACATATATAAAAAAAGACAAACACAAAACATTCCGCGGGCAGGGCTCGGATATTTAAGACGCTGATTATTTGCCTGCAGACATTGAGCTGCGAGAAGCGATACGAATAGCTGCGAGCCCCACGCGCTGGCAGCGCACACATTCCCCGTCTGCCGCGTGAGCGCTCTGCGCTGCTCTGAAATGGTGGGTTGCGTGCGTGTACTCTAGAGACTACAGCGCTGGCTCTAGCCAACCCTCTCTCTCTCTGTCTGTCTTTCTCTTCTTGCTTGCGAATACAAATCGATACGAATTGGGTTCTGAGACTTGGGACCCGAGAACTGCTATTCGGAACTGGTTCCGTTTTTAAACCCGAGTGACGTTCGATTCCGTTAAGGGTTCTTGAACTTGCATCCTTCCGCCGATGTAGATCGAGCCCTGCACTGTATGATTCACGATCGAATGACTTTCCATAACCTGCTCTCCGAACGAATCACTCTGAGCCGGATCTTTTTGGTGAGTCAAATGCACTTGTGATTCAGTTGGACTGAATTAATCTGATTCAGTAACAATTAGTCATGTTCCAACTTCCATTTGAAATGAACCAATAAATGTTGTTCATAAGGCTCATGAGATGACAAGATGTGAAAAAAAATCTATTTTTTTGTTTACATTTATAAAGTCCTAAAAGAACCTTTCATGAAGAGTTAAGGACGCAAAACAGGCACATTTCTTAGGATTCCCGTACCCTATTTAATTCCAGACACCCTAACTAAGGCTTCTTTTAGCTCGTGCACAAGATAATGAGCAGATTATGTACCTCGTCCCCACTTTACTCATTAATATATATATCTTGCCATCAGACGTGTTAGGTGACACATTTTGTTCTGTTATTAAAAGAGACCACATGTGAATGCAGATAAAATATTTAAACGTCTAATATGGATAGCTGAATGTGTGGATGAAACCATAAATGATTTCATATATCTTTTATTACTTCTAAAGCATTACCTCTTCAGGGTGTGTGGTTCTGTTTTAATTGAGAACGGTTTTATCATATGTATGATGACTGCAGCTCATTAATCGTTTAACTAATATACCATTCTCCACCATAATAAGGAGAGACACCGACTAATAGCTGTTTATTAAAGTAAACCAGTAGGTTACTTAGATGGTTTGCTATGAGAAAAAAAACATCCACATGGAAGTTGCGCTTCTCCTTTTCGGTTCTAAGTAGACCCTAAAGTGACTGGCATTTTCAAACCACGTATTTATAATCTATTATCTCCAATACAGTGCATTTGTATTAAAAAATCCCAGCTTTTAACTTGTGAGAAAAAAAGAAACGCAGCGCAAAGAAAAGAAAACAATGTATCCATGGGTAGGCGTCGCTACGGGAGCGCGCAGAGATCCGTGCACGCCGGGGCTCCTGCTGCGGCACAAAAGCTCGGCGAAGAGAAGAGAAGAGAAGAGAAGAGAAGAGAAGAGAAGAGAAGAGAAGAGAAGAGCTCTCCCGTTTCAGCGCGCGCCGTCCCGCGGGACCACTCGGACCGAGAAGAAACTTCAATCAAACCGTGACGTCTCCAGCGGGAGCCAAACTCCGAGATCCGATCCGCGCGCATCTCTCCACCCTCACACGAACCAAGACGCTGGAGAATAAAGCCAAACGGGCTGCCAAGACAACAGCTAAACTCTGGCAATACGATTTAGTAAAGAAATAAACTCTGTGAGGATGTCTGCTCGCGGGTGCTTAGGTGTTAAACACAAAATATTTAATATTTAGCCCAAATGTTTTGCTAATTGTTTTTTATGAGATGATGAATTGATTTGTTTTGACAGATGTGCAAAGGGTCTATATTTTGACTGCTCCAGATTCATTTCTGAAACGCAAACTAATATTCTAACCAATAGCAAAAGTTGTTATAAATACACAATATATACTATAAAGCGTCTAAAATAAGCCTTTTGTCACAAAGAACTTTACTTTTCCTTTATATGTATTTTTTTTCTACCGTAATACACCTCGAGGCCAGAGCACATTTCAAGCACATATTTAAACAGACTAAAATATTAAATCTTCATATAGCGTTAAGTCGTCATATATTTTGTTAAACACAAAATAACCAGCAAAAATCATCTAAAATCTATTGACCGCAGTGGGCTGGCCTCTAATATTCTATCATATCTCCGTAACCTCTAATGCAGCCAAACTCTGTTATGTGGCTCATTTTGATTTCCGCCAGATTCATGGCCAACATCAATCTCTTCAAATATTCTGTGAACTGTGGCACCGGTTTAACTCAGGCCAGGACTTGTCGGTCTAAATTCCACCCGCGGGTATATGTATAGAGCATTACAATACGGGGCAGACATGTCACACTTTCTCTCTTGACATCGGAATATAGGCAGGTCTGTCTCCAGCAGACAGGCTCCGTGGGTGAGGACACCATGCAGGCGTGAGCTCACACTGAGCTGACGGGCTATAAATAAACACACCCGGAGAGCTGGGGGTCCCGGCAGGGCGAGTCGGGGGAGTGGACGAAATAAACGGTGCAACAACCGGTAGGCCATTCGTGCCAGTTCGTATACAAACACTGAAATCTTTAATTGCATCAACAAAACTGAGATTAAGAACAAAAATAAATGCATACATAGAAATATAGTGCGGGTCTAAAAAGTGGGGATCATTTAAGACTAAACAACTGAACCATACAGAAGCTTTGATTGTGTTGTTTTGAACAGATTGGAACAAATAATGAGCAGATTATCGGCTTTTATATAACATTAAATCTGTCATTAGTTCCACTCTATAAAGTTTGCAATGTTTGATTTGCTACAAAGTAAAAAGTCTTATTCAGTTGAATGCTTCAGTGTGTATACACTCGCACGAATTAAGGTTCCAATTAGAAGCAAAAAGGGTTTTCGTGATTTCATATTTTTCACATTTAAGGGCAACAAAGAACTTCTCACTGTCTAGTTCTTCAGAAGAATATCTAGGCCTACACGAAATAACCCAAAATGTTATAGCCTACATTGATCTAAAGAACCTATAAATGTAATATCAAGCACTCTTTTAATCTACAAAGATCCATTATGTGCCAATTCAAAAACTTCTACAGCCAAATGGGTCTTATTGGGAATCCGTAACAAGAGCTGTTGTGGAACAACTTAAGAACACGCTAAGAGTGCATACGCTTCAGATTGAAATGCACTTTTAAAATTGACAAGTGTGATTGAGTCAGGCTAAAACACTGGATGCCAAAAAATCCGCGGTAGCCGTTTAGGCAAGCCTATGAAAATATGGATGGATCCAGGGCTTTCTTTCCACCAGGATTCATACGGATACGCTCTGACATGTTTGATTAATAGCGTCCACAGCGCTTTAATTATGCAGAATAGCACGTCGCAAGCATTTAGAAACGAGACTCCTGTGAAAAATGAACCCACGGGTTTGACAAAGCAGGCCAGTAACTAGGGCCTAAGTTTGCCTCAGCATAACCAACAACGTATCTTCACTTTAGCGAAACAATTTTATTTCTGTTTTGTCTAAACTCTTTACAAATACTAATTTAACAGCTTTTTATCACGGGTGATTTAACCAACACTCATCAAGTCAACCTAGATAAACCTGGGATTAGGTGTCTTATTCAAGGCACAGTGATAATGGTTCATTGATCAGCCCTTGTGGGAATTAAACCTACAAATTTTCGGATACCATCACAGCTCTTTAACAGCTTGGATTCAACCCTGAGGTTTTCCTACAAAGCAAGCATCAGGGTGCGACAACCCAGCAATGTCTGTTATTAGAAAAAAGCACGACAGCCTGCGTGACATAGTGAGTGAAATATTTGAAGTGGAGAAAAAATAGCGTCAATACGGATCTTAATGTCCAAACGGCCTCGCCTGTCGAGGACAAAGAGGTTTCTCAAACTTCAAAGCTCTATGATAGATTATACACAAAACTGCCAGTGTCTTCACTTAGTAAGAACCGGCCAAGTAATGTCCTCCAGTCCCGGACACAACCCGACAGCGAATAACTTTGAGCGCAAGAAGGTCTCGTCAACATTCGTGTCTATTAACAAAAGAAGAACTTACAGCGTCTCCACAAAGCGGTCATACTGAGGACTACCTCGCTTCAATGTCAAGCACAGGCTCCACAAGAAACATTTCATTCATGTTATATGAATTCATAAGCTTCTTCTGTCCATAACGTTTCCTTTGAGTCCTCTCACAAAGCTCACTGAAAAAAAAGAATTGGAGGTGACCTCCAAACGCGTGCATATATACTTGTTTGGAGGTCACATCCAGTTCTTGTTTTCTAGAAGCTTTGCAAGGGACCAAAATTGATAATTTATTGCAATTTTCATAAGGTTAGCAGCCGTCATATAAAAGGGCGAGGCTCGCGAAATCAGTAGCTTGCGCGGTGTATCCCGATCGGAAAAAGAAAGTCCACGCGCCACCGTCTTATTACTCAACACGACAAAACTGAACACACGTGAATTTCACAGAAACCAACAGTTCCACAAATCTACCATTTGATTTCGCTATGAATAGGCTGTGATGCAAAGTAAAAAAGGTCAGCTACTAAAAAGGAAAGTCCCGTAATATGGGAAATGGTTCGTTAGCTCGTGAAGACTGTCCACGGACTGAAAGAAAAACTAGATTATATAGATTTATAAAATGAAAAGCAATGTCTGATATTCATATACAAACACAAACCACCAGCAAGAAATGTCAACAACATCACCGCGAGCGCGACACTCAGTCAGCCCAGAGACAAAATGTTGAAAACTTATCAGCAAACACAAGTTTTACACCGAAATGTCAAAACAGGAGTCTATATGCGAAGCTTCGTGGTTTAAAATAGTTTAGGTATCAAAAACAAACCCCTCTTTAGCTTTGCCAAAGGTCCGCACGAAACTGATCGGACGCATTTGCCTACACTGTACAATGTAACGGAACAAACATAAGCATGGAAAACATCAATAATAAACGTTCTTACCTGAATGTAGTGATGCTTGTTCATCGAGTCTCACGGAAGGTATGGGGTTTCCTCTTTAAATTCAAGTTTTCACTCTTTTAGTTTTTAAGATATGCAAAGATTCCCGTTAAAACAAAAGAGGAGATGCTCCTATTGAAAGCTGCATTACTATGTAGCCTATATATAACACAGGTCAATCTACTAACCCTAGTTTTCAAAGAAAGTCCTTCAGAAGTTCAAAGTATCTCCGGACTTAACGAATACGAGTATCCACTCCTGGACAAACTGAACACGAACAGGAGCTCCATATACATCCATGCAAAAGCAGTCGAACGTAATTCCTTTGATTAACAAGAGGACGGCTTCGACACGAGTCGCGTGAAAAATCCCCGGGGCTCTGGTTGAACTGAACTCAGTCTGCTATATGACGCCTCGCAGCGCCATGTTGGGCTCAGGCGAGACAACGAGCGATCGCGAGCCACGCCGCGAGAACGGCAGCAGTGTGTTTGCTCGTGTGTGCACGGGCCGGTCCTCACACGCACATTCACGGACCACTGGCCAACAAAACCGCCACACGAACTCCCCTCTCTCTCTTTAATCTAACGGACAATCGCGGAAAATGTTCCGTCTCTTTGTCCCGGTTCCGATACGCGATATCCCTGGCGCGCTGAGTGCTTTGCGCGACTGCTGCTTGTGTGTGTGCGTGTCTCTCCGTAAGCGCGTGCAGCGGGGAATGAAAGCTGAGGGCAAGACGCCTGTCTCTCTCTCTCTCTCTCTCTCTCTCTCTCTCTCTCTCTCTCTCTCTCTATCTCTCTCTTACCCAGAAGGCCAGTCGGGGGAACAACCGCAATTACCATAAACCCAGTAGGCTGAGCTCCCTCTGTACGACTCGATGCGCCCGTGTAGAATACAGCGAGAGGGGGTGTTTCACAGCGTACGGGCTCCGTAAACAAAATTAATCGGCAGTGAGAGGCTTCTGGAAAACCACAAAACGCTATTTTTGGCATATATTATAAAGAGAGGAGGAGGTGGTAGGTGGATTTATAGGGTGTTTTAAACCTTATAGATAGCTTATATAGATATAAATGTGACTTTTTTTAAGCAGAACAAATTTGTATTTTAAATTTTCAATATAAGATCGATCAAGCATTAAAATCATGTACAACAGAACGCTTTAAACTCTCGTTCACTTTTTTGAGCACATGAAGACTCAAAATAAAATGGATACATGCAGTTACTTGTTGTATAGCAGGTATAATTGTGGTTGTACTTTTGTTGTCAAAAAGTCAAAATAAAGATAATTAATTAGTTATTGGAATGTGATCAGAAATGCACTTGCATAAAAAAGTTTTTAAAAAAATAAAAAAATGACAGACTTCGCTGGGGCCTAGAAGCCAAAGTTTTATTTAAAATGACCCTGTCATGTAAAATTTTAGGCTAAATGACACATTAATGGTGATAATGTCATGGATAAACTTTATTAAAATGTTTAATGAAAGTTTTCACAAGAAAACGTTCTTAGTGCAACATTGTTTAAAGATGAAAAAATAAGATTTTGTGGTAAACCTGGGAACAAAATTACTCGAACGTTCAATAACTATTCATCCTATTCAACAACTATACTGAAAGAATTAGCCTAATAATCAAAGTTCTAGCAAGTTCCCAGAACCTACATTTGAATGTTTGCAACATTCCATTTTTACAGCATTTAGAACGTTTTAGAACATTAATATGTTAGCTAGGATGACGTATATTACATTTACATAAGAACTAGTTTAAGTAAATATGACAGCTGTTTGTGGCCGCTCTGCGCGAGAGGCTGTTTTTGTCGCGCTAGAAGAGGAGCAGGATAATCGCGCGAGCTGCGTGTGTAACAGGATTGCTCGGGGCTTTGACGGAGGATGTATTGGCCACCGCCTGACGGGCAAAACCTTCCCCCACACGCAAGCATCATCCCCGGGGAGGCGACCTGGAGGTCACAGCGCTGGGGAACGCGCTTAAAGAGCTCGGGAACGTGCTCAGAGTCCTGTATTCACAGGCGAACGATTGGTGTTTGAACAAAATTCGCGATATAGTGCAATGTAGAAGTCTAGTATAAATTGTAAAAACAGACTTTAATTTATGTATAACATAATCCAAGAATTAACATATTCATCAATTCTGTATCTAGAGAGGTGACATGATCCAGAAATGTTTTAAAGTCTGATGCCACTTTCTACGTTGATGTTTTTGTCAAATAAAGTAATAAAGGTCCAGCTATTACCGTTGCATGTTTTGGATGGACATTTTGAATTCTTACTTTAGAAAATCTAAATAAAGTACGTTAATAAGTTCTTCTCAGTCTTATTGATCTGGGTCTCTCGAGTAATTCATCTAGGCTAAATATTGTAGTATGAAATCCTGTCCAACTAATATCCAACTAGAATTAACCAGTAGCAAATGAGACCCAAATTCAATCAAAACAGACACTATTTGAAGACTATAAAATGTACAATTCTAAAGAGATAATAAAAGACAACGATAATGTTATCTACTGATAAGAAAGAGACAATGCGTCTTTGAGAGCAACGCTCAAATATGTGAGAATGTATAGGAGTATGAATATGAGTTGATGTTTTCAGAGACTGGGTTGGACATACATATTTAATCGACGGGCACTCCCGAATCTCCTCAAATGAATCCCGAAATAAACAGGCCATTAGGCCTTTCTTATAGGATATTAGAATTCTTCAGCTGACACAAACGCTCCCCATTCATTAAAATCTAAATAAATAAGAGGCTTTTGTATTGTTGTTTAATCTGATCTCTTCAAGGCCGCCCTACCTTCCCCCATGCAGCCTTCATTTATACATGCATGGGGTCTCTCTCTCCCCCCGTCCCACCCTCTTCAGCTCTCCATTGTGTTCAGTGCCCGAGGCGCTGTGCTTCGCGTTTTCTCGTGGAATAAAGAGACAGAGGAAGGGGAAGACACGAGTGAGTGACCATCAGCGCCGGTGTTAATGTCCGCTCATCGAGACATGCAGGCGTGATCTGTCATTCAAACCTTTCAGACCAGCAGAGAACGGGCCGAGTCACCGTCTGCACGTGTGAAAACGGTAGAATAATTGCTCCAGAAATACTTAATATGTGCCTCTATCTATCTATCTATCTATCTATCTATCTATCTCGTCCCGTCATGCAGATTCATAGCTTTATTGACATGGTAAATAAATAAAATAAAATATTAAAAATATAAAATAAAATATTTTAAAATAAAGATAAAAAGCTCTACATTGCTTTAAGTCAGGCCTATTCAAAATATATAAAAAAAAAAAAAAAAAAAAAAAAAAATACAAAATGCAAAAATGAGTGGAAAAACAAACTCTCATTAAAGGCCGAAATTGTTGAAAATAGTCTTGTCGAACAATTAAATTTGCACTTATTTTAATAATAATAATTACTTAAAAAATGTATAAAAATAAAAAAATATATATGCAAAAACACAATTAATTACAAAAAAAGGCCCAAAATTGTAAAATAAATAAATAAATGAAATTTTTATTGGCATACATGGCCAGGTACAATGTTTTACTATAACTTAAATAAATAAAATTGTACTTTATTATTATTATTAATTATTATTAACAATAAAATATTCAAGAATTAACTTATTTTAATAAAATGTATAATAATAATAATACATTTTGTCGTCTCTGCAGGCACCCATTTTATATTTTTTTAAATATCATATATTTATTAAAAGGTACATCTTCACATAGAACAACCCTGAAACAATATTTATGATTCATAAATACCTCTAAAATAATAATAATTATTATATTTATCTAATAATATCTTACAGTTGTCTATAACTGTAATTAATAATTGACATGCTCAGATGGATGACCCGGAACTCCAGGCAGACTTCTGCAGCGTTGCACTATCAGGGTCATTGTGTCGGCAGTGTCCCGTTGGGTGGGCCGATAGCTGGGTCAGTCTAATTGTCTGCTATTGAATTACCTAATGGACTGAGAAGATCAGAGGAGGCGTGTCTCCAGTCCCGCTGCTCAGCGCGAGAGCGGAGCTCAAACAAGACCAAAATCTCCTCCGCGGGCCAGACACGGGAAACACTGCTTTTGAAACGATCATGTTAAATGGATTATGTTGTGGGTGATTTTTTTGATGTTTGTTATTGACTAAAAGACCAAAGCAAATGATGTGTGTAGCGTTTTGAACGTATATGATAATTGCAGTGTAACAAGCTAAACTCTATCTTACACTAGCATTTTGCTAATTCTTTTACTATTATAGTAATAAAAATTCTATGTTTTTATGGTAAAATATACACTTTCTTAATGCCAATTTCCATGTTTTTGATGTAAATATAAAAAATTGTGCATCAACTCTCTATTGCCTATTTTTGAAGATACCATGATTTTGTCATATGCAGCAGTACCCTAGGCTATATATGATTTAATTACCAAACATATTCTCAACGTCTGATCCATCATCGGTAGAATCTGATGATCAGCCTACAGCTCACCAATGTATATTTTTTATATAAATAACTATTATGCATGCAGCCTTTTTACTTCTATTTCAACCCAGACTTTAATTTCAATATATTACTCGTTGACTTATTCTGAAATATCATGAGTCATATAAGGCTTCTCTGCTGAACATATGGCGATGGTCTGCGTTAGAAGACACATGAGAATAATCTCCGAGGCGGCTCGCGGAGATAAACACAGTCGATACGAGCGATCAGTGACGGAACAAGAGCTCCTCCAAGTGGATAGCGAGGATATTACAAGAAAACCAGCAAGCTTGGGGAGGACGATCAACGATATGAGGCTTGGAAATGCAAGATCATGTTCCTCAGATTGTATTCAAATCGCTAATAAAAACAAGAAATGTATGCATTTTTTTTCTTTATCTTTTTTTTCTAATAAAATATATTGCTGCTTTTAAAATTAGTTTAATATGCTACAGTATATCCATTAAAATGAAAGCGTAAGAACATTTTGATTTTTAAATAATTTCAATCAAACACTGGTGACAGCCACTTATGTCTGTGTCATTTTGAAGTAACACCACATACATAATATAACAAGTTACTATAGGCTCTGTGGTGTTACCAGAAAATACAGTAACATCACAGACAAATCACAAAAATCCAGACTTTTCTAAAATGGAGATGATTCATCATCATGATTTCAAGATCAGGGACATTTTGGAAATATTAATAAGTATGTATTTATCAACATTTTGATTAAAATATCGATCTGCAAGTTATCAACATAACACCACAGACACTAATAAAGTGTGACACATGAAATTGTCAGAGGTTTAGCTAAAAGTAAGAAAATGAATAAGAAAGAATGTACTCCCCATGCACCCCTCAGATCAACCAGCACCTGCAGTGACCTTTACACACAGGAAGTAGTCCAAATAGAATTCGCCCTTTTCTTAAAGGGGCTACATTCATTGTTATAACACCACAGAATTTGGGGGATACAACTTTATTCTTAAATATAACAAAATATGTATTTTTAAAAAAAAACAATTTAAGAAAATTGTACATGTTAAATAAAATCTATATTCACAATATAACCACTTTATTTGCGTTAAAAATGTTATATTCTTGCTATTACATTCCATGATACCTCTCTAAGGTATGGTGGGAACATGCATATTTTGTTACAAATGTAATCTCTCAAACTCAATTAAATATGTATTTTAAAACAAAAATGTAACTATTAACAGCGCACAAATTGTGTTATACCCTACAGAATACAAACATGCAAACATTTTATGATTTATTGGTATTTAAAGTTTATTTCAACTGTTGTAAAGTAGAGGGACACCACTTGCCACCACAAATGAAGAATGACCCAAATAATAAAACTTAGGCTATAAAAAGGCTATTTAATGTTTAAAGTTAAAAGAAGAGTAAAAATGAAGTCACACAGACTAAATGCGTCCTAACCAGTGGCTCATGATGACTAAAATCCTCACAGACTATTGCAGACATACTGCATGTCACATGTCCTGCTGCAGATAGATAGATAGATAGATAGATAGATAGATAGATAGATAGATAGATAGATAGATAGATAGATAGATAGATAGGGTTCACTTTACTGCTTACTTATTTCTCAGAAGGTTTCTTTTGGTGTTAATGATTTCAATTGATGGCATTATAAAACTATTTTAGCTAGCAAACTTACATTATCGAACATTTATATTAATTAAGAGTGATTAAATGAAGTTTAAAAGTCCCGCAGTGAAAGCCGAAGCGCTACAGGAACAGCAGCAGTGACGTGATGACGCACGACGTCAGGCGGTAGGCCCGTGTCACGTGACCGGTTTTGCGAGGAAACCAGTCCATCAGAAAAATCCTGCCGAGATGAATCGAACAATTATCAACACGGTGTTTGCGCTTTTAAGCCTTTTATCAGGTACATTGACGTTATACTGTATCTTTTAGATGTACGTGGTTTTGTTTTGCCGGGTCGGTGTGTTTTTAGCGTTTGTTTAATCAAATAATGGCGACTGCAGTGAGATGCTATAATCCGCTGTCATGTTAATCGATCCAGTTTCTCTCGTTTATACAATTAAATTAATTTAATCCACTTAATTTATGTGTATTTGCTACGATGTTGTGTTTATGTTGATTTATGCTTTGAAATACAAACGGTTTTGCTAGTAAATGTTGAGAGAATGAGGAAGCTCTAGCAAGTCATGTGACAGTCATGGTTCATTTAACGTTGTTGATCAGTATTATGGTTATGATAGTATTATTATGATTTTTAAACTGGTCATTGTGT
Source organism: Schizothorax lantsangensis (assembly GCA_027422415.1). Classification (NCBI taxonomy): domain Eukaryota; kingdom Metazoa; phylum Chordata; class Actinopteri; order Cypriniformes; family Cyprinidae; genus Schizothorax; species Schizothorax lantsangensis. Next base: position 15,368,061 of record CM049843.1, on the reverse strand, counting down.
TAGGAAAGGGTTTTTCAGTTTTTTAGATGCCAAAATATGATCATTTTCGTACGACTTAAAATTTGAAGGGCAGTTATATATTTTTATGTACTTTGAAATCCCCAATTTATACCGTAGGATAATTAATATTATAAGTATGCGATATTATTTGGAAAATATTTAGTTTCTGTTACGTTACATTATTTTGCTTTTTAACTGCTCTAGTATAAGATGGTACTGTTAGATGTTTATTTATTTGTATGAATATGTGTGTGTGTGTGTATATATATATATATATATATTTTTTTTTTTAATCTAATTTGTATTTATTTAGTTAATCGTATTTTTTTATTATTTTATACAGTTTTTTTTGTAAACCTTTCGAAGGACCTCGAAATGTCTTAATGTCATCGCATTAGACTTCAAAATATTAAAATGGTGTCATTTATTGCAAAGAAAGATTGTGCGAATATATCCGCATTATATTCTGTACTATTTTTCCATCAGGTGTTTTGGGCGACAGTTTGACTGTTCTGCGCAGCCCGTCATACGTGACATTCCAGGATGGACAATGGCCCATATCAGGAGAAAAGGTCCCTGATTTAGTCGCCCTGACCATGGGCTTCTCCATCCGTGAGGTATAACATCTATTTAATCGTGTAACGGTACGTGTGATGTCTTCATGTATACGCTGTAGTAAGCTTGTGGTTTTGTTTGCAGGATCTTGATTGGCCAGGTCTGGCTGCTGGCTCGCTCTTCCAACGCCCGCGTGCAAACGCTCTGATCGTCGTGCGAGGCTTGGACACCCTCGACTTTCCAAAAAACATTTCCTCCTACCCTCTCGAAAATGTGAGTGATACATTCTCATGTGCATGAGTTATTTTAGGTTCTGTGGTGCATGAATGCAAAAGCTGGTCTTTGTCTCTGACTCTTTCTTGCTTTTATGTCTTTGATTCAACGCGTAGGTTGTCACTTTAACCTTTAAATGAATGAGTGAAGTTAAATAAGTCCCTGTTGACCCTGAAAACAGAAAAAAAAGTTTCAACAGCTAATTTGTAAGTTTCAGAAAATGAGGATGTTTCAGGATTGAGTAGCCGTGTAGTTTCCCTGCTAGACTTCCCTTGTTTTGTATCATGAGACTGATGGCACTACTTTGTCTGTCTATCTGTCTCTGTCTGTCTGGTTTCAGCCGGTTCCGTTCACTCTGGATAGTGTGGCAAACACGGTGCACACTCTGTTTGCCGACAGCACCCCTGTGGTCTTGCAGCTCGCCCCCAGTGAGGAGGTATGACCTCAGTGAATCTCTGGCACATTATGACTCACTAACCACATAAGTGATGCCTGCAAACACACAAAGTGCTCTGCAGATAAAGATGCACATGAGACGCTTAAAATCTGATGCAGTAAAAGTTAAAATGAGACCTACTGTAAAGAATATTTAATTGGACTGACTTGTTTTTAATATTGGACAATTAGCATTTTCATCCAGTGTTAAGTTAAAAGTTTGTAGTTTTTATATAAAAAAAAGAGTTGTCTAATTATGTTTTAAATTATTGTTCTTTTATCTTATTATTTGTCTTATGTGTCTTTTTTAAATTGTCGTATGTGCTGATACAGCACTAAAAATAAAAAATTGACTTGCTGTTACTATATTAATTCAAAAATAGTTTAAATTGTTGTTTAAAATTAGTAAAGTAAATACTTTTTTTCTTTAACAAGTCTAAATTGTTTGTTTTTTGGGGAAATTCTCACAAAGTCATAGATGATGTAAATGGAACATGTATTAAACCCAGAACGTTCATTTTAATATGCGTCTAATATTAAGAAATGTCTTGATTGTGTGTTTCAGAGGCTGTATATGATGGGAATGGCCAACACTGTTTTTGAGGATCTGCCCGTGACTCTGCAACAGATCCGTGGACGTCTGTCCCAGGACGGATCTGTCCTCACGTCCCTTCCTCTCATCTCTCTCAGCCGTAATAACGAGGTGAATACTCAAGGTGTTGAAATTAGGGATGGCCATTTTTGGCGATTTCTCATTTCGATCATCGATAAGTTTCAAAAACGAGGGGGGTGGGTCGTGTGTGTGTGTGGGGGGGGAATATCTGAAGACTGTTATGAAAATGAATGATAAAAATGACATGAAAACATGAACACATGAGTAGAACACTGTTAGATTATGATTATGATGCAGCAATGTTATTAAAAAAAGAGGTATCTAAAAAGGAATAGCTGAAGAGTGAAGCCTGTTCTATGAAAACATTCTATTATATTAATCAGATAACTTGGATGCATAACATAGACATAACATCACAACTTGTATCTGCACAAAAGGATGCAAATGCCAGTGAACTTTCAGTTACGCGCTATAGCGAGCGAGAGAGATGAGAGAGATGAGAGAGAGAGAGAGAGAGATGAGCGAGAGAGAGAGCTCCCGCCGTGATGCGCTTTCATAACAGCGCGCTGAAACACGGACAAGGACAGAATTTACTATAGACTTGATGTATATAAAGTTCTCATTATAATGCTATGTATATGGCAGATTTGTGCTATATTTTCATCTACATTATCAAGTGATTCCTGAAATCGCCTGCGCGTTTTTGAAGCCATATGAAGTACGAAAACAATTTTAATTGAAGTATAAAAAAAAAAGAAACATCTAAAAGCAATATGACCGTCTCAAATAACTCCATATCGGGCATTGCATTTGAGTATGAAATTAAACACTGGTAATATGCAGCACATTCAGCATGTTAATAAATATTAATATATCAATATTAGATTAATTAGATATGTATGTAGCTAACCCAGACATCACTGTGACTTCGAAGCCATGCTTCTCTCTCTTCTCACATCTATTCTTTGGACCGCAGGCAGGGTGCCGCGTTTTCATGATCGATCATCGCTGTCACGGCTGAGTACTCGATCGCTGTTGCACATTCCTAGTTGAGATCTACTTTGTCCATAGATGTCAAATAACTAATTAAAAATGTATTTATATGTCGGCGCCGATAGCCTTGTGGGCAGCATGCTGACATATAGCGTCGTTGTGCTACGGGTGTCCCGAGTTCAAATCCTGGCTCAAGGACCTTTCCCGATCCTGCAACCCTCTCTCTTTCCCACTTCACTTCCTGTCACTTCAACACTGTCCTATACTAATAAAGTAAAAAACTGACAAAAATAAATCTCTAACAATTTTTTTTTTATCTCTCTATCATTTATTTATTAGTGTTTACAGTATTCACACACTTTATACAGACATGGACTTGTAACAGTTTCTGAAGCAGTTTTTCGGTCATAGAAGGAAGTGGCTTCTGCCTTGCTGAAAATAATGACATGTGAAAGTAGTTGTTACAGATAGAAACCATCGCTCAGTAGATGCATGTTGGTTTTTGTTTCCCACCCTAAACTAAGCATTGGTCTAAATATACTGGTTTTAATGTGTTTATGTGGTGGTCTGTGTTTTTCAGGCTGATCTTCTGTTCCTGTCTGAGGTTCAGGTGCTGTATGACATCTCGGCTCTGGTGAGTTTCTCTGTCTGCTCTGAACCCATACACTTTATGACAGTAGCTACGTTTACATGGACACTTTTTGCTTCCATCCGAATGAATTCATTCTGATTGTCAAATCCGAACGTAGTGTTTACATGAACGCCAAATAAAGTGATCGGGTTGATGTGATCGTTTATATGTCACAAGCCTCTGATCGGATTTAATCTTTTGACATGCGCACACTGCATGAATATTCAGAGTTTCCCGCTGTTCTCGTGTATTGTTTTAAAAAGCACACTTGATATTTATTTACTTTGGGTCCTAATTAGTCGACGACCAGCACAGTAACGTTAACTATTGTGCAGTGCTGCTTACTTTAGAAAGCCGTAAAAGTGCCCCTTCCCGTGCCCAAAACCAGTCGTCTGTGGATGAGAGTCTTAAACAAGGACTGGTGGGACGTTGTCCTGCTCCACTTCACAGACGCTGAGAGAAAGCAGCGTTTTAGAATGAACGGACACTCATTTATAACACTTTTATTCACCAGGAAGAACAGCTCGTTCCGTGCGTCATACGTCATTACGCTATTTTTACGTCACTGCACATGCGCAGTACTTTCCAGTTTCAGTTTTCAATCCGATCAAGTGTTTACATGTCCTCTCGTTCGGATTACAAAAGGAATAAACCACCCCTTACGATCTGATCGAAATTTTAATCAGATCTGGCCAATTCTATCCGATTGACGTGTTTACATGTGACTTTTTTATTCCGATTGTGCTTCTAGTCCTATTACGATCGGATTATAGGGTCCATGTAAACGCAGCTAGTGTCTCATATAAATCAGCTGTGCGAGATTTTATAGGTTGATTTTTTTGTTTTTCAGTTTAAAATCATTTTATTGTTAATCTAGGCTTAATGTTTGCATCTGCTTGTTTGTCTCATATAGTTCATAAATATATAAAATTAGTTTTTTCTTTTTGGAATTAAAAAAAAAAAAAAAATCTGTGTAATCAGATGAAATTACTGTGGCAACTTTTTAAAACAAAGTGAATTGTGGTTTTTCACTGATAATTGACTCTATTGATTCTGTGTTTTTGAAGTATTTCTTTCTGTTTGCTACAGTTGCAGAAACACAAGCATCTGGCTAAAGACCCGGCTCCTGACCTGTACTCTCTAGAGCTCGCGGGGTTGGAGGAGATCGTTCGTCGTTATGGTACAGACTCTCCTCAGTACGCCGACGCTACCAGGATCCTGACATCTGCTCTGCAGAAGGTATGGAGACTGCTGCATTATTATACTTTACTAAAACATTAAATTTCTATTATTTAATATAAATTTTAACTGATATAAAATAAATAAAAAAACTTTCACTTGAACTAAAATAACTAAAAAAAAAAAAAAAAAAAAGAACTAATATAAATGATAGTTACTAAACTAAACTAAAATCAAACTGGAAGTATAAAAACAAATTCTTGATATTAGTAAATCATATATTGTAGTGTATTATAGTATCTCAGTGATACTAGGATAACACTGCTGTGCTGGCCTCTTGTTTACTGACACAATGGTCTCTAATACAACAAAGTACATTAATTTTACAGTAGTTTTATTTTAAGTATTTTTTTAAATGCATTACAGTGTAACATTAATGTAAATACAGTCTGATGTTGTGTTCGTGTGTATAATATTAGATAATATATATAATATATGATATTGTGTTCATATTGTATAATAGATAGTAGCGAATTGTTAATTATCACAATAAATATAACAATAACAGAATTTCTAAACCTTTTTTTGCAAGTAAATGTTATAAAAAAAATTATGGAACATGGAACAAGTTGCTAAAATGTTCTGCTAGAAATGAGGAAGACTAGTAGTTTTTGTTGTTGTTGTTTTTTATTAAGCTTTGGGACAATTAATATTTATTTATTTTTGCATTAAGGCATATTTAGGCAAAAAAAGGAAGTATGCTTTATTTATTTTTTACTTACTTTACTTATTTTAAGCTGAAAAATGGCACACTTTTACTGTGTAAAACTGTTAATGTAACAAGTTAGAATAATTTAAGCCAAAACATTTAAAAGCTTGACTTTTAACCCCTAATACGACAACTTTTAGGTTATTTAGATACCTGCAAATTTCTCTTTTATTGTTTTGATCATTATTGTTCATTAAATTTCATTATTCATTAATTTCATTTTCATATATATTTCTCTACTTGGTTCCAGATATAAAATGTGTTTGTTTTTTGTCCTAGTAGTACTAAATAATACATAAATAGTACTGCTGTTTTTAGTACTTTTACATTAAAATCTGTTTGTTTGTGCATGTACAAAGTTCGCAGACGATGTCGCCAACGTCTATGCAAACAACGCGGTTGTAGAAGTGGTGACGGTGAGGACGTTTGAAGCCCCTCTGACCAGGAAGTCACGCTCCATCCTTCAGATCGTAAGTTAATTGCAATAAGCTTTTCTATAAGCAAACATTTCTACATAGAAAAAAAAAAGTTGGATCAGGTCCACATTTTCAGCGTTATTCTTATTCGTCAGGGTACGAGAAGAAAGAATCGTTTCAAGACCACCTCTGTAAGACATTTAATGTAAATTGCATAGGCTGTAGTAGCTGGTTAGCAAGCTCTAGTGTGCGTTTTATCCATTTTTTTTAGTAGTAGCGTATAGTTTTATCTTAGCGACCCTCACCTTTTCAACCCATAACCTGTGTTTGTTCCAAAACAAAAAGACTGTTACGGTACAGTAGAAACCCCCTTCACTGACCTACTTTTGAACGTTGACCTACATGTAACGCTAGCGTGTGGTTGTTTCAGAATAACCAAGGCAGCCTCTACAACCTGGCCTACAAGTACGACTATGATTACGCCGTGGTCTTTAACATTGTCCTGTGGCTGATGATCGTGTTAGTTTTAGCCGTCATCGTGATCTCATACAACCTCTGGAACATGGATCCCGGATATGACAGCATCATCTACAGGATGACCAATCAGAAGATCCGAATGGACTGATGACGTCCACCACATCCCATTCCACCTTGTGTTTTGTATTTGAGTGCATTTGAATGTTTTATTTTTGATGTGTGCATCACTGAATTGCTTGTATAAATGCTTCGTCAAGACGCAATCAAACACCGATATAAAGATTATTTATTGATGCCTGTTGATAGATGGACAAATAAAATTGTATGTGACGTTTAATTGCTGTATCTTGTAGATTTGCTTAATGTGAATCTACCGAAGAGGAAAATCTGATGTTAGGATGTAAAGAATTGAAATTTAACTCTATTTATTGTTTGTTGTTCACTTCATTGCACTGTTTTCCTTCCTGAATACTGGATATGGTGTAATTGCTCCATTCCCATGTACATTTGTTTAATTAAATAAATGTCATTATCATTGAAAAAAACTATATAGTAGAAAATGAGACGTTTTAAGTGTGACTGTTTGTTGTTACGTACAAGGCCGTAACCATTTATTGAGCATTGTGGAAACAATTTTTAATAAAGTCGATATAGAAATAGAATGGTGAAAGAAATAGATCTAGCTAATTCTAGTAGGGAAGTAATCATTTTGAACTATTTGCAAATAACATTTTAAAATATGCACAATTATTTATTTGTATGGCGAAAACGCAAAACTTTCTTCACGTTCAGTTAGAAATACCATGAATCGCATAGATGATACCAAACGGTCATATTTAAGAAAAAGTCGAGAAGTTTGCATTGCTGGATATTAATGTCGGTCGTGTAACATTTCTATCATAAACAGTTGTCAAATATTAAATGTTTTGCTACTTCCATCTTACCTTGCTGCTGTCTTTAACCGTTAAAAGTAAACCCCGCCTACTTTGATTTGATTGGTTAAGAGTCATGTCAGTTATTTTGACTAGCGCGGTTAGACGCTAAGCAGAAAAAACTAACCTAAAAATGTAACTGAAGGTTATCATGGATACATATAACATCCTAACGGACTTGTTTTCCTCAGTGTCTATGGTGGTTCCGGCCCTGGCTGTGTATAGATGTTGTCAATTCCTATGAAACATTGTGTTATCATACAAAATGTACAAATGTAAGCGTAACCCAAATAATAAAAAAAACTCCATCCGTCTCTTAAAACAAGTTTTAATGTCTTTGAGTCACAAGTGCATGTTACAACACGTTACTGAGGAAAACAGTGTTCAGAAAGTTTAAAACACTTTTCTGATTGCTTTTCTGAGACATAAGAGAATTGCATTGCAACAGTATTGAACCCTAGATCTGTTAACTAGTTTTTGACCTTAATACAGATGAACATTTCGCTGTTGTTTTTTCAGAAACAGGAAGTGGCACTTTTATCAATCTGTTCACATGATACAAAGCATGACAAAACTTCACTCAGTGTTGCACAACACATCTCTAGACCGTGTATTTTTCTTGTCATCTTGTACTTTGTTTGAATTTGTATCATGATTACTTTGTATCATGTTTTTGCTCTTTGATTCACTAGGGAAAAGTGGTTTTCTGACCTAGTTTGATGTGTTTTGGGTACTTGTCAGCTGGTCATATTTGGGAGACCAGCTAAACACCAGCTTGGCCAGTCTGGGGACCAACTAAATCATCCTAAACCAGCATGGTTAACCACATAAAATAAGATCAATTACAATCAAGTCAAGTCACCTTTATTTATATGGTGCTTTTAACAATACAGATTGTGTCAAAGCAGCTTTACAGTATCAGATAGGAAAATAGTGTGTCAATAATGCAAAAGGACAATAGTAAACACACAATTTTCAGTGATGTCATCATCCAGCTCAGTTCAGTTTAAATAATATCGGTTCAATCAAGTCAATGATATCGCTGGAAATTACGTGTCCCCAACTAAGCAAGCCAGAGGAACCAAAACTCCATCGGTGACAGAAACAATACAATCAAACTTCAACAATATATTTCATAATAAACTAGTTATGTTTGTTAACATGAATTAACATTAACCAGGATTAATAAATATTGTCCATTGTAATTTAATGATAATGCATTGAACCTTACTGTAAACTGTAACCACATTAATCAAGATTGATCTGTTAACATTTTTGAGGTACTGGTAGCAAATTATGTATTTTATAAATAACATGGTTTCATTCAAATGTTGACGGAAACACATTGACCTTTATAAATCTTAATCCTAACGAAAAGGATACACCCACAGAAGGTGTCAGACTGCCTCATTATCAACTTTGTAGGTTGCAAGATGTGATGATTTCTGCTTGTGTTGATCTATGAGGCTTTGGCTTCTGAAGAAGTACATAAGTGCCGTTTATCTGAATGGGATTTTCTCCTCTGGAATATGTGGGCAACTCGATTTCAGAATACTACGAGAACAATAACAATGTAATTAGCCACTAAACCTCTTCATCACACATGTGAACAAGTTTGGTTGATTTCATAAAACATTTCTGAATTTGTAGAACATCCAGTAGAGTTATTTTAGCTAACTGTTTGTGTTTCACAGTTGCTTAAGATGTTTCGCAAAATGTCATGAGTTGTGAAATCTGAAGAATGATCTCCATCATCATCATTTACATTTACAGTACATTTAATCATTTAGCAGACACTTTTATCCAAAGCGAACTATAAATGAGGACAATGGAAGCAATCAAAATCAACAAAAGAGCAACAACATGCAAGTGCTATAACAAGTCTCAGTTAGCTTAACGTAGTACACATAGCAAACACAAGCTAGTGTTAGAGAGGCCTTTTTTGCTTTTGTTAATTGTATAATAAATAAAAAGAAAACAGATAGAATACAAAAAGATTAGAAAAGCTACAAGCAGTACTGAATAGAGTACAAGTCTAACAGTTGCAGAATTAGATTAGAATAGAGAGTGCTAGAGTTAGAGGGTCAAATAAAGACAGAAGAGATGTTTTCACAACCAATGAGTGTCTAAACACCTTCAGCTACTAGACAAACACTAGAATAACTTGATGAGACATTTTAGCTGTTGCCTGGAAATTTTGGAAACATTTTGTACTATGAAGTAAAATGGCAATCGAATCATATAGCAACACAAGTCTTACCTGTGCGGTGTTTAAGTCCTCAAGCGGAACTGGTTCGACATTCTGGGGTAGTTTTCGACTTTTTTTTAGCTTCTTAAGTTTAAGCATTAATAGACCTAAAGTAGCACATTAAATTTTGGTTAGTTATATTATCATGAAATCAATGTGATCATGAAACTATAGTTGAGTACATTTCAAAGAAACTCTTCATAAAGGAATGCACATAAACAATCTAAATTACACTAAAACTGATATCATCAAAAATCTCACCTATTATTGCAATAATCAGCACAATGTTCATTAGGATGGATGTAACAGTCAGAATCTTATGAAACTCAAGTGTTTTCTCACATGGTTGTTCCTGATTCTTGTGTTCTGTTTGGTTTTGATTTTGGGCAGATTCTGTTTAAGCAGAAGAATTGTATCAGTTTTGTGTTTTTAATTCCAAATATGATTAAACGCCTCTGATAGAGTTAAATGTAAAAGTATACATTTATTGCCAGTAAACAGTTATTTTATTTTATAATATGATTAGTATACATATAACAGCACATTTGATTTGTTAATTGCAGTTGATTTATAAATAACTTACCAGTGGTGTAAAGTCTGGTGCCATTGCTGAGCTGTAGAAATGAGCCTGTTTTTACACAATAATATATTCCTAATTCATTAATAGTTATGTTACTAATAAATAAACGGCTCCAAGTTAATGCTGAATATTTGTCTTTCAGTCTTTGGTCTTGTATAAGAGATGATGTAGAGTCTGATGTGAAAGTTCGCAGTATCAGCACTGGAGAATCTGTCAGTTTCTGGAAAACCCAATAAATCTCTTTTACACCAATCAGACAGTCTAAAGTCACATTTTCCCCTAAATTCACCCGTTTATCAGTTAAACTCTCTGTAGTTTGACACCACACCAGTAGAACTGTGAAGATAAAACACGTATGGTAAAACACATAACTCTTTCAACCTTGAAAACTATTCAGTCATGTGAAGATCACACAGAAATTACACTGAGTAACTTACAGAGGAGTAAAAGTTGTGCCGTCCTCATTCTGAGGTTGTTTTGCTCATATGCAGTAAGATGGTTAACTTAATACGAATCTAAGAGGAAGTGCTACCACAGATGTGCAGAAAAAAATTAGAAGGAAACCACCAGACACCCTTGAGAAGAGGATGTAGATGTTGAACTTGCACTGACCAGACTGTTTACTGTTATTAAAGCTTTTAAGAAGGACAAAGTGCATGAGATAAAGTGAAAAGTAATTTCAGCTGACAATCGGTTTTATTTTCGATTAATTAAATTGCTATATTGGCACCTAAACTAAATTTAATTTTGAAGCTGATTTCTTTTTAAACAAAACTTCTGACCAAACTTGTGAGCTAGTATGTCTGGGTGTTTTCTGACAGCACCAGCACGTGGTTTTGCTGACCTAGTTTCACGTTAACAAGTGTGAGTTTTAGACATGTATGTTCTGTTCAAGTATGCCATAGTCTTTTTAGCCACCATTGCTATTTCACATGACCTCTGGATCCTGAATACTGAAAACAACCCAAATATAAGAGAACATTCTGGCTAATGTTCTTTTAAAGTTATGAACAAGCATTCTTTCAGTATTAGGATGTTCATTCAAAGTTGTCTTAGTGGGAGGTTCATCTAAGGTTTTTATAATTGTTTTATTTTTTATATTAGTCTACTTGTTTCAGGAAGTTCTGGGAACATTAAAAAAAATCCACACTGTTTGCAAAATCATAAAATGAATTAATCCCTTAACATTTGTATAACCAAGAAAATTGTCTTTTTTTAAAACACTGGATATTTTGAATGTTCAGAGAAAATTAAGAAATAGACGAAAGTTTTCATAACGTTAGCAAAACATTGTCAGATGCAAAGACTGATTTCTCAGAATCCTATTCTTCTTGGACCTGTGATTCTTTTGACTGTACGAATCATACAAAATGTTGGTAAGTATGTAATTACAAAAATAAATTATTGAAAATTTCTTGTGTTAAGTTTGCAGGACTTAGTCTACACAGCATAATCAAAGATTCAAAGTAGCCTAGGTAATCGATTGACATCACCTCAAATTAGGCTACATTTAATTTCTAAAACCCATATCTTTACCAGATTTGACCAAAGAGGTAATACAAATTTATATATTGGGACAAAAATGGACACAAAACAAAAGCCTATAAGGGTTAGCCTCAGAAGAGTAGGCCTGTCCTCAGAACCGAACTTGTGTAATTCGAAATAAAACTTGGTGTATTACATCTCAAACACATGAGATGATTTTTAACACGTTTGTTCAAAATATAACGTAGTCTAAACTATTTTATTGATAAATCTCCGGAGTATCTCACTCTGAGTATTGAGTTTACCTCATCAAACTGTGCTACTGAAATCAGCTTGTAGAGGGCGCTGTCACCATTTGAAGGCATATTTCGATGCTAAAATGCTTTCTCGACACTGAACATGCAGAGATAAAACATTGCTCTGTTTGTATACATACAAACAAACATATAGAAGATATCCGAGTCGAAAAAACATGGAGGTACTTCTCAGTTAATAAGCAGCCCGCGATTAAAGGAGTACAAGCGAATCTCATCATGTCTAAACTGAAGACAGACGGCAGGAGCGTAAGTGAGTCTACTATTAAAAAATCACTGTGCCTGTGTATGATAAATTATTTATTTCTTCTGTGGAATACAGCAGAGCCGATCCTCCCTATACACAGAATACGCAAGCTGCGTAGGGCCCCCGAAACAGCAGGGGGCCCCCTTGCTCTCAAAGATGTTTTAATTTTAGTTTCGTTTTTGAGTTTGGCCAGCAGTTATTGAAAACATGAATGATTGTTTCTTTTAATGCGGTGTGCTGTCACCCTCTCTACGTAAAAATAGAGAGGGTGACAGCAACAAGCAAGCAAAAAAATCTTTCTTATTTAGCAGAATATATTTCCATTAGACTGTATAACTTACACTTGTTTGTTTGTTTTTGGGGGGGGGTTAAAGAAAAAAGTGTAGTTGGTCGGGCAGGACAGACAAAACTCCACTTCAGAAAACTACAGAATGGTAAAAACAACAACAACAAATCTATATGTATAGATGACAAAGGTCAGTGATTGACCTGTTGTTAAGATGATTTTAACACACTTACCAGTGATGTAAAGTCTGGTGCCATCACTGAGCTGTAGAGTGTTGCCTGTTTTTACACAATAATATATTCCTAATTCATCAACAGTTATATTACTAATAAATAAACGACTCCAAGTTAGTGATGAATATTTGCCTTTTAATCTATCGTCATATAAAAAATATGCTGTAGAATATGCCATGAAAGTTTGCGTATCAGCGAAGGAGAATCTGTCAGTTTCTGGAAAACTCAATAAATGTCTCTTACATCAATCAGACAGTCTAAAGTCACGTTTTCCCCTATATTCACCAGTTTATTGGTTAAACTCTCTGTAGTTTGACACACTAGTAGAACTGAAGAAACACACAGATCATTCAGATTATTCTGTAGAATGTAACAATGTTAAACTATACCCAGTCATGACAAAATCATTAAAATCATAAAAACTGAGTAACTTACCGAAGACTAAAAGCTGCTCCGTCCTCATTCTGTGGTTGTTTAAATGATATGCATTAAAAGAGTTCAGACTAATCTGAGCAGAAATCTCAGATGTGCTGATGTTTTTCACAATGTGTGACTTTGTACACAAACTTGAACCAGACCAGAGTTCAAGCCAACTAACCCACAGCTGTGAGAAAACAGACCGTAGCAAGACAATGAAGACATTAAATACAAATAGAAACCAAAAGACTCACTACAGCACACAGCATTACATAAGTTTTATATGTCAAATACAGTAGGCCTATTTATTGGCACTGAAATATGTTAATAAACCCTTAAAATATAAATTTACAATTTGATTATTAACACCACACATAAACAAAAAAACAAACAAATAAGCATTTACATATTTCATAAGCATCCAGTCCAGTCAATAAAGATGCAGGAAACATAAAGATTATTCACGTCACCTCACATTACATTACATTTTTATAACACCAAGTTTACGATATTTGAACTAATGCATAAATTCAGGTTAGCATTAATTACATTTTTTTTAATCACATATAAAACAGTTAATTTAAATTATAGTAGTTCATAATATTCTTTTTTCCTGTTTTTTGACTTTCAAAAACATTAAAAAAAATCTTTGTGATTTTACATTATTATGTGTATAAAAGCCCAGAGTCAAAGAATGAAGCCACTCAATATAAACATATAGAATTAAGAGTTAAGATTTTAATTACAAGACTTAATTATCAAAACAAAAGCAAAGTCATCCTGAAAACATTGCAAATTTTGTATTACATACATGTATAGGTAACAAACATCAGTCCGTTTTTTAATAACAGTCAAGCTAACAATATTTTACTCATTATTTAGCACAATATCCACTATTAGAGTACTATTAGACTGTATGAGATGATTTACTCTTGATTATATTTGTCTAAGTGTTGTCTTTGGTTTTTGAAAAGGAACAAAAGTGTTGTTGGTCGGGTGAAACAGATGAAACTCCACTTCAGAAAACTACAGAACAAAAGATAAATTAGCTTCTAATGTCCATGTCAAATAATTATATTCACTAAACACACTGAACGCTGAATAAGAGTGTTGTACCTCGTCATCATTTGTGCTGTAAAGATGATCTAGTTCTTCATCTTGACATTGTTTGTGTCTTTTTTTACACGCTTGAAGTTTGATCTGCAATAGACCTAAAACAGCACCATCACTTCTGATTAAACATTGTACAATTGATCACTAAAGGAATGTAGTATGAAGCATTTAAAAGAAAGATATTATATTATATTACACATGTAGAAACCTGAAATCTCACCTATTATTGCCAAAAACATCACAATATTTGGTATGAAGTACAAAACTATAAGAGACTGCTGTGTATTCGGACATTGCGAGTTATTTTTCAGTTCTGTCTGATTGTGATCTCGAGCAGCTTCTTCTGAACAGAAAATACAAGAGTTTAGTGTTTGGAAATAACTGACATGCATCAATTTTGCAAAGACCTCTCATAGAAATAAAGGTTAAAATACATATTGAATGCAATATGTACATGATAACTGCTTTTAGATGATTGATAGATATAACAACAGATCAAACTGATTTGTCAAGATGATTTTAACACACTTACCAGTGATGTGAAGTCTGGTGCCATTGCTGATCTGTAGAGTTTTGTTTAGTTTTGCACAATAATATATTCCTAATTCATCAATAGTTACATTCCTAATAAATAAACGGCTTGAAGTTAATGTTGAATATTTGTCTTTCAGTCTTTGGTCTTGTACATAAGATGATGTAGATTCTGATGAGTAAGTTCGCAGTATCAGCACTGGAGAATCTGACAGTTTCTGGAAAACCCAATAAATCTCTTTTACACCAATCAGACAGTCTAAAGTCACATTTTCCCCTAAATTCACCCGTTTATCTGTTAAACTCTCTGTAGTTTGACACACCAGCAGACCTGTGATGAAATACACAGATCAGATTATTCTGTATAATTTAACATTGTGAACAAATTCACTTTTTTAAACTATTCAATCCTTACAAAACCAATAAAATCATAAAAACTGGGTAACTTACCGAAGACTAAAAACTGAACTGTCCTCATTCTGTGGTTGTTTATACAGTAAATAGTCCACACCAATCTGAACAAAACTGCTTCTGCAGAATAAAAGAGGAAACCAGCAAACACACTTAATAGTGATGAAATCAGAGGCCCATGTGCTGGAATGTTCCACAGTGTGTGACTTCATACACAAACTTGACATATCAACCAGACCAGAGTTAAAGCCAACTAACCCACAAATGTGAAGAAACAGACTCAGAGCTGACGACTGCAGCAAGACAATAAAGATACATGAAACATAAAAACAGAAGTGTGAACTTCAGAAGAGTGACTGCAGCACTCAGAATTACACAAGTCAAGTTTTATTCATAAGATATGCAACACAGATTATTGATTGACAAGGAAATACATTAATAAATCATTTACACAGTTCATAAACATACAATCTGCATATTAACAGCACACACCGACACATGAACATTTTCTTACCTATCCAAATGGGGACGTTTCATAGACTTTTATATACAGAACAGATATTGATATTTTTGTAATTGATAAAATACTTAATTTAACCTACTTTGTTTTTAAACCATTTTTACAAATGATGATTGAAGGAGGTTTTGGGAGGTTTCATCAGATTTAACTCACTTCTAGGTGCAAAATTGTCCCCAAAATATGCTATAGTTGTACACACACACACAATTTAGAACAAACAAATGAACATTTATCCAACTTATTTGTAGCATAAGAGCGGGCACAGCCATTTGTGACTTGAATGTGCCAGGCTTCCAGTTATTTAACCTGTACAAAGCAAGTGTGCCTCACACATCCTGAAAAGTGAAGCTAAAACATTTCCATCGCCATCTGGTGGCTGACTGCAGCACAGGTCATAAAGTCAAAGTCAAAGTCATAAATTCTGCCACATGTACCTACATCTACAGAGAATTGAAATTGCGTTACCTCTTACTCCCTGGTGCAACAGATAACACTAAACACAAACAGAGAACGCAAAAATACAGATAAGTCAAATAATATATATATATATATATATATATACCTGTGTATATAATATATATATATATAATATATATATATATATATATACTGTATATATATATAGATATATATATATATACATACATACATATACATACACACCCATACATACACAAATGCAACTATTACAAATAAGGACAGTAGAAAAAAAATATAATAATAATAAAAAATAGATAAAGTGGCATAAGGCAATGGTAGATAGAGTGCAAACCAGGAAATAACAAACAGGAAATATGAATGGTGTAGTGCAAAGAGCTTATTAAGTATATTCATTAAAGGCAAAAAGAGAGCCTTTTATTCAGACTGTCAGAAGAGGTAGTTGAATGAGGTCAGTCCAATGCTGTAAAAGTATGGTGCTGATCACAGTGTGTGTGTGTGTGTGTGTGGTGTGTGTGTGTGTGTGTGTGTGTGTGTGTGTGTGTGTGAGAGTAGTGGTCTGGTGGTGGGGTGGGGGTCAGAGTTCAGTGGTGCGTGGGGTAAAAGGGGAGGGGGGCAAGGACGGGAGGGAGTTCAGCTTCCTGAAGCCTGATGGATGAAGCTGTTTTTCAGTCTGTTGGTCCTGGCTTGGAGACTCGCAGTCTCCTCCCTGATGGCAGCAATTGAAGAAGCCGTTGTCGGGTGGGTGGGATCACCTGCAATGCTGAGGGCTTTGCGGGTGAACGGGTGCTGTAATGTCCTGGAGGGAGTGGAGAGAGACACCAACGATTCTCAGTGCTCTCACTATCTGTTGAAGCTCTTGCGGCAGGACGCGTTGCAGGCGCCATACCACACAGTGAGAGCTGTCAGGAGTCTCGTGGTGCCTCTTAGAAGGTGCACATGTGGGGTCCGGGGCTTGGCTCTTCTGAGTTTGCAAGGATTAGGGTTAGGGTAAACCCCACCTTCTTTCCCAAAGATGATTTCTACAGCCAGTCCAGCCAATCAGGACACAGGAAACATTACATGGCACCTCACATTACTTGAATATATTGCTACTGAAAAGTAAAAACAATCAATCAAAATTATTTATCAAAATATACTTCTGTTAGACTGTATGAGATGAAGTGTTGTCTTTGGTTTTTGAAAAGGAACAAAAGTGTTGTTGGTCGGGTGAAACAGACGGAACTCCACTTCAGAAAACTACAGAACAAAACACAAATTAACTTAATGTCCATGTAGAAATATTATATTCACTAAACACACTGAACGCTGAATAAGAGTGTTGTACCTCTTCATCATTTGTGCTGTAAAGATGCTCCAGCTCTTCATCTTGACATTGTTTGTGTCTTTTTTTCACACGCTTGGAGTTTAATCTGAAATAGGCCTAAAATAGCACCAACATTTATGATTAAATACAATAAAATTAATCACTAAAGTAGCAAAAAGTATCAAGTAATACACAAACATTTAAAGGACATCTTTTCAAGTTTCAAGTTTCAAGTTTTATTTGTCACATACACGACTATACAGAGATTGTATAACCAGCAGTGAAATGAGAGTCGGGTCCGCTCCATGGACAGTGCAAATATTGAAAAATACAACACAAGGGAAGTATACATAAAATAAAATGAATAAAAAATAAGATATAAAGAATAAAATATAAAATATAAAAGAATGTGCATGACAGTAAGCTGTAGAATTAAATATTAAGATAAGCATGACTGTACAGAGAGGAATGTGCAAACAGGTTGAACATGGTTGACATGAAGCAGCCAATCACAAAAAAATAAAATAAATATAAAAAATATAAAAATATATTAATATAAAAATAATAATTTTATATTATTATTATCAAAAAAAATGTATATGATATGTATAGTCCTAAATTCCCACCTATTACTGCAAAAAACAAAACAGTGTTCAATATAACATATAACACAATCAGAGCCTGCTGGGTTTTCGGATGTTGTGATTGATTGTTCAGTTATGTCTGATTCTGATCTTGAGCAGCTTAAGAACAAAAAATACAAGAGCTTTGTGTATAAATTGCAAATATGCATATGATGGAAATAAAGGATAAATACAAATTTAACACATTGTGCATGTGGTAACTGCTTTTAGATCAAACTGATTTATCAAGATAATGTTATATATACTCACCAATGATGTCAAGTCTAATACCATCGCTGAGCTGTAGAAATGAGCCTGTTTTTACACAATAATATATTCCTAATTCATCAATAGTTACATAACTAATAAATAAACGGCTCAAAGTTAATGTTGAATATTTGTCTTTCATTCTTTGGTCTTGTACATGAGATGATGTATATTCTGATGAGAAAGTTCGCAGTATCAGCACTGGAGAATCTGACAGTTTCTGGAAATGCCTCTTACACCAATCAGACAGTCTAAAGTCACATTTGCTCCTATATTCACCAGTTTATTGATTAAACTCTCTGTAGTTTGACACACCAGCAGACCTACACAAAAACACACAGATCATTCAGATTATTTCTATTTACACAGCAATTCCACACATGACGGCCATAATAAAAACAGAACAAAATCTTGGATGAACTTAAACTTACAGAAGAGTAAAAGTTGCACCGTCCTCAGTCTCTGGTTGTTTCATTCATATGCAGTAAGGTGGTTAACTTTACTATGAATGTGAGCGGATGTGCTGCAGAACTTAAGAAGAAGAAGGAAACCACTCCCACAAAGAAGATATGGTTGAACTTAAACTGCACTGTAAAAAAAAAAGTTGAGCCAACTTAAAATTTGAAGGCAACCAGCTTCAGCAGATTTTTGAGTTTTCTCAACTTGTTGTTTTAAGTTTATGCAACAAAAAGTTGAGAATCTCCTACAAAAATAAGTTGAGAGAACTCAAAAATCTGCTGAAGCTGGTTGCCTTAAAATTTTAAGTTGGCTCAACTTTTCTTTTTTTTTTACAGTGTGACTGGACAACTTACTGTCATTATAGTATTTAAGGGGGTGTAGGGGAATTACCGTTAAACCCCAGAGAGAACTGAAGACAGAATTCTCCACACTTCAATGAATAAGAGAAGCCATCCTCAAACTAACTTAGAAACACTAGTACTATGGATGATCGGTTGACGTTATTTCTACAGGTTCTGATACGCTAACAGTACAGATAATTCTAGCAACTTCAAAACATATAGTGACTAATGGTGCTATAAACCCTAAACAGTATTATAAATGTTAAACATACATAAGAGTTAGTGGATACTTGTGATGCATTTGTGACCTCCATGACCCTAAAGGCATTTAACTTTTGATTATATAATGATTCAGATGAATTATTACAAAACAAATTCATATTTACTTTCTGAAAGTTGGGCTGAATGAGTAAACACTGTTACTGCATGCTGTCAGTCACCTCTCAGATACCAAATAACTGGTAAGTGTATAAAATCATGACAAACCTGTTTGATCTGTTGTTATATCTGTGAATAATACTGCATTAAATTGGTATTTCCGCCTTATTTCTGTCAGATATCTAAATTATGTTGATGCATGTTTGGTATTTTTATCTGAACAAATCTCTTAACAGAATCTGCTCAGAATGAGACAGAACTGAATCAGTCACAACATCAGACGACACGCAGGCTCTGATTGTTTTATACGTCATACTGAACATTGTGATGTTTTCTGAATATATAACATAAAACAACAGGTAATTTATAATATACAAGACTTCCTTTAGATGCTTAAGAGGTACAACACATCTCTTTCTAAATCAAATGAACGTGTTAATGTAAAGAAAAATCTCTCTACTTATACATTACAAGCTAATTTATCTAATTTATGTGTTTTGTAGTTTTCTGAAGTGGAGTTTTGTCTGTTCTGCCCGAACAACAACACTTTTGCTCCTTTTCAAAATCCAAAGACAAAACCTAGACAAATATAACCAAGAGTAAATCATCTCATACAGTCTAGAGAAGTATATTCTGCTGAATAACGAGAGTAAAACATGGTTAGCGTGACTGTTGTTTAAGATTGACTGATGTTTGTTACCTAAGCATGTATAATGCAAAATTCTCAATATTTTTTTCAGCATGACTTTTCACGTTTGTCTTGATAACTCTTATGAATGAAATATAAATACAAGCTCTACACTGATTTTGAGTGGCTTCATTCTTTGATTTTGGGTTTTTATATAAACACAATGATGTAAAATGAAAAAAAAAGTTAAAAAATCTGGGGTTGTTAAGATTTTTAATAATTTTGCTCTCTTATGCTCACCCAGGCTGCATTTATTTGATCAAAAATACAGTAAAAAAAAACAGTAATATTATTACAGTTTTAAATAACTCTTTTCTATTTAGATATATTTTATTTTATAGCCTATATTTTATTGTATTCCTGTGATGGCAAACCTGAATTGTTAGCATCATTAGGCCTACTCCAGTCTTCAGTGTCACATGATGCTTTAAAAATCATTCTGATTTGGCGCTCAAGAAACATGTTTATTTTGAACATTTTTATTGATACATTTCCACTTGGAGTGTCCCGTTTACCTCAGTGAGGCTCATCAGTGCTTATACCAGCAGATAGATAGCACCTTTCCAAGTAAAGGTGATGTTTTTATACTAATAACATACTTTCTTCTTAAAAGACTTTACGGTGTCATCAAGTCACGTAGGCTATACCTTAATTCACATAAAAAAGTGTAAACCCTATCAAAACAGAAAATGAATTAATTCACTAACACTGAAAATCACCGTCATGTAGATTATTGGTTCTTTTGTTTGTGTCCGCTCCTGTCAGCGTTCCTAGCGAGAATCTATTTTTAGCTCCTTTAAGAAGAGCCGGGTCATTGTTTCACTGATCATTATTTAAGAGGAAACGCTACCCGGCCACGGCATTTACGAAAGTCTGTTTACAAGAGATTTCCCTTGGCTTTTTAAGTATTTCTTTCTTTTGAGGAACACAGAAGCAGCGTATCATCCCCAGTGACCATTCATTTCTCCTTTTGTGTTTAACAGAAGAAAGTCATGTGGTTTTGTATCAACACAAGGGTGATTTATTTATTTATTGCCATCAAGCAAGCTGTATAGGCGCATTTATAAGACTTTATCATAACAAAAACAAAGATAAACCATACTGAAAAAAATATTGAGAATTTTGCATTACATAGGGCATGTTTAGGTATCAAACATCAATCAATATGAAACAAACAACAGTCAAGCTAACAATATTTTACTCTCATTATTTAACAAAATATATTTCTATTAGACTGTATGAGGTGGTTTACTCCTGATTATATTTGTCTAGAAGTGTTTTTACACTTGAGTCCTCTTTAAAAGAACTGAACCCAGACCCCTTTAAGTGGACCAAGAGGTGGACCAAGTGAAAAAGGACCCAGTTGTATTTGTGTTCACACTATCGCAGTTCCTGAAAGAGGACTCGGATCCTTTTTTGGTCCACTTAAGCAGTAATGGTGTCTCAGACCTCTTTGTGTTCAGACTGTTGCTTTTCCAGTTCAGTATTTGATGGCTGGAATATTTTTATCTTTTGCACAAAAATATAAGTAATAATAAGTTTCGCACACCTTTGTAATATTTATTTTGAATTATTTTCCTTGTTTATGTAATCGTGTTTATTTTATAGCACACAGGGTTTCTGCAGGATTTTTAACCTCAAATTTAAGACTTTTTAAGACTATTTTTAAGACCTGCACAGATAAAATTAATGCCATATGAGTGGGGTGGGGCAATGTCTATGGTAACGTATTAAACTGTAAAATGACTGTAAAAAGCATGATTTACAGTTCAGATACACGTTTTCACAAAAATATATAAAAAATAATAAAATGAAATAAAATTTCAAATTTCAGCCTTTAAACCATTTTAAGTGGTTATATCATTATGAAATAAATGTTTTTCTAATACACATTGGACACAATTAACGGTACCCTTTTATTCAATACTTTTTGAAACCTCCATTTGCCAAAATAGTATAGGAGTTTTCTCTTATAATGCCTGATGAGGTTAGAGAACACCTGACAAGAGATCAGAGACCATTCCTTCATCCAGAATCTCTCCAGATCCTTCAGATTCACAGCTCCATGTTGGTGCTTCTTCTCTTCAGTTCACCTCACTCATTTTCTACAGGATTCAGGTCAGAGGACTGGAATGGCCAGCAGAAGCTTGGTTTTGTGCCCAGTGACCCATTTTTGTGTTGTTTTTAAGGGTTGTTTTTGGATTATTGTACGGTTGGAAGATCCAAACATGGCCCATTATAAGATTTCTAACAGAGTCAGTCACTTATTGATTTTTTATTTGTTGGTATTTGATAGAATCTGTCACGAATCCGGTCTGTGGCCTTCCGCCCGATAGCCACCAGAGGTCGCCTCTCCATCACATTGACTCTCACACCACACAGCTGATTACACTAATCACGCTCACACCTGAGAACTATCACACAATCACTATCACCCAATCACACATGCTTTATAAGCCTTGGACTTTCGCTCTGTGATCGCTGAGTATTGTTTAGTGTTTATCACTCTCCAAGAGATAGCTACTCTACAGAGCCCACATAGTTGTCATAGTCTTGCCTTGCGTGTTTTTGATTCTTACCCGTGTTTCCTGGAATAACCCTTTGCCTTGCCGTTCGGACTCTGTTTGTACCTCGTTTGGACTATTGCTTGTGTACCTGGATTATCTCTCTGCCTTGCCCTGTTGAACATTGTTCGCCGATCGTTGACCCACGCTTTCCCAAGGATTACTCTGTGTCTTGCCCGTGCCATACCTGTTTGCTGTTGATTGACCCTGCCTGTGTTTTTGATTTTATTAATAAAAGCTTGCACATGGATCCGCACGACTCACGTCTCGTTGACCCCGTTACAGAATCCATGCCATGTGTCTAAACAAGATGTCCAGTACCTCCAGCAGAAATATAGGCCCACAACATCAAATATACAGCAGTACAGGTGCATCTCAATAAATTAGAATGTCGTGGAAAAGTTAATTTATTTCAGTAATTCAACTCAAATTGTGAAACTCGTGTATTAAATAAATTCAATGCACACAGACTGAAGTAGTTTAAGTCTTTGGTTCTTTTAATTGTGATGATTTAGGCTCACATTTAACAAAAACCCACCAATTCACTATCTCAACAAATTAGAATATGGTGACATGCCAATCAGCTAATCAACTCAAAACACCTGCAAAGGTTTCCTGAGCCTTCAAAATGGTCTCTCAGTTTGGTTCACTAGGCTACACAATCATGGGGAAAACTGCTGATCTGACAGTTGTCCAGAAGACAATCATTGACACCCTTCACAAGGAGGGTAAGCCACAAACATTCATTGCCAAAGAAGCTGGCTGTTCACAGAGTGCTGTATCCAAGCATGTTAACAGCCATATCACTTGTCAGCAGCCATATCACCCTGTAACCCAAGACCGGTTTCCCACTGAAGCTAAGCAGGGTTGAGCCTGGTCAGTACCTGGATGGGAGACCTCCTGGGAAAAACTAGGTTGCTGCTGGAAGAGGTGTTAGTGAGACCAGCAGGGGGTGCTCACCCTGTGGTCTGTGTGGGTCCTAACACCCCAGTATAGTGACGGGGACACTATACTGTAAAAAGCACCGTCCTTCGGATGAGACGTTAAACCGAGGTCCTGACTCTCTGTGGTCATTAAAAATCCCAGGATGTCCTTCGAAAAAGAGTAGGGGTGTTACCCCGGCATCCTGGCCAAATTTGCCCATTGGTCTCTGACCATCATGGCCTCCTAATCATCCCCATACACTGATTGGCTTCATCACTCTGTCTCCTCTCCACCAGTAAGCTGGTGTGTGGTGGGCGTTCTGGCGCACTATGGCTGCCGTCGCATCATCCAGGTGGATGCTGCACATTGGTGGTGGTTGAGGAGATTCCCCCTTGTATGTAAAGCGCTTTGAGTGCCTTGAAAAGCGCTATATAAATGTAACTAATTATTATTATTATTATTATTATTAACAGAAAGTTGAGTGGAAGGAAAAAGTGTGGAAGAAAAAGATGCACAACCAACCGAGAGAACCACAGCCTTATGAGGATTGTCAAGCAAAATCGATTAAAAAAATTGGGTGAACTTCACAAGGAATGGACTGAGGCTGGGTTCAAGGCATCAAGAGCCACCACACACAGGCGTGTCAAGGAATTTGGCTACAGTTGTCGTATTCCTCTTGTTAAGCCACTCCTGAACCACAGACAACATCAGAAGCGTCTTAAGGAGATGAAGAACTGGACTGTTGCCCAGTGGTCCAAAGTCCTCTTTTCAGATGAGAGCAAGTTTTGTATTTCAATTGGAAACCAAGGTCCTAAAGTCTGGAGGAAGGGTGGAGAAGTTCATAGCCCAAGTTGCATGAAGTCCAGTGTTAAGTTTCCACAGTCTGTGATGATTTGGGGTGCAATGTCATCTGCTGGTGTTGGTCCATTGTGTTTTTTGAAAACCAACGTCACTGCACCCGTTTACCAAGAAATTTTGGAGCACTTCATGCTTCCTTCTGCTGACCAGCTTTTTAAAGATGCTGATTTCATTTTCCAGCAGGATTTGGCACCTGCCCACACTGCCAAAAGCACCAAAAGTTGGTTAAATGACCATGGTGTTGGTGTGCTTGACTGGCCAGCAAACTCACCAGACCTGAACCCCATAGAGAATCTATGGGGTATTGTCAAGAGAAAAATGAGAAACAAGAGACCAAAAAATGCAGATGAGCTGAAGGCCACTGTCAAAGAAACCTGGGCTTCCATACCACCTCAGCAGTGCCACAAACTGATCACCTCCATGCCACGCCGAATTGAGGCAGTAATTAAAGCAAAAGGAGCCCATACCAAGTATTGAGTACATATACAGCAAATGAACATACTTTCCAGAAGGCCAACAATTCACTAAAAATGTTTTTTTTATTGGTCTTAAGAAGTATTCTAATTTGTTGAGATGTAATCATTTAGATGTGAGCCTAAATCATCACAATTAAAAGAACCAAAGACTTAAACTACTTCAGTCTGTGTGCATTGAATTTATTTAATACACGAGTTTCACAATTTGAGTTGAATTACTGAAATAAATGAACTTTTCCACGACATTCTAATTTATTGAGATGCACCTGTATATTTCATTGTACACATGGGGTACTTTTTATCCCTGTGTTCACCAAACCCATCTTGAGTGTTTGCTGCTAAAAAGCTCTTTTTTTTGTTTCATCTGACCATAGAAGTGTCAAGGTGCACACAGCAGGGAGGATACAGGAACACGCAGACGAGGACGTTAACTCAAATAACAGTCTTTAATGAGGACAAGGCAGGACAAAGCAAGGCTGACAGACAGGAAACACCGGGAGTAACGAGTAGACCAGACGAAATCTAACTCAAAAGACAGGAACTAAATGCACAGGGTAATTAACACATAATCACATAAACACAGCTGGACAAGAATTAACTGATAATCACATCTGACGAGGACAGGAAACAAACCAAATATGGACACAAGAGGCGGGAACAACTGACACACACAACAGAACCCTGACAAGAAGCCAGTCCCATTTGAAGTTCCAGTCGTGTCTGACAACTGAATATGCTGGAGATTGTTTTTTGGTGAAAGCATTTTCTTTTCTTGATTTTTTTCTTGAAGCCCTCCCAAACAACATGTGCTGATGTAGGTGCTGTTTGATAATTTTTTTAAGGTTTTCTGACCCTGAGACTCAACTATGTTCTGCAATTCTCCAGCTGTGGTCCTTGGAGAGTCTTTGGTCACTCAAACTCTCCTCCTCACCATGCATTAAGACAATATAGACACATGTCCTCTTCCAGGCAGATTCACAACATTTTAAGTTGATTGCAAATTCTTAATTATTGCCCTGATGGTGGAAATGGGAATTTTCACTGCTCTAGCTTTTCTTAAAGCCACTTCACTAATTTGTGAAGCTCAATTATCTTTTGCTGCACATCAGAAATATATTCTTTGGTTTTTCTCATTGTGATGGATGATTAAGGGAATGTGACCTTTGTTTTCCCTCCTATTTATATTTCTGTGAAACAGGAAGCCATGGCTGGATAATTTCATGTTTATAATCACGCTGGTGTGCTCAAAATTGTGAAAATGAATGGGAATATATTTCAGATATATTTTACTCATAAAAATTTCTAGGGGTACCAGTAATTGTGTCCAACATGTATTTGAGAAAAAACATTTATTTCATAATGATATTTCCTCCCATTTTAAATTCTTATTCTCCAATGAAAGGTTAGATTTTTGTGAATTTTTTAAATAAAAGATCAAAAGGATTAACAATGCACATTTATTTTCACAGCCTTCTTTGATCATATTTACCAAGGGTACCAACAATTCTGACCATGTGTGTATACCTTAATTCACATAAAAAGTGTAAACCCTATCAAAACAGAAAATTAATATATAATATACAGTATATTCATGCAGATAATTGCCATACCTGAAGACGCAGAGAAGGGCCGGCCCACTGACTTCATGTCTGGATTCTTTTCAGAGGTGCTAGGTGAAGATTTACCTGACCTTCAATCAGTGGTGTTGGATCGCGATCATCACGCCCTCGCTCCGAAACCTCGTGCTGGCGACAGGCCCAGAGCAATGATCGTTCGTCTGCAGTACTTCTTCGATAAGGCCAAGATTGTATACATTTTGCGGCGCATGGGTCCATATTTTCCCTGATATGAGTGCTGAACTGAGCCGTGGAAGAGCTGCCTTTAATTCTGTGAAATTCAAGCTTAAGCAGGCTGGGATTTCTTACAGCATCCACCATCCGGCAGATTTACAGTTCACTTTTGATAACACTAGACTTTCTTTTAAGTCACCATCGGAGGCGGACGCTTACTTTGAGCAACACATCAAACCAAAAATGGATGCACTCGTCTCTGAATAGTTTTTCAGGACCTCCTTGATGTCTGCTACAGTGTGTTTGGTACTATGCAGGGCATAAACGTTAACAGTGCTTATTCACTTTTTGGATTTGTTTTTGTTAAACTGGACATTATATTCATTCTGTCACTGAATTATTATTTTTTTCCTCTTTCTGGACAGTGGAGACTTTTACTGGTTAAAGATTTAAATGGCTTTATGAAGCTCTCTTTTCAATAAGACAAAAAAACAATTGTGTGTTAAAAGACATTTTAAGATGTTGAGCATTTGGAAGAAGTCCTATGCGTTTGGGAACGTTGAAGTTTAGTTACATGTGGGATGTTTTTTTGCTTCTCGTTTGGGGAGCTGTTTGGTGGGAGGGTTGGGGTCAAGGTGTTCATTTGGCATTCAAACTTGTTAATGTTTACTTGTGCTATTGTGTACAGTTGTTAGCAGGGGCGTCATGCACTCATTATTTTTGAGGGAAGCACGAGGTGGGGGTGGGGTCGTCATGTGACACAGCAGCCACAACAGCATTTATGTTTTATTTATTTTCTCCTTTTTATTCAAAACATTCCCAAACGCATTAAATATATCATGAAATATCTTGATTCTCACCTTTATAGATTATGTTGAACTATAGTGAGTGATGGTCAAAGAAACCTAATAATGTAAACTATGCATAAAAACCTGTCTGTTTATGGGTGTCATGCCATAACATATTTTTAATATGACTGACTTTATATTTAATGTGAATTTACATTGAAAGTTAATGTGAATAAAAACATTGCAAGTTAGGCTACTGATCATAACACTTTCATTGTACAGAAAGAGAGCAAAGAACATTTACATTATCAAAGAACATTTTAACATGGACTGACAGTCCAGAGTTCAAGCACTCTCAAAAACTCCCATTAAAATCACTGAAGCTGTTTACACTATGAAAATAATATTTTACAGATTCGTACGCACATTTGCACTTGTTGTTTCTGATGAGAGAATTCGCCAGAAAGAGGTATTCAGTCAGCGAGCGAGTGAAGAAAACACCAGCATTTTAGCGATGACTCATCTGAACGCCTCTGATTGGTCACTGCATTCATAAGATCAACAGCATCGTGTGTGATTGCTTATAATGCTCAGTGCTGTAAAAACGCATCTGTATCTGGCTCAGCGCCAGCCAGTGAATGTGATTGTATTAAATATAGAAAATATTAATCAGCTATTTTATATTGTCTTTTGGAAGCTGCATTTAAAATCCACTTGGATCAAAAATCTGAGGGGGCACGTGCCACTTTGAATGGGCTTGACGCCTCTGCAATTTAGCACCCATATAACTGTAGAATATGGGGCCAGGTCTGTCATTTATATACAAATGTGAAAAGGCTAAAAGGGTCTCTGAGACATAAAGCCTCAACGATCATCAATGATCCTAAGCAGATGCTACAATGGTGTCCTACACTTGGAATTTGTGCTCTGCATTTAACCCATCCAAGTGCACACACACACACACACACACACTGTGAACACACACCCGGAGCAGTGGGCAGCCAATGCTGCGGCGCCTGGGGAGCAGTTGGGGGTTCGGTGCCTTGCTCAAGGGTCTCACCTCAGTTGTGGTATTGAAGGTGGAGAGAGTGCTGGTTATTCACTCCCCCCAACGACAATCCCTGCCGGACCTGAGACTCGAACCCGCAACCTTCCGCAAGACTCTCTAATCATTAGGCCACGACTGCCCCCTTTAGGTTTATCTCCAGTAGAATAATAGTTATACTCTTCTCATCTTTCTAAACCTTTTTAACTCTTCTCTTAATGGTTGAAATATACATGCATGATGTTTCCTTTTCCAGTAGAGAGACACACTCCTGTGTATGTTGAACAGTCTGGGTATGTCAGATGAGGAGCGTGTGTGTGTGTGTGTAACTTGATCTTTGAACGTGAATGTGTCTACAGTATTTATTTCACAAGGTAGGACAAAGCACTGACTTTAACCCCCAGGCACCACCCCTAGGTACAATGATTAATACAGTTGGTATAATAGGCGATACTGTTTTCAACTCTCTGTGGTCTGGTGGATGATTTGGAAAGATTTTGAAGCAGTATCGAAACAACCTTGAAATGATTAATAGGTCTACTGAATTCTCTATGGGCTTAAAAATTAATGCTTTAAAATGCTTTACAGTGTGTAAATACAGTGTCTTTTGGATATTGATATTGCTATTTACCTGTTTCAATGTTATGCTTTAATATAAAAATGCTTGCACTTGCAATACTTGCAATGTAATCAATCACAAAGCTTAAAAAGAGGGTATACAGTGGAGAAGAAAGCATGTTGCAACATCAAGCGGAGATGAGACAGATGAAGACTATACAGTGAAGAAAAGGAAGAGTGCTAGATGCAGACAGCAGCATAAGTGACAGAGGAAGGATATCCGTTATGAGTCACAGACATTGATACGTAACTGGAATTCCCCAAAAAGAAGTATAAACATGGTCTGAGGAGTAAACCACTCTTCAGATGCTGCCTGCATTAATCGTGAAGGACACCTGATACCCTATCAAAGGGTGCTTTGTATTGTAACTAATAAAATGAGAGATTTTATTGTTACAATTGCCTCCCATGAGACTTTACTTATAACTACAAACTGAGTCGCAAATAAGAACAACCACAAGGGAGTCTTCTGCGTCATTCCTGAAGAACTTTAACCTGCCGACTGGTAAGACCTTAATGGTTTAGGCTAGATTTGACTATCCTTACCATGCCTGAATAATAGGGTTAAAGGTGTAAGATAAAAGGACTGTCACGTTTATGTTCTGTTTTGGTTCAGTTTCTGTGTTTTCCTGAGTTCCCTTGTCTATTAGTTTCCATGGTTGTTAATTAGTTCCACACCTGTTTCTATTTTTCACTGATTGCCCCCTCCTATAGAGGGTATGCATTGATGTCACTTTCCCGCCAGAACACGCCCCCTTTGCTGGACTGAGTGGCAAAAAAGCCTGCTGCATGACTGGATTTATTAGGGAAGCTGCAAAAACGCGAGTAAAACAAACTATAATCAGTAACTAAAGGTTGTTGGACTTGATATAGTGTTCCTTACAACTTACCAAGGATTCCAGTCATCCATGGATATTGATATGCAGCCAGGAATCGTGTTTCCTGACATTTAGATGTGCCTAATTTCAACGCCGGAGAAACACATAAAGGAAATTTGCCTGTGATTGCATTTGTAAATAAAAAGTAGGTTGGTCTAAATCCGGGTGATCACTTATATACCCGATGGCGCCGCACATGGCTGCTTCGGTTTGTTGCTAGTTGGTACTTTTTCTGTTTTTGTTTGTTTGTCGTGTCTTAAGCAACGTTTTTCCGATCAGCTTCACTAGAAACGAACACTTGGACATAAGAAATAGTTTGAACATTCAGACGTTTTACTGGACATTTTAGTCGGAGGACCTATACAAGCGCTCCAGGCGACGCAAGCGAGGGAAGCGCGCTGGTGCGCTCGTGAAATCCAGTTTAAGGACTCCGCTGCCAAGTATTCACCTGGCGAATCTCCGCTCCCTTGCAAATAAATCAGACGAACTACAACTCCTCACCCGCACAAACAAGGACTTTTTAAACTCTGCTACGCTTTGTTTCACGGAAACCTGGCTGAACGGAGCTATCCCGGACAGCGCGCTTCATCTATCCAGATTCCAGCTGTTCAGAGCAGACAGAGTCACCGAATCATCGGGGAAAACGAGAGGTGGTGGATTATTTTTTTATATCAATGAAGGCTGGTGTACAGACGTGACAGTTTTAAAGAAGATGTGCTGCCCAAACTTGGAAGCTCTCTTTATCAATTGTAAGCCTTTTTATTCGCCGCGGGAGTTTTCCTCGTTTATTCTGGTGAGTGTGTACGCGCGTGAGTGCAGCGCTAGAACTGTTGGCCGACCAAATCAAACACACAGAGCAGCGTTACCCGGACTCTTTCATTGTAATTCTCTGTGATTTTAACAAAGCTAATCTCACACGCGAACTGCCTAAATACAGACAGCACATCACATGCCCCACCAGAGACAGCGCATCTCTGGGTCTGCCCTCCCCTCTCTGCAGGACATCTACCTAAAACGCTGCAAAAGCAGAGCTGCTAAAATAATCAAGGACTCAAATCACCCCGGTAACCGTCTTTTCACTCTGCTGCCATCTGGCAAGCGCTTCAGAAGCGTGATGGCAAAAACTGAGAGACTGAGGAGGAGCTTCTACCCTCAGGCCATCAGGCTCCTAAACTCAGTCTCATAACATCTACAGGACTCAATTTAATTAACTGTAACACCCATCATTCTCCATCATCCGCATCCTCTTGCACATCCATGTTTATATTAATATTTATTAAATCCACAGTAGACTGTATTGCACATTTTAGTTCATTGCACATTTTACTCCTTATTTTATTTTATTGTTTTTACTTATTTTTTTATCTTATTCCTAACTATATTTAAATATATGCTCCTGTGTTATGTATCATCTTTTATTTTAATTTTTTTGCACTGTCCATTGAGCAGACCTGTCCTGACCTACATTTCACTGCTGATTATACCCTGTATGATTGTGTATGTGACAAATAAACAAGAACCTTGAACCCTTGAACCCTACTGGACCATTGTTACACTGTTTTAAAGGATGCATACCACTCTGTCCCCCGTGCAGCGCTGGGACTCTCTGATCACTGTTTGGTTCATCTTCTACCAGCCTATAGGCAGAAACTTAAATCTTCTAAGCCTGTCTTAAGAACTGTAAAGAGATGGACTGTTGAAGCAGAGCAGGATCTACAAGCCTGCTACGAACTTACTGATTGGAGTGTTTTTGAGGCTGCAGCTACTGATTTGGATGAACTCACTGACACCATGACATCCTACATTAGTTTCTGTGAGGACATGTGTGTACCCACCAGGACTTATTTAACATTTAACAACGACAAACCTTGGTTCAGTACAAAACTCAAACAGCTTCGCCAGGCCAAAGAGGACGCCTACAGGAGTGGGGAAAAAGCCTTGTACACACAGGCCAAATACACACTGAATAGAGAGATAAGAGTGGCAAAGAAGAACTACACTGGAAAGCTAAAAAAACAGCTTTCAAGTAACGACTCTACATCAGTGTGGAAAGGCCTGAAAGCCGTTACCAGCTACAAGACCCCTCCCCCCAGCACTGAGGCCAATCAACAACTGGCTGAAGACCTGAACAATTTTTACTGTAGGTTTCAAAAACAAAAGCCTGGTCTGACACCCCACACCCACACTAACCATCCCACAACACAGCCATCAACACCCTCCCCCCCCCCCTACTGTTTCACAGCCTGTAATCAAGATCTGTGAAGAAGATGTAAGCAAAGTCTTCAGGAGACAGAAGATAAGGAAAGCCAAAGGCTCGGACGGTGTCTCTCCAGCCTGCCTCAAAGCCTGTGCTGTTCAGCTATCATCCATCTTCACATTGATCTTCAACAGATCACTGGAGCTGTGTGAAGTCCCCTCCTGCTTCAAACGCTCCACCATCATCCCTGTACCCAAGAAACCAAAAATCACAGGACTTAATGACTACAGACCTGTTGCTTTAACGTCTGTGGTGATGAAGTCATTTGAGAGGCTCGTGTTGGCTCACCTGAAGGACATTACTGGACCCTTGCTGGACCCCCTGCAGTTTGCTTACCGAGCAAACAGGTCTGTGGATGATGCAGTCAACATGGGATTGCACTGTTGCAACATGGGATTGCACTGGGGTGGAGGGCCTTTGGATCTCCGGGCCCAGGGCCCGGTCTGCCCTGGTGTGGTCGGCTACCGGTGGAGCCTGCGGGCTTGCCGCCACGGCACCCTGGGGCGTCTGCAATGTGACTGTCGGAGGTGCCGCCTTCGGGCTCTCCTCTGCCCTTTTCTGGGTGGAGGCGGCGGTTATCCCTGCGGTGGTTCTCCTGGGAGTGCCGTGCCCTGGGGGGCCCCCGGATGTTTGGGGCCCGAGTCTTTTCCGCGCCTGCTTCATGCCTTGCGGGATGGAACTGTTGTGCCCCACACACACTATTAAACATTTACATGGAGGAACCTTATGAACACAAGCGCGCTCACACACACAGGTGTACACTCAAGCAGTCACATTGGTGTAAAAACAGGTGCTCACAGACACGCTTTGTCTTGATCTGCTGTTGCTTCAAAACTTATTTTGTAATATTAGTTATGTGTGCTGCTCAATAACATTTAACATTTAGAATTTATTGTGATTCATACAGATGTTGGTTGTTGCTGCAGTCTCTATGATGTTGTGTCTTCTGTTGTTTTCTTCTGTTGTTTTCTCTTTTTGTCAGCAGGTATCGAAGCAAATTGTCTGTTTTTTTTTTGTTTTGTTTTTTTTCTTTTTTTTCTCTCTTTTTTCTTTCTCTCTCTTGTTTTCTCTGTCCCCCGGGCTTGTCTGTCATAGTGTGGTTAAATAAAAGGGTATATTAAATTAAATTAATTAAAAAAAAAAAAAAAAAAAAAAAAAAGGCTGTGAATGATGATAATATAGCTACACATACGTACTGTCATGTGTTATCTGTGTTACTGACAGGCCGGAAAAAAAAAAAAAAAAAAAAAAACATGGGATTGCACTACATCCTCCAACATCTGGACAAACCAGGGACTTATGCAAGGATCCTGTTTGTGGACTTCAGCTCCGCTTTCAACACCATCATCCCGGACACCCTTCAGAATAAACTGACACAGCTCTCCGTCCCCACCTTCATCTGTCAGTGGATCACCAGCTTCCTGACAGACAGGCAGCAGCTAGTGAGCCTGGGAAAATTCTCATCCAACACCTGCACCATCAGCACTGGAGCTTCTCAGGGTTGTGTTCTCTCCCCACTGCTCTTCTCCCTCTACACCAACGACTGCACCTCTAAAGACCCCTCCGTCAAACTCCTAAAGTTTGCAGACGACACCACACTCATCGGCCTCATCCAGGACAGTGACGAGTCTGCTTACAGACAGGAGGTTAAGGAGCTGGCTGTCTGGTGCAGTCTAAACAACCTGGAGCTCAACACGCTCAAAACTGTGGAGATGATCGTGGACTTCAGCTCTCCCCCCACTCACTATCATGAACAACACGGTGAATGCACCGAGTCATTCAGGTTCCTGGGAACCACCATCTCTCAGGACCTGAAGTGGGACACTCACATCGACTCCATCGTGAAAAAGGCCCAGCAGAGAATGTACTTTCTTCGTCAACTGAAAAAGTTCAACCTGCCACAGGCGCACATGACACAGTTTTACTCTGCTGTTATTGAGTCGGTTCTGTGCTCTTCTATAACTGTATGGTTTGGGTCAGCCAGCAAATCAGATATAAGAAGACTGCAGCGGACTGTTAGGACAGCAGAAAGGATCATTGGTGTGCACCTGCCCAGCCTTCAGGACTTGTACTACTCCAGAGTGAAGAAACGGGCAGGTAACATCATCACAGACCCCTCTCACCCTGGACAGGACCTGTTTGCGCTTCTCCCTTCAGGCAGACGCTACAGATCTCTGTGCACTAGAACATCTAGGCATAAAAACAGTTTTTTCCCCCATGCCATCTCCAGCCTAAACAACTAACACAGGAATTATTACCTGTGTTCTGTAATTCATGCCTGTAATTCATCCCCCATCTCTAATTATTTATGTATTTTATTATTGTACTATGTAAATATGTATGCATAATTTTCTATACAGCTGTATATATAGAGTAAATAAGGCACAAATCTGTACATAAATCTTCTGTTCCAGATTCATACACATTATTATTATTATTATTGTTAAGTCTTATTTAAATGTTCTGTTCTCATGTCCGATATGTATGTATATATACATGTACAGTATGTACCAAGAGCTTCTTAAAACCACAAATTCCTCATGTGTTTGCGCACACTTGGCGAATAAAGCTGATTCTGATTCTGATATCAATGTAATGTATATATATATATATATATATATATATACACAGGTGCATCTCAATAAATTAGAATGTCGTGAAAAAGTTAATTTTTTCTTGTAACTTATTTCCAAAAGTTTAACTTTCATATATTTTAGATTCATTACATATAAAGTAAAACATTTCAAAAAAAAAAATTTGTTTTAATTTTGATGATTAGAGCTTACAGCACATGAAAGTCAAAAATCAGTATCTCAAAATATTAGAATATTTACATTTGAGTTTCAATAAATGACCATCCATACAGTATAAATCTTGGGTATCTCTTGTTCTTTGAAACCACAATAATGGAGAAGACTGCTGACTTGGCAATGATCCAGAAGACGAACACTGACACCCTCCACAAAGAGGGTAAGTCACAGAGGGTCATTACTGAAAGGTGTGGCTGTTTACAGAGTGCTGTATCAAAGCATATTAAATGCAAAGTTGACTGGAAGGAAGAATTTGGGTAGGAAAAGGTGCACAAGCAACAGGGATGACCGCAAGCTTGAGAATACAGTCAAGCAAAGCTGATTCAAACACTTGGGAGAGCTTCACAAGGAGTGGACTGAAGCTGGAGTCAGTGCATCAAGAGTAACCACGCTCAGACGTCTTCAGGAAAAGGGCTACCAAGCCACTTCTGAACCAGAGACAACGTCAGAAGCATCTTACCTGGGCTGTGGAGAAAAAAGAACTGGACTGTTGGTCAGTGGTTCAAAGTCCTCTTTTCAGATTAAAGTAAATTTTGCATTTCATTTGGAAATCAAGGTCTGGAGTCTGGAGGAAGAGTGGAGAGGCACAGAATCCATGTTACTTGAAGTCCAGTGTGAAGTTTCCACAGTCAGTGATGATTTGGGCTGCCATGTCATCTGCTGGTGTTGGTCCACTGTGTCCACAGTCAACACAGCCATCTACCAGGAAATTTTAGAGAACTTCATGCTTCCTTCTGCTGACAAGCTTTATGGTAATGCTGATTTCATTTTCCAGCAGGACTTGGCACCTGCCCACACTGCCAAAGGTACCAAAAGCTGGTTAAATGACCATAGTGTTACTGTGCTTGATTGGCCAGCAAACTCGCCTGACCTGAACCCGTATTGTCAAGAGGAAGATGAGAGACTCCAGACCCAACCATGCAGATGACCTGAAGGCCACTGTCAAAGAAACCTGGGCTTCCATACCACCTCAGCAGTGCCACAAACTGATCACCTCCATGCCACGCCGAATTGAGGCAGTAATTAAAGCAAAAGGAGCCCCTACCAAGTATTGAGTACATATACAGTAAATGAACATACTTTCCAGAAGGCCAACAATTCACTAAAAATGTTTTTTTATTGGTCTTATGAAGTATTCTAATTTGTTGAGATAGTGAATTGGTGGGTTTTTGTTAAATGTGAGCCTAAATTATCACAATTAAAAGAACCAAAGACTTAAACTACTTCAGTCTGTGTGCATTGAATTTATTTAATACACGAGTTTCACAATTTGAGTTGAATTACTGAAATAAATGAACTTTTCCACGACATTCTAATTTATTGAGATGCACCATATATACACACACACACATATATATATTTTGTCAGTGTTTATTTAAAAGCATACAGTTATGCAGAATACGAGATGGTAAATATTCAATTGATATGTTGTCAATACGATGTATAACAATAAAATAAATAGTGTATGATTTTACCGCAACATGTTAACATAAAATGATAACCGCAAATCCATGTTTTGCTGCCTGGAATCCATTTGTTTCTTTGAATTGCAGGGATCCATTCGTTTCTCTTTTCTGTTGCTTTCAGCAGTCTGTAAAAATATACCTCAGATTTGTCAAATCGCAAAGCTCTTTGTCGTTTTAGATGTGTTTTGTGTGTTCTGTCACAGCATTCATGCTGAAAACCAATGCTCTCCATTCAGTCTTTTTGCCACTCAGTGGGCGGAACCACAGTAACTCTAGCTGACGGTGACGTCACATGCCTACCCTCTATTATTTAAGCCCTGTGTTTTGCCCTAGCTCCTCAGTTCCGGTATTGATGTTGGATGATATTGTTTATGTTGGTTTCCTGTGATTCTCCTGCCTGTGGATTTATTATTAAAGGACACTCTTTGTTTATTTTACTCCGTTGTGTGCTTTCAACAGCTACACGTGACAAGGACACACCAAGGAACAGGTGGAGACATGTTCATCTGGGTACTGAATAAAATGAACTGAACTATTGTCTTGTCCTGCGCAATCACTAGGGTTTATAAGCGTGAGTTGGGAACAAGAGGTTTTAAACAGGACCTTCACAACCTTCACACACCAGCAGCAGTCAGAGACAAGGCTGAAAATAAGAAAAATGACAGATCATGAAGAAAGAATTTGCGATCTGGAAGAAAAAACAGAAGACATGGAAAGAGAAACAAAAGATCTGGAACACAAAACAGATGAGCTGGAAGAAAAAACAGAAAATCTGGAAAGAGAAACAAAAGATCTGGAACACAAAACAGATGAGCTGGAAGAAAAAACAGAAAATCTGGAAAGACAAACAAAAGATCTGGAAAACAAAACAGATGAGCTCACAAAAAAGAAAAGAGATCTGGAAAACAAAACAGATGAGCTTGAAAAAAAGAAAAGAGATCTGGAATACAAAACAGATGAGCTGGAAGAAAAAACTGAAAATCTGGAAAGACAAACAAAAGATCTGGAAAACAAAACAGATGAGCTTACAAAACAGAAAAGAGATCTGGAAAACAAAACAGACGAGCTTGAAAAAAAGAAAAGAGATCTGGAATACAAAACAGATGAGCTGGAAGAAAAGACATAGAATCTGGAAAGACAAACAAAAGGTCTGGAATACAAAATAGAAGAGCTTGAAAAAAATAAAAGAGATCTGAAATACAAAACAGATGAGCTTGAAGGAAAAACAGAAAATCTGGAAAGAAGAATTCAACATCTGGAAGCAAGATTTTGGCCCTGATCTGAAGATAGAAGTGACGATTGAAGAAGTGCTGCTAAACATGAGGTACAACACTCAATATAATCACATTCTTTCAAAATAGCAAATATTGTAGATAAAAGCAAATACTGTAAATAATAATAATAATAATAAAATGAGTTGAGTGGTGTTTGTTTGGTTTATCTGTTTGTTACCTCCATATCAAAACTTCAAAAGTCGTTAAACTATAACTAACTTTACAACTTCAGTCATTAATTAACATGTTTTGGTTACTTCTGTTGTGTTAGTGTTTGTTCCACCAGAAATATTAAAACAAATAATGAAAATGGTGCCAACCAGCCCATCCCACCCTCCCACCAGAACTTTAGCTGAATAAACATTAACAAAAATGAGGAAGTGTTCAGATGATCAGTATTTTCACAAAGTTAAATGAAATGTTGAGAAAACTCACATCATGTGCCTTCAAGACGATAAATACAAATGCAAACAATCCTAGATACACTAACTAAATCCTAGATATGACTAATGAGTCAAACATCTTCATACTACTCTTATTCATGTGGATGTATGAGTTGTGCTGTTTTCCAAAGATCTGTTTACTTTGTATTTATAGTTCAGTCATGAAACTCTAGATGGCGCAGGCTGACAAGTTGTTAACGTAACTGATGATATTCAGAGAGTTAAACGACTTGACAAAAGCTGATTGGTTCATGCTGCATATGCAGCCAATGAGCTTACTGCCTTGCATTTATATGGCTGGCTAGCATTCACCTGAGATTCCTGCAGCGCACTTTCAGAGTTTCCACCTTTCCCAGCTCCACCTATATAGACCTGCTACGGGTTATTTTATATGCTATTTGTGCAGCAGCAGTATGTCTTAAATACTCACGCCACCGTATCGCCATATGCACTGGCAGTAGCAAGTTCCTGTACTTGCTTGCAGCAGCAGCAATAATCTACAACTACAGCAATAACCAACAGCAGCAACAATTCAGCAGCAGCGTAGCAGATCTATTCTGCCAAGACCAAATACATTGTCATATCCATCACCATGCTAAAATCTTCAGAGAGTTGTCATGATTGAAATAGATTTATAAAATTATGAATATAACAGCAGTTTATTTGTTTTATCTCTTCCACACAGAGTCTGTGTTTACAACTGATTGGGAATTCATGAAGACATCAAGCTCTGACCAGATTTAAAGCAGTCACACACACACACACACACACACTCAAAAAAAGCCCTTTTCTGTATAAACCACATGTCTATATAATTTCTATATAAACTTTAAAATCCTGACTACAACAAATGTGTAATAGACATATTGTTATTCACTGTTACTACACTGTTTTTATGTATATGTTGTCACAGTGAATCTTGCCATTAAACTATAATAATTTATTGCAGTGTGTTTTGTGTGTGTTTTTATACAAAATCTATTACTAATTTCATATTACTAAAAAAATATATAGTTTTGAGAACAGAATTCACAAATATAATCCTAAACCTATAGCATAAACCACTGCTAGTGAAAACAATCATTTATTCCATTTAATTTTAAATTATTTTAATGTTACTGAGACTTCCCCCTGGGACAACTAGTCCCGGTCTGTTATATAGTTGTGCTTATTTGTATTACAAGTTTTTGAAGTAATA
This sequence comes from Schizothorax lantsangensis, assembly GCA_027422415.1. NCBI lineage: Eukaryota > Metazoa > Chordata > Actinopteri > Cypriniformes > Cyprinidae > Schizothorax > Schizothorax lantsangensis. The sequence goes on along the minus strand of CM049843.1, from coordinate 15,328,514 downwards.
GCTTTTGATAGAGTAACACAATCTGGAGAAGCAATATACAGGTGCATCTCAATAAATTAGAATGTCGTGAAAAAGTTCATTTTTTCTTGTAAGTTATTTCAAAAATTGAAACTTTGATATATTTTAGATTCATTGCATGTAAAGTAAAACATTTCAAAAGTTTTTTGTTTTAATTTTGATGATTAGAGCTTACAGCTCATGAAAGTCAGAAATCAGTATCTCAAAATATTAGAATATTTACATTTGAGTTTCAATTAATGACCATCCCTACAGTATAAATTCTGGGTATCTCTTGTTCTTTGAAACCACAATAATGGAGAAGACTGCTGACTTGGCAATGATCCAGAAGATGAACATTGACACCCTCCACAAAGAGGGTAAGTCACAGAAGGTCATTACTGAAAGGTGTGGCTGTTTACAGAGTGCTGTATCAAAGCATATTAAATGCAAAGTTGACTGGAAGGAAGAATTTGGGTAGAAAAAGGTGCACAAGCAACAGGGATGACCGCAAGCTTGAGAATACAGTCAAGCAAAGCTGATTCAAACACTTGTGAGAGCTTCACAAGGAGTGGACTGAAGCTGGAGTCAGTGCATCAAGAGTCACCACGCTCAGACGCCTTCAGGAAAAGGGCTACCAAGCCACTTCTGAACCAGAGACAACGTCAGAAGCATCTTACCTGGGCTGTGGAGAAAAAGAACTCAGTGGTCCAAAGTCCTCTTTTCAGATGAAAGTAAATGTTACATTTAATTTGGAAATCAAGGTCCCAGAGTCTGGAGGAAGAGTGGAGAGGCACAGAATCCATGTTGCTTGAAGTCCAGTGTGAAGTTTCCAGTCAGTGATGATTTGGGCTGCCATGTCATCTGCTGGTGTTGGTCCACTGTGTTTTCTGAAGTCCAAAGTCAACGCAGCCATCTACCAGGAAATTTTAGAGCACGTCATGCTTCCTTCTGCTGACAAGCTTTATGGAGATGCTGATTTCATTTCCCAGCAGGATTTGGCACCTGCCCACACTGCCAAAGGTACCAAAAGCTGGTTCAATGACCATGGTGTTACTGTGCTTGATTGGCCAGCAAACTCGCCTGACCTGAACCTCATAGAGAATCTATGGGGTATTGTCAAGAGGAAGATGAGAGACACCAGACCCAACAATGCAGATGACCTGAAGGCCACTGTCAAAGAAACCTGGGCTTCCATACCACCTCAGCAGTGCCACAAACTGATCACCTCCATGCCACGCTGAATTGAGGCAGTAATTAAAGCAAAAGGAGCCCCTACCAAGTATTGAGTACATATACAGTAAATGAACATACTTTCCAGAAGGCCAACAATTCACTAAAAATGTTTTTTTTATTGGTCTTATGAAGTATTCTAATTTATTGAGATAGTGAATTGGTGGGTTTTTGTTAAATGTGAGCCTAAATCATCACAATTAAAAGAACCAAAGACTTAAACTACTTCAGTCTGTGTGCATTGAATTTATTTAATACACGAGTTTCACAATTTGAGTTGAATTACTGAAATAAATGAACTTTTCCACGACATTCTAATTTATTGAGATGCACCTGTATAACGTTTTTAAATATAATAAATATAAATTTCTCTAGTTTTCTAAAATATTTAATTGGGTAGAAAGTGCTCTTTGTGAGCAAAAATATTTTTACATATCCTTATCCAGGAATCATGAACTACTGGAGAAGTCATGTTAAGTCATTGGTCAAAAAGAGTGAAGAACCCTGAAAAATATTCTGTTATTGAATATCGTCTCTGAAATAGAGACACACCATTAACTGCATATAGCTTTACTTTTCTGTCTGTCCATCTGTCTGTCAAACCCAGAGTAAAGCAATGTTTCACACTTGTAACTTTGAATGGGGTTTATGGGTTATGATACAGAGCAGGTTTAGCACTGCTTTTGCATGAGTGATGCATTCATTGAAGTGAAGAAGAGACCTTTTTATTTGTGCAGTTATGGTCCAAAAAGTCTATTCAGAGTAACCATCAGAAATAAAGGAGCCCAACTAATGCACAAGAGCAGGACAAGCCATTATTTAAACAGATCATTTGGCATATTCATCCAATCAAAGACTTTTATATATAAGAATTTTAATCAGGTGTCTATGAAAAGACAGTGTGGAAACATGGAAAAAGATAAGCCAGGATTCTGTTGACCTAGGTTTAGAATGAGCCAGGGGTAACGTGTGTGTGTGTAAAGCCCTATAGAGTAGACTATATTACCATGGTATCCTTTAAAGTGCATAATTTATTACTATGGTATATATCGAAGTACCATGCTTTTACAATCATCATTGTGCCATGGTTTCAGAGTGGACAAATCAGTCAGTTAGCAAAATTAATGAAACAATTAAAGAAGTACTAATGAAGATACAAGGTACAACATTAAATATGATCACATTCTGTCAAAACAGCAAAGATTGTACAAATGGTTCAAAATATAATGATTATAATAGTGTCAGACAAATTTGAGTTGAGTGGTGTTTGTTTGGTTTCTGTTTGTATCTTATCTTAAAACATTCTTTAAAAGTCATTTAACTATGCTAACTAATTAACCCCAACATAACTTTAATCATGAATTAGAATGTAGGAAATATGCAGGAAATATGTTTTTGACAAAGTTTTGTTTTTCATGTTTATGTTCATGTGCATGCATTGGAATTCAACATTTAACAACAGCCGTTCTGTTTTCCTGCAGATCACCTGAGTAGCAGGTGCGTGACACATGAGGGTGCGGCACCTCAATGCTTTTCCACTGTTTTGTATTAATTTACATATTTGGAAATCGGTCACATGTCAGCTGCCATTTGTTTGACTTTCCTTTTGGCAATCAATATCGCAAATATATTACAGGATCATTTATGCTTTCAAGTAGCAGCCATGTAACATTTTGTACTAATTTATAGAGTTTGGTATTCTCAATAAAAGCAGCTCTGAGCTTTGTTTAGTCTGAATTAAAAGAACTTTACTAGTATATTCTGTGTGCTTTTTGCAAGTTTGTAAGACAATGCAATGCTTATTTTTTATGGTCTGATTTTCTAGCATCAGTTAGCATCGTGTGCACAATGTTATTTATTCATTCAGAAAATTCTGTTATTTAAATCCCATATGATTAGTTTTGCCAAACTAAAATTGGTTGATTAGCAGTAAACAGAGATGGAGAAGAATTCCATGGGAGAAATCTAGACACTAAACATGACTGAATAATAAAATACTGTGTTACAGTTTTAAGAGACAGTTCTACCCTAAAGTGTTACATGATTTGAGCTAAAGAAACAAAAAGTACTATTACTGACAGACTACTGTTGTGTTCAGCTTTCGTCATGTCTTTGGGATTCACTTATCCCATACATATCTCTCAGGTTCTAAATTTCAGATTCAATTATCCACGTTCAAGTTTATGATGTTAAAATCACACTTTAGCTTGTATACTGGTCAATAAAAACAGGGAAAACTCTGAAAATGTTATACTCCTTGAGCATCTTCTAAAATCATCAGCCAATCTGGTCAATGCCAGTCTTTTGTCTGGGACAGCCGAAAATCGTGCAGTGTGTCTCGGGCTTTAGGGTGGTGCCTGGGAGTTAAAGTCTGTGTTGTGTCCTACCTTGTCAATGAAATGAACACAATCATGTTTAAAGGTCAAATTACATACGCACACACCCCTCCTTAAACATATACACAGGAGTGTCTCTCTCTACTGGAAAAGGAAACATCATGCCAGAAAACTATTTTTTGACCAATAAGAGAAGAGTGAAATGTTTAGAAATTGATCTGCTGGACACAAACCTTCATTAAAATAACAGCACTAAATTAAAATAGCAGCACAGTTTACTTCATTAAAATAACAGCACTAAAATGTGAAGTGTGTATAATGTTATTGAGACAGGACCTAAAGGTGCAATACACCCAAATTTCACCTATCCTTTCAAATACCATTCAACTAGCAAACCTTTCATCTACTGTATACAATACCCAGAGTAATCAAACTCATTTTTTTCATTTCATAGAATATATTCTATGAAACATGTTTAAGTTTATTTAATTGAATATTTGAATGTTTTAAAATATATTTACATTTATAGAAATCTAATATATTTAGAATCAGAATCAGAATCAGAATGAGCTTTATTGTCAGGTATGTTTACACATACGAGGAATTTGTTTTCGTGACAGAAGCTTCCACAGAGCAACAGAATGACAGTGACAGAACAAAAAATTGAACAAATAAATATGGAATAACAATATACAAATTGACAATTGTATGTACAGGTATATTTACAGAAATGTAATATGTTAACAAATATTAGAAATTAATATATGGACATATATTGCAAATTAATATATTTACATAGTCTGATATCTAAATGTATTTACATATAAAGGAAATAAATATATGTAAATATTTCCGATAAAAATATATTTACATATATTTAATATATTTAATATATTAATATATATTTCGAAATATATTTACATATATTGTATAAAATATATTTTCTTCTATTTGAATTTAAGATATTTAAATATATGAAAATCTATTTATTATATTTCAAACTATGTGACTTCTGTATGGGACACATTTAATAATCATTTCATACAAGTTCAGTAAAGCAATAAGTGGCTTAAATTTTAGATATAAAATTGCTTGTTTTTGCTCAATTTTGGCAACGAAAATAGTTCCAAACAAAGATCACAGCACTGTTTTGCTTCTCTGGGCAATGGACGGTGTTTTATTGAATGAATCAGCTTTTTGAACGAATCGGTTGAATAAATGATTCAGTGATTCACTCATTAACACAGTCAAATGCTTTGTTTCTGAATGAATCAGCAGTTTGAATGAATCAGTTGAATCTCAATGACTCACTCATTAACAGTCACTTGCTGCCACCTACTGGCGGTTTTCATTTCACATTTCGACTATTTTTTCATGTTTTAAATTATTGCAAATATCAGTATTCAACGTTATATGTTAAAAACAAAACATTAGGCCTATTTATGCATCTGCAACTGCAGTTTAAATGCATCCATGTCCCCTCTAAAATACATTAAACTGTGTAAATACATCTAAATGCTATTTTAGATGCAGATTCCAGAAATGTTTTCTTATGTTGGAATGAAAGACACTAAGTACCAGGTGAAGTGCTTCTTATTCATACCCAAAAATACAAAATGGAATGAAACTCTCTGTAGTTTGACACAGCAGCAGATCTGTACAAAAACACACAGATCATTCAGATTATGTCTGTTAGACAACAATTAAACAATGTTTAGTCTTATATAGAAGTTCACAGGAAAATCAAGCATGATCTTAAACTTACAGAAGAGTAAAAGCTGCACCGTCCTCATTCTGTGGTTGTTTCATTTAAGTACAATAAGATGGTTAACTGAATCCGAATCTGAGCAGAAGTGTTGCAGAACATAAGAAATAAAAGGAAACCACTTCCAGAAGATGTGGTTGAACTTGAAATGACTGGACAACTTACTGTTACCCAAGTAGTAGTTCACCCAAAAAAGAACATTTGTTGAAAATGTATCCTCAGTCCATCTAAGATGTAGATGAGCTTGTTTCTTCACGAGAACAGATTTGGAGAAATGTAGCATCACATCACTTGCTCAGCTGATAAAAACACCACAAGACTCCAGTCCATCAATTAATGTCTTGAGAAATGAAAAGCTGCATGTTTGTTTGTTACATCCACATATGACATTCATTGTCACATGATCAATCAGGAGAGCAAATGGACCAATCACTGTTACTGAATCCCATTACAATCAGATTTTAGAAACTCAGAAAGAGACATAAAAACATTCAAAAACATTACAAAGTGTATTTATTCTAAAAGCAAACGTTATTATAAAACTTGATGGACATTTTCATTGCAGACCGATTTTAGTCATGTTTTATTATGATCAGACAAGAGCAAATCATTTCATTACATGTTCAAGCAGCGCAGAATTCTGCTCATTTGAAGCAAACACCAATAAATCAACACTGGTTCATACAGGACCTCTAGATATTTGGCAGCACCTCTAGATATTCAGGATCTGTTTTTCCTCTCTCACAAAACTTCATAGTAGAAATCTAAAGGAATGACAAAAAACATACTTTAGATGCTTATTCCCATTTATCAAGACACATTATGTTTACACATTCATTTTTTAATTAAACATTTTTTGTTTTGTTTTCTGGAATATAAAAAGTTTGCAAAAGCAGTCATAATAACCCTTTTTTTTTTTACAGAAACAGCAATAAGAGACATCTTACCTGATGAGCATTGACATATTTAGGAATTTTCTTAGACTGTTTATGGTTCATCATTAATAAACCTAAAATAGCACAATAATATTTGATTAAAATTCTGCTAAATTCACTGATAAGTGTAATACAAACAAAACTGTACTTAAATATTATATTTTTGTATAATTAATTATTTTATATATAATTTATAATATAATTATAATAAATATGTTTTAATTATTTAACATCATTTATAATATGTAATGGGGAAAGTCGTGGCCTAATGGTTAGGGAGTCGGACTCGTAACCTAAAGGTTGTGAGTTCGAGTCTCAGGTCCGGCAGGAATTGTAGGTGGAGGGAGTGTATGTATAGTGCTCTCTCCACCCTCAATACCACGACTGAGGTGCCCTTGAGCAAGGCACCGAACCCCCAACTGCTCCCCGGGCGACGCAGCATAAATGGCTGCCCACTGCTCCGGGTGTGTGTTCACTGTGTGTGTTCACTGCTGTGTGTGTGTGCACTTTGGATTGGTTGATTGCAGAGCACAAATTCAGAGTATGGGTCACCATACTTGGCCACATGTCACGTCACTTTCACTTCACTTTCATATATGGTCTTGACTTTTTTACTCACCTATTACTGCAGCAAACAGCACAACAGTCAACAGGCTGAACATGATGATAGGAATCTGAAGTGTTGTCTGATCTTGTGCTGGAATTTTTTGCTCTGTTTCGTTATGACTTCGGGGAGATTCTGTGTTTTTGAGAAAAAATAGCAAGTTTTATCTTCTACAGCCAGGTAAAGTAACTTCTATAATGTTTGAATAATTATTAGAAAAACAGCCAGGTAAAGTAACTTCTATAATGTTTGTATGATTATTAGAAAAATTAAATAAATGCCATGCATTCTTGACATTTAGATATTTATTTTGAATAAATTTATTGCCAGTGACTTACCAGTGGTGTGCAGTCTGGTACGACCGCTGTCATCAGCAAAGTATTAATTAATTATTTAAATTTAGATTGGATACAAATCTGCATAAATATAATTTCATAAATAACAAAAATAATAGACAAATAGCTGCAAGCAGCAATTAAGGGGCCAAGCACAACAGAGGCAAAATGAGGAGCTAAGCATGGTGCAACTGCAACAATGAGTAAATAAAGCCATTTTAGATTGATTTTAGTCAAAATGGCTGAAAAATCATAAACAGTAATGTGATTTGATGGCTTATCACTTTTGGCCAATAGGTGACACTGTTATCAAATCAATGTGGTGTGTTCTGTGTGAGGTGACAATGGCACACACACAGTTTGGCGTCAATATGTCAAAGCTTTACAGCTTCAGAGTCATTTTGCCATCATGCCTCATGTTTGTTGTGAAGCTATACAAAAACAGTTTCATCTATCGACACAAAATCCATAACTTTTTGTCAGCACACTTGAATTTAACTTGAATTTGATGAAAATCAGACAAACGATCTAGGAGGAGTTCGAAAAAGTAGGTTTTTAAGAAAAATCTAAATGGCGGACAGGAAGTTCGGTCGACTATGGCATAATTGGTATCTCTGTTCTTGGCATGACCCAAGGAATATTTTGAGACCAGTTTTATTACAATAGGCAAATGTATTGAAATGTTATTAGCATTTTTAGAAATTTCATTATTAATGGTTAATGAATGGTTTATCACTTTTGACCAATAGGTGACGCTGTTACCAAACTGATGTGGTGTGGTCAGTGTGAGGTGACAATGGCACATACAAAGTTTGGTGTCAATATGTCAAAGCTTTGCAGAGATACAGCCTCAGACACAGTTTGACCACAAGGTGGCGCTGCCCCCAAACTATTTGAGTTCCATCAGAGCATGGTGTCAAAGATGCAAACCGAGTTTCGTAACGATACGCCAATGTGTTCGTAAAACATAGCTTTTTACGACAAAATTCAAAATGCCCTACGCCCAAAATGGCTGACATGGGAGAATTGGATATGGTTCGACTCCGCAGGCTCCACTGAATCTAAAGAGACCAGTTTTGATTTTTGGCCAAATCATTCAGAAGTTATAAGCAAAAATAGCCATTTTTCATATTTTCTAACCACTAGGTGGTGCTGCGCTGAAATGCAGCATGTAATCTCAGGTCATTGTTGTAATGACATGGACTAAGTTTGGTCTCAATACGATAAATCGTTGAGGAGATACAGCCTTATGCCTATTTTCACAAGCACTACTAAAAATTCGATCTCGCATTTTTCGAAAATGGTTAGACAAATCAACTTGAATTCTATAACTTTTTGTTGGCATGGTCTGAAGATGATCTGGTTATAATTTTCGTGAAAATCAGAGCAACTAGGAGGAGTTCGAAAAAGTATGTTTTTCATCAAATTCAAAATGGCGGAAACATTTTAATGACGGAAAATGACATCATATAGTGATCGACTTGAGCCAAGAAATCAGAGCTAAAAAATAAGAATGCCAACGGATACAATAGGTGCCTACGCACCTTTGGTGCTTGGCCCCTAATAATTACATGATATAGTACTACTGCTTTTACTAACAATAATGACATAGAAATCAGATGTATAATTCATTCATTGATAACCTGGGGTGCGTTTCCCGAACAATACAGTAACTTATAGTATAATGCGTTAAAGAAACAGGCTCATGACTGTTTCACAAAAACGTAGGAATTTTATCGCACATCTGTCCTTCGGTAAAAACTGACGTTAATGACATCAAGCAGGCGGTGTAGTGATAACTTCTGCAAATTTTCCAGTTCGAGATCAAATTAATCAGGTTTTGCTTTAAATAACGATGGAATCTGATGACTACTTTGCTATTTTCATTCTACGTTATTATAGCGGTGTTCCCCGCTGAGCAAGTACGCACTCTTCAGAAACGCTGCTTGAATTCTCCTAACAAACTAAAAGACGTAGAATGAATGGAGTGAAAGATACAGATTGTACTACATGTTAGTTTGTTTAATTTGCTCAAGTGCTTGATTTATCTACGTCATACTAACAAGAAACTATGCTCCTAACCCCACGTTGAGAGCTTTTAAAGCATTAATCATAATAATAATAATACAAATAATAATAACAGAAACAAATATTTATTATTTTGAGTAGTAGTAGTAGTATCTCAGAAGAATTCATTTATTGCCAGGGACTTTCCAGAGTTGTGCAGTCTTGTACGGTCGCTGCGAGACATTTCTTTTAGAAAAGCAAAGTATTAATGTATTGTTTGGATAGTTAGTAAAATTCCAACCACAGGCCGAGAGCTGTAGATCCAACCACACAATTAAGTGCAATGCTGTTTGTGAACAGAAACTATGGACAGCGGAAACACCTTGAATGTTTAACATTGTTTTTGGGAAACACACCCCGGCAGTGTACAGTCTGGACCATAACTGTCATCATTTCTTTACAAAATAATTAACAGAAATAATCAGTTTGGATAACTGTAATGCAAAATCATAAATATACAACATAAATAATGATAATAATGTATATCTTAGTTGTATAAATGTATTGCAGTTTCTCACTTACCAGTGTGCAGTCTGATTCCATCACTGACCTCAAGATCCAACCCTGGTTTTATACAGTAATACATTCCTAAATCATCAACACTAACTTCATTGATTAATAAGAGGCTCAAGCCTCCCTCTGAGTATTTGCTGATGGATTTGTTGTAATATTTCGCCTGTTTAGGGGCTCCAAATGTTCTCAGTATCATCTCTGGACGAGCTGGTAGTTTCATCACAAACCAAATAACAGCTTTTAAATTAAAATCACAGTCTAAAGTCACACTCTGTCCTAAAACCACCTGCTGATCAGTTAAAGCTTCAGTGGACTGATTCCACACAAACAGACCTGAAGAAACAGAAAACAGATCACTGAGATCATCTGATCATGACAGAATCACACTCAATCACACAGAAGTAAACTTACAGAGCAGTGAAAGCAGCAGCGTCTTCATTCTTGAGCTTGTTGGACGTGTGTTCAGATTGAACTGTTGTATGTTTGTGGGTGACTTTTATAACATTTCATAGGAAGGAGGAAGTGCTACTGCTGAGCTGCAGAAAATACCAAATAAATCAGATGAAGTGATGTAAGTTCAACTTATACTGGCCCTGCTGGCGCTTGTTGTTTATTTACTGCTGCTGGTTGAAGTATAAATAATAACTCATTTTGAAAAAGTCAGGCCCAAATATGCTAAATAAATAAAATGATATTTTAGTTTTAATGAATCTAATACAGAATAAAGGAACTTGCCAAAGTATACTTTTTTCTTTAGGAATGGGTGTATATCATGTGGGTTTGCATCATATCCGGAAGATTCGTCAAGTTCTTATTATAGATGTTAAAAATAACTATCCAGTTATGGTTGCTGTCTTTACGTATTTCCGACGAATTAAAGAGATACTTCATTTTAAAAAACACTACACGCTACACACTCTTGTTAAAATGGCAGGTTTTTGAAAATCTATCATAAATCATGTCAGATTTTTTTCTGTGTGTTTATAAGAAAAACATCCTTCATTAAGACACTTTTAACTTTAAACCATCACATCTGGACAAATATAATCCATAATAACACTTCCTCCAGTAAGAAAATCCAACCCCTGTTGTCCTCTCATCAAAATCCACTGACATGTGTTTATAACTGTTTTGGACTGTTTTCACTTGTAAATAATGTTTGATCTGTGCATATTTTAAATTAATTAATAAATTAATAAAAAATGTTTAGTTAATATAAAGCTTTATTGATATTTAACTACAGGGCTTTTTATAGACAAAAGTAAATCACAATATCATTACATGTTCAAGCAGCACACAATTCTGATCATTTGAAGCAAATGGCAATAAATCAACACAATCTCTCGATTTGAAGCTTTGTTTATATATACAGAGTTTGGCTGAACTTAGATATTCAGGATCTATCAGTGGATCTGAGGAGGAACAACAGTGCCGCTGGTCTGAATGGATGTTATTCCACTGTCACACATTTAAATAATAATAAAAGAAAACACATACATTAGCTATATATCTTGAGAGACTTCTGAATAGATCTCAGATGTATAAATTTGTTGCGGTGCATAAACACTTACCAGTCTTGTACATTCCGGTACCATCACTGTCCTTATAAAACATGTCTTTCGAAAAACAAAAAATTATGATTAACATATTGTTTGCATAATTGGTAATTTTTTCAAATGTATTCGATTTTGCATAAATAATAATATAGATCCCAAATATATAAATGTATTGCAGTTTCTCACTATGGTGTGCAGTCTGATACCATCACTAATCTCTAGATTATGGCCTGGTTTTATACAGTAATAAATTCCTAAAGTAGTAAAACCATTGTTAATTTTTCATCATCATCACGGTGGACATTTAATTAGCTTTTTCTCCTCAGATTGCATGACCTATTTTTAAACTATGGATATGAACGTAAGTTACAAGTACACGTGTTTTGTATGTTTGTTTTTAAATTTATAATACATTCGCATAAGTTATTACCAACCGCTCCTGTGTAACCAACAAAGGACTCTTCATTTGTCGCTCTCTTCCGCCTTGTTGAATGTAAAACTCGCGCGACTTCCGCTTTGAGCGTTAAATATGGCCACGTCCAGACTAGAGATCAATTTTATTAGGTTATTATCGCGCTGTGAATCTCTGGCTTCAGAGAAAAGAAACGAGACCGAATGGAGACTGGAGAAGGTAATTCATAACAACACTGCATTTGCGTGTACTTCTGTGCTTTTGAAGTAAATGTTATATTTTCTGCTTGATACAGCAAAGCAATATTTGTCATCGCCATTTCTATATGAATTACGTGTCAAAAACAAAACATGCATTCATATTTATGCGTAATGCGCTAGAATTAATTAATGTCTTATTTGCTTTCTGTCTTCGCTGTAGATATTTGTACATTTTTCAATGTAATATCTTCTCTATCATTTTAAGCAGAAAATCATATTTAATAATTTACTTTTGTCTTTTCAAGTACGTTGGTGCTCTCGATGAGATGCTTGTTGCCCTTAAAAAGAGTCCCAGGTAATTTTATATGAGATTACAGGCATTAATGAATCATATATTTTAAGAAAGTGTAAACATAATAAACCATTTGAACATTTATTGTATGAAAATGAAATATATTAACGTCAAACAGATGTTAAGATAAAACGGCTAGTAAGTGTTTCTCCTACAGCTGTGATATAAACAGATATTGATGTAGATGATGAGTTATGATTTATATCTGATTCATTCCCTCAGCAAACCAACACCAGAAATACTGACAGACTACAACCGCAAGGTGGACTTCCTCAAGGGTCTCTTAGAAGCAGACAAACTGGTCAGTAATTCTGCTGTTTGGTCAACACTTGCTCAATGACCGTAAGAGGAGTCATCATTCTATGATTGTAACTAGAAACGCTTTGTTCGTGTCTAGCCGTCTCCTGCAGAGAAGTCTTTAGCCAATCAGTTTCTGGCTCCTGGACGGACGCCTACGATATCCAGCGAGAGAACGCCGGCCAGTAAGACGGTGCACATTCAGAGTAAAGCACGATGTGCTGGAGAAATGAGGAAGGAGCTGATGAGTACAGTATGACGTCTTCCTCTTTCAGCTACTAATGTGCTTTTTATGTTTTCGTGGTTTTAGGGAAATATGATGTGAAACATCTTAGAATTGTACCTTCATAAATCCTAAATCTAAACATCCTTGAAAATGTACTATACTATATATATTGGGATCAGTAAGATTTTTAATGTTTTTTAAAGAAGTTTCTTCTGCTCGTCAAGGCTGTGTCTATTTGATCAAAAATACAGAAAAAAAAGTTATTTTGTGAAATATTATTGAAATTTTAAAATAACAGTTTTCTATTTTAATATACTTTAAAATATAATTTATTTCTTTGATGCAGCGCTGAATTTTTAGCATCATTACTCCAGTCTTCAGTGTCACATGATCCTTCAGAAATCATAATATGCTGATTTATAATCAATGTTGGAAACTGTTGTGCTGCTTCATATTTTTTTTTGGACCTGTGATTTTTTTTTTTTTTTTTTTTGATTCTCGGATTAATAAAAAGTTAAAAAGAACAGCATTTAAAAAAGTAATTTTGTGTTACAATATACAATGCTATTCAAAAGTTTGGGGTCAGTACATTTTTTCTTTCTTTTTTTTTTTAAGAAATGAATATTTTTATTCAGGAGGGATGTGAGAAAATATTTCTATTTTGAACAAATGCGGCTCTTCTCAGAATCAAAGAAAAAAGTATCACATGTTCCAAAAAACAATATGAAGCAGCACAACAATTTCAACACTCATAATAAATCAGCATATTAGAATGATTTCTGAAGGATCATGTGACACTGAAGACTGGAGTAATGATGCTGAAAATTCAGCGCTGCGTCACAGAAATAAATTATATTTTGAAGCATATTAAAATAGGAAACCAATATTAAAAATTGCAATAAGATTTCACAATATTACTGTTTTTTTCTGTATTTTTGATCGAATAAATACAGCCTTGATGAGCAGAAGAGACTCCCTTAAACATTAAAAATCTTACTGATCCCAAACTTTTGAGCAGCAGTGTATATACTGGTTAAGAAAAAAAAATATATATATATATTTTTTTACTTTTTTAAATTTTTTACGTTGTAAAAATGTAATTTTTTACTGACTCTTTTATCTGTTATTTTCTTAACAGGCTGTGTCAAGTTCTGGTAAGCTGTATATTCTATTTTAATTTAAATGCTACATTTTAAGAAATCAAATTGCAGATATTAAGCATGCCTTTTCTTTAGTGCTGTCAAATGATTAATCATGATTATTTGCATCCAAAATAAAAGTTTTTGTTTACATAATATATGTGTGTGTACTGTGTATATTTATTATTTATATATAAATACAGACACATGCATATATCTAAGAATTTTTTTTATGTTTGTATATTAAATATAATATAATATTATATATACTTAATTGTATATTAAGTATATATAATATAAATTATATGAATAAATATATACATGTAAATATTTTCAATATATATACTGTATGCATGTGTATTTATATATACAAAATAAATATACACAATACACACATATATTATGTAAACAAAAACTTTTATTTTGGATGTGATTAATCACGATTAATTGTTTGACGGCACTACTTTTCTTTGTTCTTCATGGTTAGGTTCATTGGATACAGATCTCAGACACAGAAAGTAGGTGGCGCTCTCTCATTGATTTTCTATGTGAATGTGTCACTGGTATCTACAGTGTTCAGTTATTTCTGCTGGTTTGTCAGGAGTATTCCTGTAGACGAGAGACAGTCTGCGGCAGAGCTGGACACTATTCTACAGCATCATAACAACCTGCAGGAGAAACTGGCCGATGACATGCTGAATCTCGCTCGCAACCTGAAGAACAACACACTCGCGGCCCAGAACATCATCAAGCAGGACAACCAGGTCTCGTGTTTTTCTGTCTACACGGCTGTAGTTAATCTGGTGTTTATAGAGCAGTGCATATTTAGGACCATAATGCCCATCCTCAGAGGAAAAAAAGTGTGTGCATCTTTTAATCAACCACATTTTTTTATCATTATCATTCTCGAATGACATTCAATTCTTGTTACTGTAATATATTTCATCTTGCAAAAAAAAAGGTGACCAATTATCTACTTCAAATTAATTATTGGCAGTGCAAAAGAATATAACTAACATTGTTGGTAGTAATAATTTAAAATGATAAAACAAATTACATTTTTTTTAATGTTTTTATAATAAGTAAATAATAATAATAATAATTATTAATAATATTTTTACTTTGTTGTTGCTGATAATTAGATTATGTATTCGATTAATAAAATAATGTTAATATTATTACATATTTATATTATATTATCATTGTTATTATTATTAATTATATTAATTTATTAATAATAATATTATTACATACTTATATTACGGTAATATAGGATTTTTTTTGCACCAATTATCTGCCTCAAATTAATTATTGCCAGCTCAAAAGAATAAAACATTTGTCAGTAATCATTTTAAATAATTAAATTAAAAGAACAAAATAAACATTGACTTTATGTTCTGTATATATTCAAAAAATATATATTTTATATTTAAAAATATATATTTGTACCAGCTTCATGCCTTTCAGTTCCTAATTTTGGGGATTATTTTTAAATCAGCATATTCAAGCTTATAGTTATTATTATTATTAAATTGCATAAATATTATTGCATATTATATTAATAATATAACGTAATATAAATTTAATATTATTAATATAATTATTTTATCCTTGTTTTTTTAGTGAAAGTCACCACAATAATGAGCATTTAAAGACGTAAAGTAGCAGCTTGAAAAAGAGTGGTTTATTATAATGAATTTGTGATTTTTGTTGTGTGACCACTAGAGGGCAGCAGTATATTAGTGTTTCACCAATTATTGAGCTTTCAAACCTAAGTGTGCTGTTACTACAGCAACATAGAGTTACAAATCTGTATATAAACTAATATGATCTTTTTTGAATGACTTTGTTACCAAACAGTGCCATTAAACTCAAACCTTTGACATTCTCTGAATTATGTTAAGCTGAATGGCAGTGAACAGACTGTAAACATTCCTCTTCCTCCTCCTCAGACTCTCACTCAGTCTATGCGTCAGGCCGACATGAACTTCGAGAAGCTGAAGACGGAATCAGAGCGTCTGGAACAGCACACCAAGAAATCCGTCAACTGGTTCCTGTGGCTGATGCTGATCGTCGTCTCCTTCACGTTTATCAGCATGATCCTCTTCATAAGACTGTTCCCGCGACTCAGATGATGTTAATCATCATTAGAACCGCTATTTAATTTATCTATTACAACAGACACTAGCTAAGAGTCGTAAATGTGATTGACAGCCTCAGTCATTCAGTCAGCTTCAGTCATTCTCGTGAAAATGTGCTTCACCTGCATGCCGTTGTCGATGTCATAACGAATTCGTGCCGAATCTCTGTGAAGAACGTCTTAAATGAATCATTTGTTCGGTAAGAGTTTGATAAATACAAACTCTTCGTTAGTCATTTAAATGCATAATCTGACGACAAACGTTCTTAATACAAATTCTGAGACAGACATTTTCGTCTTTTTAAAGACGCGTTTGAAGTTTTCCCTGAATTGTTTTCATTTCCAATAGGCTCGTATAATATTGCTTAATATAATACATTTTGATGCTACATATGAGCGTTTTGAGACGCTTAAAATGACTGACAGTTTCATCCAGCTTTATCAGAGTTTCTGTTGGTCACTTTCTCACGTAGTCGCTATAAAAACAGACCGAGCTGTTTTAAGGTCCGGTCGACTTGTCCAGACTCGATGTTCTGGCAAACAGCAGGAAGTATTTTTGCCCGTCGGAAGCACAGATGGATACTGTCTTCTCCACCCTGAGAGTAAATGGCCCATATTTAGCTGCTAACGATCTATTTGTGCTTGTTCTCTATATAGCACATGGACGGAGTAAGTATCGCTCAGATAAGGTTAACGTGTTTGTTCACTACGCAGCTCTATTGATGGATCTTAATGTTCATCTGAAGTGGCCTGTCAATGATCGTTTATTTGTCCGTGTGCTTAGTTTCGCTCCTGTAATTCATTCTCATGAACACAGGTGGTCATGCTACTCTTCTTTTCTATCAGATGTGTTCGACGTTATCTGTGAAGAAAAACAGGAGGGTGTATTATTTTAATAAAACAATTTGCAATCCGCCTACTTGTTGTCTTGTTTTAACCCTTTTTGCAAATAAGTTGCTGTAAGAAGGTGCGGTCATATTTGTCCTTGCTTGGCGAATTTTGCGAGATATAAACAATACGTTCCTCGCTTTCTGAGTTTAAATCTCACAAATGTGGCTTTCCCCCCCCTCAGACGTCTATTACATCTTGAAGATGTTTTCACTTGTAATAATCTAAATTTAATTTAATTATTTTTTGGCCTTGTCGTATGTCATCTTTAAATGTTTTCATACATTAAACTTTGCTGAACAGCATGTGAACAGGTCCCACTATAGTAAACGGGGTTTGGAAAAGTATGGAATTTGATTTAAGTATTTTCCAGGTCTAGAAAAGTATGGAAAAAAGAAAGCAGAGTATGGAAAAAATATTTGTGTTTCCAGACTTTTGCCCCTATTAACTTTTTTTATAATAGAAAATTAAGAATTTAATGACAATAAACTTATCGTACAAGAAGTGGTTTCATGGCAGCTGTTTATAGTGATTCTTTAGTGATCGTCAAATATGACAATGAATTCAAGGTGCACTTTTACTTTATGCAAAATGCAGGTTATAAGCATTTTGGGTTTCTTCTCAATGTATTCTTGGCACCGTATTACATAATCTCAAGGACCTTTGCAAAAAATAAAAATATACAGTCTTCTATGTGCACACAAGAAACCATTAAACTTGCATATATAGGACAATGCACACTGAGCCACCTGTTGTGCCTTCAGCTCATTTCGAGGTCTGGTTTCTTGGCTGTCACAGATTATGCCCCAATGAATGCCAAATCTTAAACACTTTTTTACAGTAGGCCTACCAGTCTTTTTTATAGACCCTTGAACTTGTTAAATTTTATGCCATCAGCCCATTTCATGTCATGGTTTCTCCTCCACCACGGAGGATGTGTTCAATTGGACATTAGGCCTTGATATTAGGGGTACTACCGTAAAGAAAAGAAAAGTTTTGAGCAGGTAGATCTCTGTTAATTCATGTGCATCCATGCTATCGCTTCATTCATAGTAAGATGGCAGTGATGCACAAAGGAAATAGGTTATATAAAACTACAAATTGTAATGTTTAAGCATGCAAAAGGGCACAAAAGTTGTGCGCATGTTAAAGTCTGTATTTTTTATTTATTATTTTTTTTTTATTTTAGGTACTCCGTATGTTGTCGCTTTGAGAAAATCAATGAAAAAATATTTACAGATGACTGTACTATATACCAAATATAAAGCTGAAAATAATGCTCTATGAACAATTTATGTTAAATATGGTCTGAAAATCTACCGAGAGGTTTGGAAATTTGAGTCTGCAGTCTTTCCATTTTCCATGGAAAAGTATGTAATTTTGAAATGGAAAATGTGTAGGAACCCTGAGTAGATGAACTGTATCTTGTACCTTCAAGAACCTAACATGAGAAGTATTCACATGGTGGGAATGACCCAACTGCACTTCATGAGGCAACATTACGTCTTTCACAAAATGCTTTATGTTCGGAAAAAATGCTGATGTACATGGAAATTTATGTACTTTGGAATAATGTTCTTTATGACCCCTGTCGCTGTTAGCTTAGCAGTCCCCTAATGCATCATAAATCATGGTTACTCTGACACAAGACTCCTGTGGACCCAAAGGCCTAATTTTCCAAACCAGGTCGACCCACCTTTGAAGTAAAGCGAGCAGATAAAGCAGCTGTGAGTTTTAATTTCGCGGTTCCTGACAGGGAAAGCTGTGATCTGGCTGGAAGGTGGCAGGTTAGCTGGGGTGAAGGGATTGAAGCGACACCTCCGCCCGGCCGCGGGCCTTCGCTCAAACCCTGGGGAACCCAGCAGGTGCTGCAAAGTTCCTGGAAACCGCTCAAGTTCACAGAGATTAAGACACAATAAACCCGCCTTCTCAGGAGATCTTTAACCGTAAAAGCTTTTACTTGATTAACACAAACAAAAAAACTGTGTCATTTCTGGTCACGATTGAGAACATGCCAAAACCGATGCTTGAATTCAGAAAGCAGCTGCTTGTATCTTCTCAAGGTCGATTCTAACATCAAAGGTTTTGTTCCACATGAAGAAATTAAGGTCAAATGTGTCTGACGAATGGAAACAGACAAGTTTGTGCGCATATTTCACAACTCTACATGATTTTTGACTCGCTTATGAGTCATGTACTGAGTCAAGACATTTTTATGTGGGGTTTATGTAAAGTTTTGAAGTCGGTGAATAAGTAAAGACAGTACTGTGGTGTGCGGGAGGCGGAGGGCTTGTTTTAAACAAAGTTGTTGCAACATGCCCCAGCAGGAAGAGCAGTGTGGGAAAGGCTCTTCTGCTTTGATCCTCGGCTGCTCCTCGCAGAAGGAGCCGGTATAATTACGCCGTTGGTCCTCTAGGATGGGTGGTATGGGGGATCTGGCCTGCTGTAAACACTAATGGTGAGCAACACGCAGGAAGTTGTTCAGGAAGCTGTTTGGTTACCTGGTCTCTCAATCTTTCCTCCCTGGTGTTGTGGTAAATAACCTCATCTTGTTTTGAGACTGAGGTGGCCAAGTGTAGTCATCTCATCAAGGTTTATCTTGAGACCGTTTTGTTTATGGTAATGTATAGGTGAAATGATAGCTAGATAGGTAGATAAACACCAGATATAGAAATCTGAAATGAGTTGCTAAAACCCACTGGCATGTGCTGCCAACATGTTTATATTTATATACACAGCTCCCCATGAATCAAGCCGCAAAAAACCAGCAGCTGTGTTTCTATATTGGCAACAGCTGTTTGCTAATCTTTTAAAATCATCACGACTTCTAAATGTGTTCAAACATCTTTGTTATTCCCATGTAGACTGCAAACTGATCAGAGGTAGTCTTATAGGAATAGTTCACCCAAAAAAATTTAAATTCGCTGACATTTACTCACCCTCAGGCCATCCAAGATGTAGATGAGTTTGTTTCTTCATCAGAACAGATTTGGATAAATTTAGCATTACATCAGTAGCTCACAAATGGATCCTCTGCAGTGAATGGGTGCCGTCAGAATGAGAGTCCAAACAGTTGATAAAAACATCACAATAATCCACACCACTCCAGTCCATCAATTAATATCTTGTGAAGCAAAAAGCTTCATTTTTGTAAGAAACAAATCCATCATTAAGATGCTTTTAACTTCAAACATTGCTTCCAGCTAAAATGCAAGTCCTCCATCCATAATATTGCTTTCTCCAAAGAAAAATCAGTCTCATCTGAATCAGGAGAGAAATATACACAGAGCAAACTCTGTTTACAAGCAAAAATGGTCAAAAACATTTCTAAGCAAAAAAGTCATCGGATTTTGATGTAAGACGACAACAGGAGAAATACAAGTCCAAAAACAATAATACTGCTTCACTGGAGGAAGCAGTATTATGGTTTATGGAGTTGTATTTTAGCCAGAGGCAAGTTAAAAACCTATTATGGATTTGTTTCTCACAAAAATGCAGCTTTTCACTTTACTAGACATTAATTGATGGACTGGATTTGTGTGGATTACTTGTGGATTATCGTGATGTTTTTATCAGCTGTTTGGACTCTCATTCTGACGGCACCCATTCACTGCAGAGCATCCATTGGTGAGCAAGTGATGCAATGCTAAATTTCTCCAAATCTGTTCTGATGAAGAAACAAACTCATCTACATCTTGGATGGTCTGAGGGTGAATACATTTTCAGCAAATTCTCATTTTTGGGTGAACTATTCCTTTAAGGCGGTTCAGCTAACCAAAGAATCTAAAACAATTCACTTGATACCAAATAACTATTGCTCTTTTACATGCAAGAGTGAAAGCACTCATAATTTGACGTGGTAAGTATTCAAATATACTTTACTAGGAGTGTCTAATCAAACATTACTGTATCAAGTGGACATCAGATCCATTTATTCTTCTAATACAATGTCAATATCCCACCGGCAAAAATCTCTCGTTATTGACAAAGGCGTGTTAGTGATGAAATGGCAAATCAATATTTGCGCCATCAATGTTTATTAATAGTCATTTGACATTTGCTTGTGTGTTTCCTTTGGTTAAATTCTGGCTTAAATGTCCCTGTGCAGGTGTGGTTGTGTAAATCAATAGTTTTCCTTCTCATCTGTACTTATCTATACATACACATTAATGTTTTTAAATGTATTTACATTTTGCACAGGAAATGACATGTGCGTTCAGCGTCTGACGGGTGTGTATGTGGCTGGGTTGATAAAGGGGGGCGGCAGTAATCTGATCACAGAAATCATTTTGGATTACTGATGCTGCACTGTCAGTATATGAGCTCTTGTATAACAGATAGATTAATCACAGCTTTAAAGCAAGAGAGATGTTCCGCTCCTGTGTGCTTTCACAGATTAAATTGTCCGATTACATTACAGTTTTTATTTTAAATAGACGCCTTCATGCAACGCTGACTTCAGTAGTGATCAATGGCCAATCATTGACTTCAGTGCACACTTGTTAATAATCATTAATAATCATCATATGTACAAACAATTCACATTTCAGTGAAATCACCATCATAAACTTTGCATTTCAGGCATCTCATCTAGCTCGGGCTATATATTAAGAAATATAATATAACATAACACAATATAATAAATATACTTTTTAAAACAATAAATCTTTAAAAGGTTATCCATGCACTGTAAAAAAAATCTAATTAACAAAATGTTGGAAGGGCAAAAATATTTAAGCTGAGCTAATTTTATTGCTTGGCCTTAGTTGAGAGGACATATTATATTAAGTCTACACAAATATATTTGAAAAAACATTGAATGAATGGTTAATTTCAAATCCAGTCAACAATTAGCTATGCTAATGTTAACTCAACTAATAAAAACACGTGCACGTGCACTATAAATTTTCAGTAAAGGTTGAGCCAACTAAAAAATAACAATTCAGGCAACACTTTGAAGTCAGAAATTGACTGAAAGTAAAATTTCTGTGGAACTAGTTACTAAATAATAATTAGTTGAAACCGCTTGAAATTTTTTACAGTGTGTTATTGGTCTGCAAACATATTTCAATTTTAAATTACATATCATTAAAAGAGCTAAATATTTACAATTAATTACAATTTCTAATTTTTACGTGTAAAGTATTGCATGCATTCCGATGTCAAATTCTCAGTTTTAATGTTAAGCCTTAAATACAATAGAAAGGTGTAATGATATAATATAATATAATATGTGACCCTGGACCACAAAACCAGTCATAAGGGTACATTTTAAATTTTAAACCTTCTGAAAGCTGAATAAATAAACGTTCCATTGATGTATGGTTTGTTATGATAGGGCAATATTTGGCTGAGATACAACTATTTGAAAATCTGGAATCTGAGGGTGCAAAAAAAATCAAAATATTGAGAAAATCACCTTTAAAGTTGTCCAAATGAAAAAATAAGTTTTGATATATTTACAGTAGGAAATTTACAAAATATCTTCATGGAACATGATCTTTACTTAATGTGTATAAATAGTGTGTGTACCATAATTATTGTCAAGTGTTCATGAGATGGATAGCTTGAGGGAAGAAACTGTTCCTGTGTCTGGTCGTTCTGGTGCTCAGAGCTCTGTAGCGTCGACCAGACGGTAACAGTTCAAAGAGGGAGTGTGCTGGATGTGAGGGGTCCAGAGTGATTTTGCCAGCCCTTTTGCTCACTCTGGATGAGTACAGTTATTGGAGAGTGGGGAGGGGTGTGCCAATGATTCGCTCAGCAGTCCGGACTACCCTCCGTAGTCTTCTGTGGTCAGATTTGGTAGCTGAGCTGAACCAGACAGTTATTGACGTGCAGATTAAATGATGGCAGAGTAGAACTGTTTCAGCAGCTCCTGTGGCAGGTTAAACTTCCTCAGCTGGCGAAGGAAGTACAACCTCTGCTGGGCCTTTTTAACAATGGAGCCTATGTGATTGTCCCACTTCAGGTCCTGAGAGATGGTGGTGCCCAGGAACCTGAATGACTCCACTGAAGTCACAGTGCTGTTCATGATGGTGAGAGGGGGGAGAGCAGGGGGGTTTCTCCTGAAGTCCACGATCATCTCCACTGTTTTGAGTGTGTTAAGCTCCAGGTTGTTAAGACTGCACCAGACAGCCAGCTCCTTAACCTCCTGTCTGTAAGCAGACTTGTCACCGTCCTGGATGAGGCCGATCAGTGTGGTGTCGTCTGCAAACTTCAGGAGCTTGACAGAGGGGTCTTTAGATGTGCAGTCGTTGGTGTACAGGGAGAAGAGCAGTGGGGAGAGAACACAGCCCTGAGGAGCTCCAGTGCTTATGGTATGGGTGCTGGATGAGAATTTTCCCAGCCTCACTAGCTGCTGCCTGTCTGTCAGGAAGCTGGTGATCCACTGACAGACGGAGGTGGGCACGGAGAGCTGAGTTAGTTTGGGCAGGAGGTGGTTTGGAATGATAGTGTTAAAGGCCGAGCTGAAGTCCACAAACAGGATCCTCACATAAGCCCCTAGTCTGTCTAGATGTTGCAGAACATAATGCAGTCCCATGTTGACTGCATCGTCCACAGACCTGTTTGCTCTGTAGGCAAACTGAAGAGGATCCAGTAAGGGTCCAATGATGTCCTTCAGGTGAGCCAGCACCAGTTTTTCAAAAGACTTCATGGCCACAGAAGTTAGAGCCACAGGCCTGTAGTCATTTAGTCCTGTAATTTTGGATTTCTTTGGGATGGAGATGATGGTGGAGCGTTTGAAGCATGAAGGGACTTCGCACAGTTCCAGTGATCTGTTGAAGATCTTTGTGAAGATGGGGGCCAGCTGGTCAGCACAGGATTTCAGACAGGCTGGTGTGACACCGTCTGGGCCTGGTGCTTTTTTCCTTTTCTGTTTCTGGAAGACCTGGCGCACGTCGTCTTCGCTTATCTGAATTGCAGGTGTGGGGGAGAGGGGGGTTGCTGGAGGTGTTAATGGTTGTGTGGAGAGGTGTTTAGGGCAGGTGTGGGGTGTTTTTTCAAATCTGCAATAGAACTCATTCAGATTGTCTGCCTGTTGTTGATTCTCCACAGTACTGCGGGATGGTGTCTTGTAGTTGGTTATCTCTTTTTCCACACTGATGCTGAGTCACTGGAAGAGAATTGGATCCTTAGCTTATCGGAATAATTACTCTTTGCTACTCTGATCTCATTTTCCAGTGTGTATTTGGCCTGTTTATACAAGACTTTATCCCCCTTCCTGTAAGCATCTTCTTTGGCTTGATGGAGCTGTCTGAGTTTTGCAGTGAACCATGGTTTGTCATTGTTGTAGGTTAAATGAGTCCTGGTAGGAATGCACATGTCCTCACAGAAACTGATATATGAAGTGACAGTCTCTGTGAGCTCGTCCAGATCATTTGCAGCAGCCTCAAAAACACTCCAATCAGTAAGGTCGAGACAGGCTTGTAAAACCCGCTCTGTCTCGTTGGTCCATCTCTTTGCAGTCTTTACCACAGGTTTAGCAGATTTTTAACTTCTCCAGATTTTAAATATTGCATGGATTCAGATTGTGAGCATCAAAATGAATAGTCTTAATGTAAAGTCTTAAATGCAACGGAAAGCTGAACATATATTATAATAAATATACTTTTAAAACCAAAATATCATTAAAAGTTGTCCATGTCGTTTATCAACTAATATTAAATACCATATATTTTAATTCATAATTAAATTAATATAATTAAATATTGCATGGATTAAGATTCCAACCACTTAAGTTCTCAGTTCTCAATATAATATAATATAGTGTACTATATGTTTAAACAAATAAAATCTTTAAAATGTTGTCCATCCTTTTGATCAACTAACAATAAATACATATTTACATTTACATTTAGTCATTTAGCTTTTATCCAAAGTGTCTATTGAGGACAATAGAAACAACCAAAAATATATATTTAATTTAATTTTTTAATAATTAAATTCACATAATTAAAAATGCTAAATATTTACAATTAAATCCAATTGATGAGTTTACATGTAAATTATCACATCGATTCAGATTCCAACCACCAAAATTCTCAGTTTTAACGCTAACCCTCGAGTACAAAGGAAAGGCGTCGTTATATGTAATTCATGCCTCCTGCTTTCTCTTTATGTGGGCGTCGCAGTCTCCACGCCGGACTCCGCTCCAGCAGCCCGCTCCGCTCCGTGTTTTGCGCCGCGCCGCCGCTCTGCCCCAGCTGACTGGCAGTACTTGTTTACTGGTGGAGGTACACAGGGAGAGACGAGAGGGGGAAAACCATACCGCCGACAACACGAGAGAAGTTTTTCCCACTTTCAGCCCATTCCCACGCCAATGAGTTCATCGAAACCGCTCACCGGGGTCTTGAGGACGGAACTGAGTGGTTTTACGCGCAGGCCGGACACGCGTTGGACGCTGCTCTGTTGATTAAACGTGGAAGATTATAACGCAACGCGGCCGAGACGCGCGTACGCTCACACACTTCTGGAGCATTGTGCTGGAAGCAAAGGCTTTAGGGGAATATCCAGATTTTTATTGGGCTCTGGACGCTTTGAATTTACACAGACGTGTGTGGATGTTTAATATCAGGGGACGGTGGCTTTTTTTGTCTGTAGAAGAGCAAAAAATCATTTTTTGTGTGTGTATATGGAGATGCCCCGTTTCTTTATATATAGGAACATTTGGCAGTGCATGAAACGACCTGTGGAATAACGCCTATTTTTTGCTCCTTCCCTCAGAAACGTTAAAATCAGGCATATTATTTGTTTTTATTTAATTGATCTTTTTTCTGTTGGGAAGCTTTTCTGTGAACATTTGGAATATTATTGTTTTTGTTTTTAAAGCAGCCTGGGGTACAATATTATTGCTGTTATTATTATTAATATTACATACATTTTCAAGCCAAAACAGGGGTATGCAAAAGTTGCAATGTACTGTACCCTTAAGGGTACCTCATTCCTAGAAGTGTGGGATTGATTCCATGGAAGAAATGCATGGACGTTTTTCATGCTTGATCTACTGAATGCAAAGATGAATCCGAAAAATCGTTCAAAATGATTTTTATTCATTTATTTTTCACTAGGGTGCAAGATCATGTTATTTAACGCTGTGTAGGCAACAACTATTTAAATTGAACATTATCTTCAACTGAAGCACGCTGGACCCCTGGGTCCCCTTCTTGGGGGGTCTCATTTAAGTTGTCCCTGACTTTTTTTTTTGGACTGGATATAAGCTAATTAAGGTTTTATTTTCTTTCATTGCTCCACAACTGTTTTTTGGACACACCAGAGGTGGATTTAATTTTCCGAGAAAACTAAAACGTGTCGCGAAGCATAATGCGGCTGGACACAACTGTGGTTGTTTTGGTCACTTTCACCTACATCTTGTGCCTCTGCGGATCGCTACAGGGAGAAAGTAAGTCGTGACACACTCTCTAACGTTTTAATTCACAAAATATTGATGTGTTATTGTGCTATGTGTGCGTACTATTAGTTTACAACTGAGGGGACTTGTGGAATTCAGTCCATGTAGACTTCGGGCTGCTCCGACATGTGTTGTTGAGGGATGCCTCACGCATTTAATTGTTTTAAAATGGCTTATGTGTTGAAATTTGATCATTCGGAAACATTTTTAAGTGTCATATATTTTGTAAAGGTACCATTTCGGTCATTTGTTGGAATGAAAGCTTATTGTTTTGTAGTTAAACGTATGTCTTTATATGTCGTTCCCCCCCGCTTCCTATCAAAATGGGCCGTTCCTGGCCAGATTAGCGCTCGTGACTGTGGACTCGGCGGGATTCGCGAGCGCGCGCACGCACGCACGCCTGGATTCCAAGTCGCGGAGGCGCACACGCACGTTCTTCACGTTCGATCTGAAAGCGTGTAAACAAGTCGAGGCCCTAAGAAGATTCTTCCCAGATCCCATAAGTGTGGGATTAGCCTACATTGGGTCTCTTTCTATCGATATATCCAGGTCGACTTCGGTGTGATATCAATTATGGAATTCCCTAATGAGAAGGAAA
Source organism: Schizothorax lantsangensis (assembly GCA_027422415.1). Classification (NCBI taxonomy): domain Eukaryota; kingdom Metazoa; phylum Chordata; class Actinopteri; order Cypriniformes; family Cyprinidae; genus Schizothorax; species Schizothorax lantsangensis. The sequence continues at coordinate 15,301,512 of CM049843.1, read as the reverse complement.
AGACTGTTGCGTGTGCAATTAGATATTTGAAGCTTTTAGATATTTGAAACATTTTATAATAACGTTTAATTGTCCCTTACGAAAATTAACCATGGTTTGACTATAAATTCAACCAAAAAAAAAACATGGTTACTATAGTTAAACCATGGTAACCACAAATTAACCGTGATTTTGCTACACTAACCATAGTTTAACCATGGTATTTGTGGTAAAACTGTGGTTATACAAATGGTAATCAATACGCAAAAAAAAAAAAAAAAATGGTTACTGCATTTTTACTACAATAAAACCATGGTTAATTTTCATAAGGGATGTATAGCAATGATAATTAATTTGAATTACTCCTTAAAAATTATGTCATCAAATATGATATTATACTTAACAGAACAGTGGTTTGTGTATATTTAAATCAATATATATATATATATGCTTACATGCATACATACATATATGTGTGTATTTATATATAAATTGTGTTTCCAGGTTTGTGCAAAATTGCATTTTTATTAAACAAAGTTTAATTAATTAATTCAATACATGTTAAATGGAGGAGCTTTAGCACACGTTTAGATCCTTGATTACTGTGAAATTTATAGCTACTGTATCTAAACCCCTTCAGCTTTTCCATTTCTGAACATCATTTTAAATTTAGGATAGGCACTTTTATGGCCACACTTAGAATAGTGGGCTGTTAATGTGTTTTTAGAGCTGCTGTCTTAAGAAAGTGCTGGACTGATGCCTGCAATAGTAACACGGTGTTATAAATAATGGTCTGGAGATAATTAGATCTTCCTTATTATAGGTAACCGTTGCATCCCAGCGAGCCATTTGAAATGTAGATTGGGAAAACATGGGGCGTTTGCAGGTGGTGTGATTTCTCTATCAGAAACATAAAAATGTTCGTGCAATCTGTTTTTCAAGTAAAGAAACTTGGCAAAATGAGCAATTTGTGATTTTTTTTTTTTTGTTTTATTTCAAACAGTTGTCCCAAGATTGGTTCCAAATATAAGTGAATCTTTTTTCGCTGTTACTCTTTTGGAAAACATCTATGATTGTACTCTCAAATATTAGGATGTCAAAATATGCTGGAATAGTTTTAACATTACTGTTGGCCTCCCTGACTCCATGGACCTGTTTGGGATCTTCTGACACTCTGTAGCTTGCCTTGGTATGTCTCCCAGAATTCCAAGTGTGTGGAATGTCTTTGAAGTGGCCCACCCTGTAGGTACTCTTGCCGTTGAGGGTTTCGGGACTCATTTCGTCGTCTGCTGCCTGCTGACCTCTTGTCTTCCAGGTCATGTATCTGAACATTTGCCATGTAGCATGTGAGCTCTATGTTCAGCTCTCTGAATCTCCGGGGTGGGCTTTTCCCAGGAAACTGGAGCATTTTCGCAGGCTTCTGTTCATTGGTGTGTGGCCATTTTCTCGGAGGTGCCCATTTCAAAAATGATTTGTCATACATTCACATACAAGAAAAAAAATATTTAAATACATGCATAAATGGTCTCCATTAAAACAAAAAAAAAAAAATATAGAAAATGTGTGTATTTATAAAAAATGTTAAAAGTAATTTTACAATGACTTCAAATGTGGCTCATCCAATCAGAATTTAGAGTTTGAACTATTTTTTCATTGGTTGCCAGTGGAAATGTAAATTCAGATGCAGAAAGTTATGTTTTGATGACCGAATATGAAAGTAAACATTGTTCAATATAATATAAAGTGGTGATTTCTGCACAATAAGACCATAGATGTTTAAGAAACTAAAGAAGTTCTTACTACAAAACTTATTTTTCATATGTTTGTTCACATATAAGAACTTTGAAACTTTAAATACATGCATAAAATACATGCATTATTTTTATTTTATATTAGTTATTAAAATGCTTGTATGTCTTAAAATACTTCAAAAGTATTTTAAATGTATAATGGAAATTTCATGAATCATTTAATATAAAAATAATACACAGATGTTGCTTTATTCATTTAAAAAAGTAGTACTTAACCCAGTTGTTTAATGAAAGATAAACAGCAATTGCATTGCTTTGCAAAACATTTTTGCGAAAGAAACCGTGCAAAGTAACAATCGCTATTTCTTTCGTAAATATGTTTTGCATGATTTGGAAAGCACAATTGCTGTTTATTTTCCTTAAAAACAAAAACCCTTAATTGCCCTTTTTTTTTTTTTTTGAAAAATAACACCTAATGCCAGTTCACACTAAGGATGATAACTTGAACGATGTATTTTAAAAATCGTTCTCTGAATTTAAAAGAAGAGCATTGTCCACTTCACAACTATAACTATAATGGCAAAGAGGGATGATGTCGTTGTAATCACTTTCACACCATTTTTGTCCAGCTGAGGAATGATAAAATCGTTGTTCCTTTTGTAAACTTTGCATGTTTTAGAAATTGCTGTTTATTTTTTGGGGAAAAAACCCTTATCGCCGTTTCCTTTAAATAAAATTGCAAAAAGCAGCACGAGAAGGACGATAACTGTAACGATAAAGTAATTTTTTTCTAAAATTAAAATAACAGCATAGTCCACATCAAAACTGTAACAATAACGACAGAAAAACAAAATAGTTGGAATCACTTTCAGAACCATGTTTTCTACTGATAAACAATGAAAACATTGACAGCCAATCAGAATCCATTCTACTTTAAAGAGCTTGAGAATTTAAAGTGACAGAGGACAAAACTGCAGTGTGTGCTTATAATAAACAGAACATTATTTTGCGTTGGTGTGGAAGGTAGGGCTATATACTATATAGTAGGGCTGTCAACATGGCTGAAAAACTAAATTTGAATTTTGTACTTAAATATTATCAATATTCGAATTTAAAAGGCATCATTTCAGTTATAACCCATTCACACGGGGCGTCGGCGTCAACGCCTCTCATTTACTTTGAATGGAGGAACGTCAAGCGTTGCAGAACTGAATTGTGGGTCCGTCGCTTCACTGGCGTTGCTCGCGGCAGAAGTTGAAAACTTTTCAAGCGCCAACGCAGGCGTCAGCCAATCAGATCGCCTCATGCAAATACCCTAGCGCAGACGCTAGCCAATCCCATTCATGCAACACCAGAAAAGTAATGTGATTGGCTGTTGTCACTATGATGGTTGCGTCAGCACCAAGCTTCAGACACGCCCTCCGTCAAGCGTTGACGCCGACGCCCCGTGTGAATGGGGCGTTAGGGGGAAAAAAAGCTTTTGGCTTCTCTCCTGAGGCCACAAGAGGGTGCAATATTTTGAATGAACAATGTAGCAGTGGGTTCAACTGGATAGGCTAAAAAAAAAAAGCATTAAAATGCAATGACACCTACATCATCACATAATGTGTGCCACTTATAAGGCTTCCTTGACGCACACCTAAAATTTGCATGCAACGTTTTTGCATTCGAATGTGGATTTATATTTTAAATTCGACGAATATTTGAAATTCTAATTTTTTTTGACAGCCCTACTATATAGTTATCGTTTTTTGGTGTGAACGTGTCTTTGATCATGGTTTCTTTTGTTTAATCAGTTTTTCATACACATTTTGTGACAAAACTGTATCTTTTTATAAAAAGATAAGCTAACACTTTTTTTAACAAACAATAAGCAAAAATCTTTTTGATACTGATTATATAACTTCATATTGAGTTTTAAGTTGGTGAGAAATCAAGGAAAATTAAGGTTTTATGATGCAGATTAGACCAAATACCACACATTTCTGTTTGTGATCTTATTACGAACACATCAGTTTTAACACTACATCCTCGCTTTTCCGTGTCAAGATGTTCCAGGGCATGAACCGAGCAACCAGGGGCCGTCATTTCCACATTGACGTATTCGAATGACTCGTTCAGTCTTAACATAGTCCCGCCTCTGCTCAATATTCACTGACTAAAGATTCATGGCGGCTTGTTTCTTTTATTGACACCGTTCTCCATGTTGGGTTGTGGGCCACAAATGAGGTCGATGCCTCTTACAACATGCCTGAAAAATCTGATCTGATGAGCCGGGTGCTGTTTGTATCCGTCCGGCTTTATCTGTCAATGATCTCATGCCATAATGTCTGTGTCAAACCATGCTAGTAATGCGGGGATCAGCAAGCGTTGAGTTGGGGCCCTTTCAGCACATACGAGAGGGTGGAAAGACAGCTTGTCTCCAGCATTTGTGGGCTTTAGAGAATTTTGGCAGCTCTGTTACGCTACCTGATGGCTTACATTTATTTTGAGAGCTGTCATATGGCTGAAACGGGTTCTTTTGACCTTAATTTTTAATCAGATCCCAAGGGAGAAATCGAAATTGAAGTTCTATGGTTTGTTTTGAGTCTTTTTTTTTTTTTTTTTTTTTTAAGCAACATTCCATTGTTGCATTTAATAAAAAGCTGGAATAAACAATTTGGTAACACTTTACAATAAAGTTCCATTTGTTGGCATTAGTCATCTATCAATAATACTTACCTAAAATGCCTTAATGTTTACTGACGGCACCCATTCACTGCAGAGGATCCATTGGTGAGCAAGTGATGTAATGCTAAATTTCTCTAAATCTGATTGAAAATTGAAACTGTTCCTTTAGGAAATGAAAGTCAATATTAATTTCATGTCATCTTTTAAATTCATAATTAAGTTGACATACAGGAACTGAAATATAAATGGCTTAAATATTAAAGCTAAATGATGTATTTTGCAAGTTGAGCTGCAGGAACCTTTGTTTTTCTTCAGTGGTTAGTGCTGTTTTAAAGGAAGTATTGTATAAAATAATTTAATAGGTGAAGACAGGCTCCTTTTTCTGTACTGAATGGCATATCTCGATGTGTGTGGTGAAACACGCGGCTGTTCCCTCAATTACAGAGCCGTAAATGTGAGCGATACTCATCTTTATTCTGCCAATAAACCTTTCAACAAGGTTAAGGGGGTGACATTAATTTGTTTTACTTTGCGGGTAAATGAAATTAGGATTTTCTCGCCTCGCACACTGTAAGTAAATACTATCAGATAGCTCAGGAGGAAAACATTCTGAGGCAATGAATGAAAAACGAGCTTTAGGGGAATAGTTCACCAAAATAAACATTTGCTAAAAATGTACTCACCCTCAGGCTATTCAAGCTGTAGATGAGTTTGTTTCTTCATGGGAACAGATATGGTGAAATGTAGCATTACATCAATTGCTCACCCATAGATCCATTGAACTGATTGGGTGCCGTCAGAATGAGAGTCCAAACAGCTGATAAAAACATCATAATAATCCACAAGTAATCCACATGACATAATTTCACATGAGCGATAAACTTCTCTTGTCTGAATCAGGAGAGAAATAAGCACAGATTAAACACTGTTTACAAAATGTTCCAAAACAGTTAAAAGAATATGTTGGTAGATTTTGATGTGAAAGGACAACAGAGAATGGACTTCTTTACTGAAGTGAGTGTTATTATGGATTATGGACTCATGTTTTGGCTAGAAGCAGCAGTTTAAAGTTAAAAATATTTTAATGATGGATTTGTTTATTAAAAACATGAAGCTTTTGTTTTCTCTTTGATCTGATTGCCAAATCAGTCATGAGAAAACCCTCCATTTTATGTTATTTTTAAAAGTGTGAGCAAAAAAGTTGTCTAAATTCTGAAATTTCTCAATATACAAGCACTGTTGTTAAAATTATATTTTAATTGCATCAATTGTATGTGCAACAAAACAAAAGTTAGCAGTCATTAGGAGGAAGTACTATAGTTTGCTTAAGAAGTTTGTATTAGATAAATGCAGGCTTTATGAAATGATAGGCATAATTGCATTTAAGTCTACATGAATTCAGAATTTACTGTTTACTTAATGTTTTGAACTTGTAAATTATTCATTGGATGCACATTTTTTCTTCACACAGAAATATGGCATGTTTAATTTTGCCTTCAATAACATCTTTGGTTTTGGAGGCATTTAGCCAGAAGTTTAAGAGTGAAAACTAATTGAGAGTGTTTGGTTTGATTTGTTTTTGTTTGATCTAGACTTTGAACGTTTAAAGGCTTCAGAAGAGTCAAACTCCAATCCTGTCAAGTAATTGTACATGAAATGAACTGTCGTATTACGCTCTGCTCTGTTCTCAGCTTGAAATCTCATTGCCTTGAGCCTGACCGCATTAGGAGACGTCGCTGCAGATGAAGAATTAGATCACGCTCTAGCAGGACGCAGTCCAAGTTTTTGTTGCTCTCGTAATCTCGTGTGGAAGCGTAGGTTCTCTAACTGGATTGAGTTTAGAGTCTTTATGCTGGATGGCTCCACCTGTTTTACTCTCCTCGTAGAGGCGTGAAATGAGAAATCAGAGGTTATTTGCTTTATTTTTAGTTCTATTCTGCCTCTAATTCCATAGACCATGTTACAAAGTGAATGTTCCCGTCACTGGGCCGCGTTCCCCACCCGAGGCAGTCTTTGTGAGTTTATGGCCTGGTGCCCGAGCGCTGCTGTCAGGCAGCACGTCATCCCAGAGTTTTTCTCATTTAAAGGGAGGTGAGAGAGTTCACTGTCATTCACCGTTTTGTTTTTCCCCTCATACAACACGTATTTGCAGCCGTCCTGCCTGGATAACACGTACAAACAATGAGCGGCTACAATAATCCGGCCCTGGACGGTTTGTAAGTGTGAACAGAAACTCATTCACCTACAACGCCTGCTTGTTTTCCACCATTCCAGTTATGCATAAATAATGTTTGGTCGGTAAACTTGGTTTAGCAAGCTCAGTTTTTGATTATATTGAGACTACAGTTTCAAAATCAGTTAAAAGTTTGAAATAATTAAATACATTTTTTTTAAATGTTTTTGAAAGACATCTCATGCTCACCAAGGCTGCATTTATTTGATAAAAAATACAGTAAAACAGTAACATTGTGAAATACGATTAGAGTTTAAAATAACTGTTTTCTATTTGAATGTATTTTAAAATGTAATTTATTTCTGATGCAAAGCTGAATTTTCAGCATCATTACTCCAGCCTTCAGTGTCACATGATTCAAGAAGAAATTAATACCTCTAGTCATCAAAGATGCATTAAATTTATTAAAATTTAGTTTTTGACAAGTATTTTATTTTTTAACTGCATCACAATTTTTTTCTTGTTTAGATTACCTTTGCTGTCATCAAATTCTTAAAAGTAATCTTTACAAGCACTAGTAATTTATTAATTAATTTAATTAAATTAAATGTAATCTTTAGCTAATTAAAAAAAAAGAATATACACTTTTTCAAACTTTGCTTTAAAAAATTATTGCTGCAATTAAACTTAAAATTGCTAGTAAAATTCACAAATAATTACAAAGAAACTCTAATCGTACTCTAATCGTTTTATTCACAACTTCGAAAAATTATTTTTTACAATGTGCGCAGGTTTGGACAGAAATATGAGCTCATTAAAAATTTGATTCTTTTGAAACGAAGACATGTAAAATACAACTAAATTTGTTTATCCAGTCAGATGCGATGAACGCGATATTTTTGTAGCCTTGTTCCTTATGAAAGTAAGGGTAAAGAGTACAGTTGTAGTAACCGTGGATTTTTGGCGAATTTATTACCATTTGCATATGCACAGTTTTACTACAAATACCATGGTTAAACTACGGTTAGTGTAGCAAAACCATGGTTAATTTGTGGTTACCATGGTTTAACTCATGGTTACCATGTTTTTTTTTTTTTTTTGAAAAACCATAGTTAATTTTCGTAAGGTTTATATCTTTACATTCAGCCATTCAGCACCTTTTCGCCGCCATAATGCATCATTTTAGACAGAACCGTTTCGTGACGCAATCTTTCTCCCAATGTTTTAGTCTTTCATTGTGTCAGATGCTTCAACGTGAGAGGAAAACTTCAGAAATGTGTCCAAACACTACAGCGAGCCAAGCGCCGAGGCGACGGCTCATACTGCACTTGGCAGCCAACCAGGGCGAGAAATTAACCGTGGTTTACTACAGTGGTGAAGGAAACAGAGTATCTATTGTTAATAAAGTAAAGCATACTTGGCCCAGTTTTATTTATTTGCTTTGCTTAGTCCTTTTCTCCCTTTTCGTTTGCCATGTTACACATTTAAAAGCAGCAAACTTTGAGCTGTCCATCAAGTGCCCAACTGCCCATGAGAGACTGTGTAGACGGCGGGATGCTTAGAAGTTGGCGTCACATACGAAACTGCTATTTTTTTGACGTTGTATTGCAGAGATGTTCTAAAAATTGGACGTTTATTGTGTAGCAAATGCTACTTTGTTGGTAAATAAATCCAAATATGCATCATTTGGTCCATCCAGACTTGGGTTTTGGATCTGTTAGGTCCATTGAGACGACAGTGAGATTTGTGGGTTTGCAGGTTCTGTACGTGTCCCACCTTGCTTGGGTTAAGGATATCCAGAATGGAAAAACCAACATGCTCACGTGTGTTTGAAAATCGAAAACTGTTTAGTGTCCAGGGCAGTCTAATGGAAAAACAAATAGTGGAAATATTAGTTGAGCTGCTAGACGTGGTGTAATGAATTGATATTTCATTGCTGTGTAATGCTGCAGGTACATGCTCAAATATTCACAAATGCATGAATATTGAATGTTGTTTATGAAGGGGCTCCTTTATGCTATGAAATAGTCTGCAGTGGAGAGGTTTGTGCTTAAGGATTGTGCCGCAAAATAAATAACATTTGACATTTACACTTGGAGATGAGCTTCTGTTTCGTTATATTTATTTTTAAGGTAATTTTTAATTTGCTTTAATTTTTTTTTCAAATTTTATAAAATATAATTTTTATTGTTTAACTTTGATTATTTTTGGTTGGCTCTATAAGTTTCAGTTTCATTCTGTTCATTCTATTTGGTTCCTTCTGTTTCTGTTTGATTCCATTCAATTGAATTCTGTTTGTTTCTAATTGATTCAGTTTTTTTTTTTTGTTCTGTTCGGTTCTGTTAGTTTCCTTGAAAATAATACTGAATACTTTCCGGTTCTATTTGGTTTTTCCTGATTCAATTCATTTGGGTTTAATTTGGTTCTCTTTGTTTTTTATTTGATTTCCATTTGGTGCGAGGCAGGTCTTTTGGTTTTTGTTGAATTTTGTTCTGTTTGGTTTAGTTCTATTTGGTTCATTCCAGTTCTGTTTGTCTGTTGGATTCTGTTCTTTCATTTCTTTTTTTTATTTTGATCTATTTGGTTCTTTGTTTGTTTCTACTTGATTCAGGTTTTTTTGTGTTCTGTTCTGTTCAGTTCTACATTAGTTTTGTCCTTTCCAGTTGTATTTGGTTCTACCTGATTCTATTCAGTTGGGTTCTGTTTGGATCTGTTTGTTTGTATTAATATATTTTTCAGTGGTGCTTGCCAATTAGTTTTGAGTTTGTTCTGTTCTGTTTGTTTCTATTTGGTTCATTCTAATTCCTTAGATTCTGTTCTGTTCTTTTTTTATCCATTTGGTTCTTTTTTGGTTTGCTCTAGTCGGTTCTGTTAGTTTCTTTATAAAATAATACAAATATGGTTCTTTACGGTTCTATTCGATTCTTCCTTATTTTTGTTTCTCTTATGTTCCTTTTTCTTTTTCTTTTCTTTTAGTCTATTTGTTTCTATTTGATTCTGTCTGTTTGTTTCTATTTGATTCAGTTTGTTTTGGATTCTGTTCTGTTTGATTCTAAAATGTTTTTTTTTCATAATCCAAATACTTTCCAGTTCTGTTTTGTTCTGCCTATTCAGTTGGATTCTGTTTATTTCTATATGGTTTTTATTTGTTTTCTGTTTGGTTCATTCCAATTCTTTTTTCTCTGTTGGATTCTGTTCTTTTTTTGTTTCTCCACTATTCTTTAGTTTCTTTTTTATTTTAATCTGTTTGGGTGCTTTTGGTTTTGTTTGTTTATGTCTCAGTATGTACTTTGATTCTCTTGTGTTTTGTTCTACTTTTTTAGTTTGATTCTTTTCTGTTCAATTTGGATCTGCTGTACTTCTCTATTCTGTCCAGATTGGTTTTATTGAATTCTTTTCTCTTTAAACATTGAAGTCAGTTTTGTTCGATTTTGTTCGACTCAGGGTTCACTAGAGTCCTCGTGATAAACACACGCCTCCTGAAGCTGCGTCGCGATGAGCCATAGAGTCTGACAGAGCGTGTGGGTTTATGGGTAGACGTGGTCTTACCCAGCAGCAGTCAGTCTGAGCCGGTGGTCTCCAGAATAGACAAACAGCCCATTAAAGTGACCTGTGTCTTCCTGCAGCCGCCGGGCCGCTCCTCTCCCTGCGGTGACTGCATGGACTGATTCCAGCGGTGGCTGCAGGGGAGGGGCGGCACTGCAATGGCCATATTCATCTCGCACGCTCTCACCCAAACACACTGCGCCCGTCAGCGCTCTCAATGAGGAACTCATCAATATCAGCTTTTGTCTCTTTGGCTTTGTTGCTGCTTTTAAGATGCTGTGTTGCGACCACGTTTGCAGCAAATGCTGATAGGATTGTGCGTTTCACACTGGGTGGCGGTGAGGAGCTTAGCGTTTGACGTAGCAAAACATCGTAATAATCATTTATACTCTCTTGCCCCACTACACACACTACGCCATATAGCGTGAGTTGCATTTGTCCTCGTAAGAGGTTAATGTGCTACACTGCAAAAGGTACAGCAGCTTATAGAAATGTTTCTTATGGGGCGTCGATGCAAAACATGTTTGTGTGTTCAAACACAGCAAAACATGTTTAATCAATACAATACACATGGTTTGATGTGACGCAATGAGAAAAGTCATTATTCCTGATGAACCGTTGAAATATTTCTAAAGTCTGATAGTAATTGCCTTGAAAATTTGTTGAAAGCAGTGGATTTGCTACCAAAGGTTTTAATTAAGAGATGCAACGTTTAACATGCTAACAACTAATTCCCCAGACATATTTTATGATGTTATGCAGTTACCAGGGCGCTATGAAATGTGTTTATTTATTACCAAATTCCATTTTTTTTTCTTTTTTAAATTTTCTGGATCCCATTTTAATGGTTAAATAACATTTCAGTAATCAAAAAGCATGTCTGAGTAATGGAAACCACTAGGACCCTTTATGATTTAATACCCATTTATTAAAAGTTGAACAAAAATGACATTTTTAGGGCCCTATGAAATCATTTTTATTTGTTTATTTTTTTCCCCCAGTTTCTGTTTTGTTTTTCCCAAATTCTGGGTTGGTATAGTTAAATATTTATAATCAGAAAGAATGTCTAATCAGTTAAACGAATAGAACTTTGAATTGTTTAATAGCTTATTAATTTGTACGATACTTTTCTAAAAAAAAAAAAAAAATTCTGAGTTGCCTTTTCATTTTTCTGTATGGTTAAATTAAATTTTAGTAACCAAAAAGCATGTCTTATTAATCAAAACCATGAAACTTAGACAATTTAACAATTATTTATTAAAAGTTAATCAAATTTATTTTTTCCCAAGTTTAATTTATTTCTAAATAAAATTCTGGATTTCTATTTAATGGTATAATGATGTTTTAATAATATCAACAATATCTGAACAATTGAATGAAACTTTAACTTTGATTTATTATTTTTTTAATACTATTATATTTAGTATTATTATTGTTGTTATTATTATTATTATTATTGCTAATATTATCTGCTTTAACTGTTCTGGATTTGTTTTAATACAATTTTTTTATCAAATACAGTGGTGAGTGTAGTCAAATTCTGTAACATTTTGCGTTATACAGTAAATTCCAATTTTATGAATGGATTTTGTGATTCCATCTATATTTTCTGCATTGCTTCAATCATAAATTGTTAATCAATTTCCTTTTTTTAAACTACTCTATCTTAACTTTGCAGATCAGTCTAAATCTTTAGGGTCTTGAATTGAATGAAATTTATTGCTGGAGGCGAAAACTTTTTGGAGTGAGTTTAGTACGTCGGCAGGATATAATGTAAAAATACTCAAATATGTATGTTTTGAGATGGTTTTACGTTCTGAAATGTGTCAGAGAGCAATTGATAATGTAACACGTTTGTTTCAGATTCTTACACACACTGTTTGAATTTGAATTTTATGTAAAATATTTCTGGCCCAACTGTCACATTTTCTGCGAGAAGTTACAAAATCCCGATCTAGACCTCGCTGATGAACTGTTAGTCCTTGTTGGTGGTTATTAGCGAAAGCATTGCTCTTCCAGGCGTGTTAGAAACGTGGCTGCCTGCTCTGGCTAGGCTGCGTATTTGAAAGAAATAGCCAAATAGTCAGGATGCCAGATCCCATCTGGTTTTGGAGCGGCGTGCTATGAGGAACATACCTCTGCTGTCGGATGCCGTGTCCCCGATGACCTGCGGGCCTCGGCGCTGCTTTTAGAAGCACGAGGAAATGTGTTCTAGCGTCTCTTCAGCGTTAATGGGGGCAGAAGCCTTTCAGAGAGAGAGCGTAATTACCCCACAGCTATCGATATTTGATGCACTCGTTGTTTCGCCATACATTATTTTGCTCAAAAAGCAACGTGTTTTGGACAGAATTCATGTCTTGTTTGTAGCGACTCGTCCTCCTGACGGATGAATCCTTTGGCTTTTTTAGACCTAGACTGTTTTTTTCCTGTGTTTAGGCTAAAAGCATTTTCTGCTGGCCAAAAGCTAGCCTAAATAAAAAGCCTTTCGTTCCATTGCTCCTGCTGACGACACGTTTGCTTGATGCAGAAAATTAGGATGTTCTCGAGCTCAAGTTTGAGGACATCTTTTTGAAGTTTTATGCGTTTTCTGTATCTTATGTTGGGGATGGTGATTGGTTTATTTTGTATTATTTAGACATTTCAGTAGTTCTACTAAAGGATGACTTGACAAGATTTCAGTCTGTCAGAGTTTTGCTCAGACTAACAGACCATTCTCTGTAATAGCTTATGTAAACTAAAGGAGATGTTTGGAAATAGACTCATTGCATTGTGGGAGGCAGAACCTCAGCATGTCTTTTAAAGCTGTTGCTTCATTTTATGCAATCATTTTGTGAGAACTGTCAGTTGGGCTCATATTTCAATACTAATACACTTAAAAAAAAAAAAAAAAAAAATCTATCTATCTATATATATATATATCCTATTTAGCAATAAATCAGGCTTATTTTAGTAACATTAAGATTTTTTTCTTCACTTTGACATTTTTTTTATGTAAATGTAGCACATTTTTCTCCCAATTTCTCATTATTTTCATGCTAAATTTTCATTACTATAAGGTCATGCTACTGTAAGGTTTTACTATGGATAAACCTTAAGTTAGTATAAACTTCAAAAAATAATGCTGATAACTGATGCAGATTTTTTTTTCTTGTCAACTACAGTTAGTGTACATCATGGTAATACTTTTTTGGCATTTAAAAACTAATAGGTTTTATTTTGCAAGACAATTAAGCCTATTTTTAGAACTGTTAAGATATTTTTTGTTTATTTTGATATTTTCATGACAATTTAGCACATTTTATATTTCTTTTTACCCCCTAATTTTCATTAAAGTTAGAGTTGAACTTTAACTTACTGAAAATTCAAAAACAATGTCGATCTTCTTTTCTTCTTTTTTTTTTTAGTTGTCAACGGCAATTAGTATACATTGTAGTAGTATTTGTTATATAAGATTTATTTTTGCATTAAATTATGCAGATTTTATTAACGAAATATACCTCGTACAGACGGGATAAACATGATTACTTCATAACAGTATTGGGAATTAAACTATTGTTTTTCTTCCAAAAAATTTTTTTTTGGTGAAATATTGGTGACGTATTCTTCGTAAGATTAATTTTAAACAGTAAATCTGCAGTGGTAGACTTTGTAACTTTATTAGTTCATAAACTTTAATTTTGTGGAAACCAATGCAAGTGAAGTTTAGCTGCATCAGCGAAGGCTTCTCCGAGCGAGAACCATGTGGTAAGAACCATCCTGCTCCAATTTCCAAGCGCTAGTTACTATTGCTAGCAGCGTATTAAATTCTCCATTGGGAATGTGAGGCTAAAAATAAGGAAGCATCTCATGTAAACAGTGGGATATTGTAGCCTTGATAGTCGTTCCTGACGTCTTGTTTATTGTGATCGTCACACGGCTGCTGTGTTTTCTTGTCGAATAAGGCCGAAGCGTGATGTTTGGCTGCTCGCTCGGAGTATGAAACCGAATCCTGGAGTGGCTGTTGAAGGCTGAGGATTCCTCCCTCGAGCCTCATTTCAAGCCTGTTATGGAAGTCACATTTCCAGCGGCATTGTCCGCCGTGTGTTTGTGTTCACAGAAGAGGCTATTGGCACATCCATTCATGCGTGTGATCGCTAACCGTCCCGCTCGCCTTACGTCATGGATAGTGCGGCTCATGTTACAGCTTAAGTGTCCCCCTTTTATCTGGCCCGATGGGGAAGAGAAATGGTTTTAACCTGCAGTGCCCCTTCGGCGGGCCCCTCGTCTCTCTGCTGTGGCCCTCGGCCCTTATGTAAACTCACTAAGGGCCCTGCTCTAGTGTCTCACAAGCTGCTGGCCCAGATCTATTGAGAGCTTTTGGAGAAATGACCTTTTGGTTAGGTTTAAACCAAAGAAGCTTCGCAGAATGAATCAACCTTCAGATAAGCAGTTATAAAACAGTCCTAGATGCTGATTGGCCAGTGTTGTTTTGGTATCATTGAGATACTATTACAGTTTTTATTACAATTTTGATTTTAGTTTTTGTTTTCCATTTTAAATTTTAGTTAATTTTGTTGTGTTTTTGTCATTTTTATAAGTTTTCTTTTTTAAATGCCTTATAGTTTTTATTCATTTTGAGTTCAGTTTTAGTGCTAGTTATTTTAGTACATATCAAATTAAGCTAAATGAAAATGAGAAATATTTGCTTGGCAACTAAGCTGAAATTTATTAAGAAACTTTTAATAATCCTGCATTTGATCTATACAACAATAGTTATGCTAAAATCTATTTCTTCTATCAGAACTGTGTTAATATTATTGTTATATATGTTTATTATTATGTTTCTAATTGTTAATGTAGTTTTTATTTGTATATTTTAATATAGTTTTACTGTTATTATTTTTTTTTAACTAAACTAGTTTTCTTCTTTGGGTTAGTTATTTTTACTTTGGGTTGGTTTCTTTTTCATGTATGTTTTTTTTCATGTTAAAAAATATTCAGTTTGTTGTGATAAAACAAAAAACTTTTATTACAATTATTTTATTGTCCCACATTTGGGATTTATTTACTTATTTTACAGCATGACGGAAAGAAAAGAAAATATACTATAACATTTTCTAAATTTTTACAGGAATTTTAGTGTTGACTGTGTTCATTAAGTTTGTTAATGAATGTTTTTGGTTTAGTCTTTCAGATTTTTATTTATTTATTGTTTTGAGTTCTCATTTCAGTGTGTTAGATTTTTATTTTAGTTTTCAGTATTTTAGGACTGCCAACTTAATGCACTAAACGTTTCAATTAAAAAGGTTCTGAAATTCCAAAAATGTTCTAAAAATGATAGAAAGTCTAAATTAAAATAATAATAATTAAAGTGATCTAGTGGCATTTTCATGTTTAAGTTTTTTTTTTTTAAAACTAAATTCCATGTATATCTACACATCTAAAACAATAAATAATTTGTCGTCATTTTCATTTTAGTTAGTTTTTGGAGTCATGAAAACGTATTTTACTGTAGTTTCAGCAGTTTTTACAGTTTTTAAAAAAAAAATTTTTTTTATTTTTTTATTTTGTTTAACAAATTATTTTAGTTTTTTAGCACAAGGGCAAGTGGCCGTTTTTAATGACAGTCTGTCCTTAAAATTTTCTTTACCCAGTAACAATTTTATATACGGCATTTGTTACTGCTGTTTTGTGAATATATTCCACCTCTAGAATTTAATCCACCTCTTATTTAAAAAATGTGCCCTGGTCTATTTTCTGTTGTTCGGTAGCGTCGGTTGACCCTCACGACTGCGGTCAGGTGCCGTTTCGACGTTGTGCAAGTCAGTCGGCGTGTGTTTGAATGCAAAGCTGTTACTTTGACACTCGACTGCGCTCTGGTTGATGGGTTTGCATGATAAGCGGCAGCGTTGAGTTTCAGACACGCTGCCTGTTGTTTATCTCTAGATCTTTCTAGATCTTCATGCACTAGTTCTCGCTTGCTTTCTACGACTCTGCAGCTGTTGTCAAAATTTTGAAGTTGATGACCTGTTTGCACTGCAGATCTCATAGTTTTTGTACCTCTGTTGAATGGTTTCGTTGTTCAGAGTTGTTGTCGCACAAGCTGCAGCTTCTTTTCGGCATCTCCGAAGCCCCCATGTTCGTTCCCAGAGCACGGCGTAAACAGGGAGCAACCTAAAACCTGACGTCACCGCAGTGACACCTATAAATCAGGCTCCTAAATGATGGCTGGGTGTCTGCTTTCAGTCAGGCCGAGGCAGGACATGTCCCAAACGCCGTATGGGTGAAGAGCAGGTTTGTGAAGTGTGTGAACAGACGAGCTCATGAGGTCTCAAACGATCACACAAACAAACTCCGGATCTGTTTACAGCTGACCTTGGGAATGTTGACCAACAGAATAAAATGTAACCTTGTCCTCATTCAGATCTGAGCACTGTGCAATAGAGATTGAGTTGTTGCATTGTGGCATAACAGGAATTTATGGGGGCTGTACATGTTTTTAGTTTCTTTTTTCCCCCCCATAATTTGGTTACAATTTTGTAACTTTTTTTTTTTTTTTTTTATTTTTTGTAAATAAAACAATCCAGTTGTTGTAGTAAACTGAAATAGTACTTTCAACAATTAGGCTAAAAATGTGTTACTTTTTATTTTGTTTTTGTGTTAAAAAAACCTTCCATTTGTTGTAGTAAAAACCTAAATATTTAAATATTGTATTTTATTTTAATGTCCCACATTGTACATGTAAAAATGTTGAACAGCACCTTCCATGATTAGGCTACAGTATGGCTGTCTTTAAAAAAAAAAAAAAAAAATGTTAATTGCGTAAAAAAAACAACTTACATTTGTTGTAGTAAAAAAGTTTAAATATTAAAATTATTTTAAGTTATTTTTATTTTTATTATTTCATTTTGCAGAGGCTGTAAAAATTGAGAGGTACTTTAGGTGATTAGGCTACAAATTTGTTGTTTTTTATTGTTTTTGTGTTTAAAAAAACTATTCCGGTTGTTGTAGTAAAATAAAAAAAACCCTAGTTTAAATATTAAAATTGTTAATATCCCACATCTTGCATGCATTTTGCGGCAGCTACAAAAATTTTGAATTTCCACAATTCCGCTATTTTTTTTTTAATAAAATGTTTTGTGAGTATGTTTGTAGTAACAAAACCTAGTTTAAATATTAAAATTAATGTCCCACATTTAGCATTCAATTGGCGGGGACTGTAAAAATGTTTAACACATTTTACAATTAGGCTGCAGTTTGGCTACAGTTTTGTTATTTTCTATTTTATGGTGTTTTTTTTTTTTTTTTATTAAAATTTTTAATTTTTACCGCACTATTTTCTCTCATTTCAAAAATATACCATTAAATTATGACACCTAACAAGTGAAATTTCTAAAGCATGACAGGAAGACAAGAAAATGTGTATTTTATTTTCTATATTTTTACTACAAAAAAATTCTTAAAGCTTAAATATTCGTATTCGTAAAGCTTAACAATTCAACCCTGTTACCAACGTTATTAGAAGACAAACTGAAGGAGTAAATTCTGGAGCTTCTTCTCCATAATACTTTACATACTTTTACTCTTTACACATAATACACTCAGTTCTCATGCATTGTTTGAACCTCTGACTGTGAGAAAGTGTATCTTAACACTTCACGCCTGTTTCACACATACTTCGTTTGAAGTGCGTATGTGGTCCACCTAAGTTTCGTATGTGGTGCAGAAGCAGCACTGACTCCTTGTGCTTTCACACTGGACGTGTTTGCAGTCCGCTCCTGATCTGCGGCTGTTTACCACAAACGCAACATTTATCCATTATCTTGATTTCAAATCCAAACGTTGTTAGCCTATACTTAGTGCTTTTTCAGCATTGTGATCCTCTTTTATCACAGTACAGTTACACAATCTTTCATAGACATATTCACGTTTAAACTCAATTAATATGAGCAACATATTAAATCCATTTGGCTTCTGGATTTGTATATTAAGTTGCTCAAGCAAGTGGAAACACATTTAAACACAGCATATAGCCTACTTTTCTTATAGGCTATCACAAATTTAAAACTTAAAAATTACAACTGACAGAAACAGTTTTGCCTTTTAATTTAAATCTTTATTACAAACAGCGCGTGCTTTGTTTTTCTACCTCCACAAGCACAGCAATGTTGCCTTGTTTAAATACTTTTCTTTGTTTTACTCTGTGAAACACAGGAAACTATTTATTGATTATACATTTCCATGCTGCAGACGCACCACTCCTGGAACGCACTGCCGGACCGCAACCGTGTGCAGTGTGAACGCTCTGATCTGTTAACATGGGTGCGGAAAAAAATATGTACCGCAAACGCACTGCAAACGGAGTATGTGTGAAACAGGCTTCAGCCTTGAAGAAGATGTGTGTGTCCGTGTAAGGTGAACAACTGGCATCCCGGGGTGTTGGAAGAACCGTAGCAAGACACCAGACATATCGAAATGCTGCTCTGTGACCTATGAGGGTCACGTTGTTCCTAAACTCGGACCCCCTGCTGTCATACTGATAATCAGTGAAGATCTGCTATTGACCTGATGTCCATGTTTGGAGATGTTCCAAGTTTATCTACGCTTTAACCAACCAGAATCCTGAAACTTGAAGTGCTGATGTAATTTACTGATCTCTGTTAGGCCCTGTTTACACCAGGGGGTCCGTTCTTCGTACATCGCTAACTCAGTTCGCTGGATTTGGTTGTTGACTATTTCGCTTGATCTTGGATTGTTTGGTTCTTCGAAGCTCATCCCGGAGTTGCTGTCATAGCAACAGGTCCGTAAGCTTAAACCTGCTCGGGAGCAGGCTCATTTCATAGGATAAGATAGCATCTTTTTAAGCAGAATTAATACTTAAAATCTGCCCCAGCCATACGAAATAGTTCTAAAATCTGCCCTCTACTTTATTATAAGAGTACCCTACTGATGCAGGGACAATCATTTTAAATAATAATAATTAAAAATTCATTTGAAAATAATATAATTATGTTGTGTAGTCTACTGGCTAATAGACATAGTCAGGTTTACTCATTGAAAGATATATTCATCATAAAATAATTACTTCATAATTGTATTAGAGTCTTACACACATGCTATACAGTTAATGTAGAGTCGTGCATTAATTTGAGTGGTGACAGATATTATGGGAGTGGCTTGAAGTGCACGAGATGCAGATAACTTGATCTTGACCCTTAAGAAAGTTTAATTAATGCTGTCACGAAACAAATCTGTTTCAAAGATAAAATGAAATGAATTGCTAGTTACTACATTTAAATAAAAATAAAGCCTGTACAAATATTAGAAATCGTGAATATAAATAATTGGGAATCATGTAAAAAAAATAAAAACACACATTTCATTTATCTATTATAGCATGTAGTTTTGTTTGCTTGGCTGTTTCCTTATAAAAGTCCAGAAATTTGTCCAGTTTTTCATCAGGAGTCTTTTTTAATTATATGATGTCATTATGTTGTTGTCTTGCCGCCAGCCAATCGCTGCATTGCTGATCGTGGTTTCGAGTATCGATACATAGCCCCTTTTAAACCAACCTATGAACGTGCAATTATCTCAGATAACTCAATCCAGCCATACTAATCATCAACAGCAGGTGCGTTTGAAGAACCGAATTAGCCAGATCATGATAAGCGCGATGATATCATCTTGGATGTGTCATTTGATCTCGGATGTAATAAGCAACGTACGAAGAACAGGCCCCTGGAATATTAAAGGGATAGTTCACCCAAAAATGAAAATTCCGTCATTATTTACTCACCTTCCTAACCTGTAAGACCTTCGTTCATCTTCGGAACACAAATTAAGATATTTTTGATGAAATCCAAGAGCTTTCTGACCCTCCCATAGACAGCAAGGGTCCTACCACGATCAAGGCACAGAAACGTAGTAAGGACATCATTAAAATAGTCCATCTGACATCAATGGTTCAACCGTAATTTTGCGAAGCTACGAGAATTTTTTGTGTGCAAAGAAAACAAAAATAATGACTTGATTCAACAATTCTTGTCTTCCTCATCTCGTTCCCCGCCGTTACCGAGAGTAACACGATGCATGAGCGTGCTTTCCTCTGTTTGTAAACAAGGCGCAGTGCATGCGTGTTCTACGTCAGCTGCAGCACGCGCAGGCGTTGTAGTACTCTCGATAATGGAGAAGAATTTCTCATTTTTGTTTTTTTTGCGCACAAAAAGTATTATTGTAGCTTCTTAACATTACTGTTGAACCACTTATGTCATATGGATTATTTTAACGTCATTAGGACTATTTTAATTTTAACTATTTTAATGATATGCTTACTACCTTTCTGGGCCTTGAACATTTCAGTTATGGAGGGTTGCTGTTTATGGAGGGTCAGAAAGTTTTCTGTTCCGAAAATTTGTGTTCTGAAGATGAATGAAGGTCTTACGGGCAGGGCCGCGTTATCCTAATGGGCAACATGGGCTGCAGCCCAGGGCCCCAAACAGTAGGGGCCCCCCGAGACTATTCTTTTTTTTGCATTTTAAAACACATTTTGAACAAGGTAATTATGCACATCTTTGTCACGCACCCAAATCGAGTCACAGCGGACACGCAGTGCATACAGGACATCGTCACCTTAACATGACGAACGTAAATGTACGAAAATATGACAGTGGCACTAAAAAGAGAAAAGAGCAGCAAAAAATAAATAAACAGAAATGAAGAAAAATACCCAAGCTTACGACTTTTCTGCGTTAGCCCAGAAAAGGCTTAACGGGCTTAAAGGCAGCACTGTTTACGGGTTTGGAATGACACGAGGGTGAGTAATTAATGACAGAATTTAAATTTTTGGGTGAACTATCCCTTTAAGATGTGTTTTGGTCGATCGGATCACAAGTAGACTATAGAGAGACACATTTGACCACTCACACCTGCCGTTTTAATCCGTCTCTTTTGTCCATTTTTATTGATGTCTCAACTCCGGTTCAATTTTCTATATAAAATTGTCTACATTTCGGGCTAGTTAAATTCGTCTCAGGCTATCCAAATTTGAAGAGTAACATAAATATGTTAACATGTGTTCCATCTGTGCCGATAGCCTTGTGGACAGCACCGTTGCACTACAGACGTCCCGAGTTCGAATCCCGGCTCGAGGACCTTTCCAGATCCCGCCGCCCTATCTCTCTCCCACTTCGCTTCCTGTCAGCTCTGATCTGTCCTATAATAATAATAAAGGCGAAAATGCCAAAAATAAAATCTAAAAAAATATATATAATTCTAATATGTGTCCCAAGTTGGGTGACAGGGTTGCAAAGATTGCGAATCTTGCATAAAATGAATACAAATAAAAACAACACCTTTGGTTTAATATTCATTGAAAAATAAAACAAATAATTACCTGTAATTACACTTTATTAATTAGTCTATTAATTACCCTTAATTACACTGTCTGTGGAAAATGTGGAATATTTCAGCAAAGTTGTGTGTGAATTTTGCTGACTATCTTCTGGCAGGCTTAGAGTTTGGTACCAGACTGTTACAAGTTATTATTTGTGTGTTCTGGTTATATTTTGATTTTCCACTCCAGACTTTTCCTCGAGAGGTAAACAGGCTGAAGTGCATTTTTGTCTGGCAAGTGCTCTGTGTTGCTGCATGCTGGGACGTGTTGCTATGGAGAGATGTTGCCGTTTTATGATGTTTGCTCAATTATCTTTAGGGACCTGATGTAACCGTTTCTCATGTATGTGTGTGTGTGGTAATATTCGAGTTTGGCTGAGAAACTCAGGATCTTGTTGGGTGAGGGGTCTTCAGTTTGTCCCGATGTACAAATGTTGCTTTTCTGACCTTTACAAGATCAATGATCTGTGTGTCAGTCTGAAACGCAATCAGATTTATCTGGTGTCTACGTCAGTCGGTTATTTTAGGGAAATCAGGTTTGCACATTTGTTAAAACGGTGATCTCATGGAACCTGTAAAGAACATATCCAGACCAAACCTCATAATTGAAGGGAAATATGGATTTATATTTTTTTAAATTTGAAAGAAATTAAGGATAATTTTTAAGATTGTTAGATTTGAGTTTTGTGTACTATTCTTATTCTCATTACTGTAATGCAAAACAAATTGTATATTATTTATTTATTAAAAAAAATCTATAATGGTATAAAATTAAAAAGTTAAAATTAACTTTAAAAGTTATTTATTTTACTTAATTTTCTTTAAGTTAAAAAAAATAAGTAAAATATATAACTTTTAAAGTTAATTTTATGCAAAATGTATTATTTTAATTTTCGTTCTTTGTTGTGCTTGTACTATTTAAAAGTTCTAAATATATATATATATATATATATATATATATATATATATATATATATATATAAATATAAATATAAATTATTTTTACATGATTTTATTTTTAGAAAGCTTTAAAAAATAAACATTGTTTTTAGAGTGTATAATAACGAGAAACAAATTGTATATTCATTTAGTTTTGATGGTATTAATGGTATTATTAGTTGTACTGCCCTATATATAATTTAACTTAAAGAAAGTGAAGGCTTCTTTAAAATAAATGAATTTTTTAAAATGATTTTTATTGCAAAATGTAAATTATTATTATTTTGCTTTAGGAGTATAATATGGCCTGGAATGAATGAATGAATGAATGAATACTAAATTAATGAATACTAATTTAACCTTTCAAAAAAAAAAAAAAAAAAAAAAAAAAAAAGTGTAAAATGACCTGCAAATATATATATTTTTTGTGAATTTCACCCAAAAAGTTTTGTGAACTATTCATTGCTGTATCATTTTTTTTATAATGGTACTATTAGGTGTACTGCCTTTAAAATATACCAATTTTAACTATGTAAATGAAGAGTTTTTTTTTTTTAATAAATATTGAGTTTTTTAAGGTGTATTTTTGTCTTCATTTTCTTTATGCAAAATGTGATTTCTTATGTTTTTTGTTTTGTTTTTGGAGCGTAATATGACCTGGACATGTTTTTTTGTCAAATGCACCCAAACAGTTTGCATTCTGTATTTGAAGGAAGCACCTGAATCTCAGTGAGCTTGAGTTTTGTTCAGTGAATTTGTCATATGTGTGTCATCAACAGCAACTATGTGGTTTTATTTAGGTTTTATACATATTGGCCTTCATATCATGATAAGATGAGGTAAAACTGCCATTTCAAGCTGCCATGTGAAAACCATTAACCCTGATAACTGCCATCTGCACAAACGAGGAGGAAAAACAGAGTCCGTTGAGATCAGCAGTGTCTCAAAGACTTTGACACCTGCTCACACCACAAATCACATGCTCTCTTTGTCTCCTCGAGAAACCCATTCCACAGAAAAGCTCTTTGTTTTCCAGCGATGTCCTTTGAGTTGAGATTCCACCCCTGCCCTGAGAATTCATCATAATCTCTAAATTACACGTTCCACTGTTCTTTTTAATGATTTAGTCTGGTCATGTCTTAAAATGGGTGTTTCTGTACATCGGTGTTTCAGATGAATATTTGGTAATGATTTCCAGCATGAAACCAGAGGAACCCCCCCCCCCCCCTTCCCTTGAAAAAGGTCTGAGAGATTACTTTTGATGGTGAATCAATGGAGCAGCTCTGAAAGGATTTCTTGATGTTATCCATTAGCAGATGCTCTCTTGTCGTGAAGCGCTTTGCTAATGAATTCTCTCGGCCTCGTCTCAGCGTGTGCGGGTTTGGATTATGAATGAAAGCAGCCGTGTGGAGACGGGCTTTATGCATTATTCAGTGTTGATAATCTTTCATGCTCCTGTTAGGACGGCCTTCACGTGCGCTTTTACGCGCTCTTCGTTTATGCTAGGGCTGTCACCGTCGTCAAATTGTGGCGGAAGTTCAGCTGCCGTACAAATAATTGCGGCTTCTGCAATTTACTTGTCTCTTTTGTTCATATCAAGTGAAGCTGAATACACATTTGTTTTATCACAAAGTCATTTTTTTTCATCGTGAATATCATGCGGAAATTTTATAACAATATTAAGATGTAATTGTTAGTAAATATTGATAAAGTAGAAAAGTTTTGAATTTTTATTTTTGATATAATTTTATAATAGCATATTTGTTATTATAATGTCATTAATTGTTTTTAATTCTACATTTATTTTATTATAAATGCATTACTACAAAAGCTTCAATAATCAAGATGATTCATTAAAAACGTATTATATTATATATTAAATTGTTAATATTTCTATTTTTTTTTTGTCAATTTTGATTAATATTAATGGCATAACAGACAGTGGCAGATTTGTTAGACATTTTGAATATTTCAGACTTTTTTTTCCTCTTTTTTTTTTTTTTTTTTTTTTTTTTTCTTGTATCAGCCAAAATATTATTTAGTGGTACTTTTGACACCCCTACCATAGTTTTTGTCAAAAGTTCATTTTTATGTGACATTTTTAGGGCCCTGTAAAATCAGTTTTATTTGTTCTAAAATCCCATTTTTTCCATTTAAATGTTCCATTTTCCATTAAATTCCATTTCAGTTTAAAGTTTATTTTAATTACATTTTAAATTTTTAAATGTAATTTAATTTAACAGTTAAATTTTAGTAATCAAAAGCATGTCTAATTAATTGAAATCATGAAACATACACAATTTAACAACAGTGTATTGAAAGTTGACATTGTTAGGAATTTCATTTTGTTTTTCTCAAATTCTGTGTTTTCCATTTTCATTTTTCTGGATTCTGCTTTAATGGTGTAATACAATTTTAATAATCAAAAAGTATGTCTAATCATTTGAATTCATGAAACTTTAGCAATTTAATAATTTATTACAACTTTTACAATATTAGGGTTAGGGTTAACCCTAACCTTATGAATTTTTTTTTTTTTTTTTTTTTTTAAGAAAATGTTGTTTTTTAACTTCTGGATTTATGATTTCATATGAATTTGCAGTGGCAATCAAATAAAGGCATAAAACATGAACAATTTAATTAAAGAGGTAGTTCACCCCAAATTTCTTGCATTTATTTACTTAATTTATCCTCTAGAGGTCGACCGATATGGGTTTTTCTCTGGCCGATGCCGATATTTAGAAAT
Organism: Schizothorax lantsangensis; assembly: GCA_027422415.1. Classification (NCBI taxonomy): domain Eukaryota; kingdom Metazoa; phylum Chordata; class Actinopteri; order Cypriniformes; family Cyprinidae; genus Schizothorax; species Schizothorax lantsangensis. Next base: position 15,276,338 of record CM049843.1, on the reverse strand, counting down.
CAGGGCAGCCAATGACCGATATATGATGCTGTTTTTTTTGGCCGATTTTCTTTTCTTTTTTTCATCTCAGAAAAGAGAGAGTGAGTAAATGTTTATTGCAGGGTACAAGATAGTAATACTAATAGTAGCCTAATTTATAGTAATACATGGCTCAAAACTTAAGCACATTCTCAAAACAGTTCTGAAGCTTTTTGTTTATGTTTGTTGACAGACACCAGTGTTTCCCACAGACTTGCAAATGCAAATTCATTTTCTGCCAGCAGGAGGCGCTGCTGGAGCGGGAGATATAGCGGTTTCCCCGGTAACGGCTGTAATCAAATAAGCACTGCGCTCACAAATGCTACTTTAACAGGCATTACAGGAAAGACGAAATGACATCAAAGCTTTTCTGAAGACGGTCGGTTCTTTTCAAAAATACATTCATATAAAAACACTGCATTTTAATTTTGAAAAATGCAGTGCTCAGTTTATTCGACCAAGTATAAGCCTTTTGGAAAATCTATTTGTGGCGGTCAGTTTTGATAGTGACGAGCCGCCACAAATAACTCAATGTATGGGAAACACTGGACACTGCTATAAGTCAAATGGCCATAATCTAAGTGATAACAAAAATAAAAGAGTTCACTCATATTACCCAGCCTGCTGCTCATAACTGCTTAAGAGTGCGCTGGCCACGAGCGATGGCATCGTGGACGCTATTGTCGGAGACACACATTTCATGAGGCAAGTTAACGTGCACGTTATAATCAGCCCAGAAGTTTCGTCTGAATTGTTTCTATTTTCACATGCAAATGACTCGTTGCACTTATGAATATGATATCTTTCCGGCATCAATTGTAGTTGGATAAAACGTAATTACGCTTTCGAAATGGTCTGTTTTGTCCTGGCATCATTAGCTGAAGCTGTGTGTGAACAAGCCGCGGCTGCAGAGTGTGAGCTGCTCCGTCTCACGCAGCCTCAGGGAGAGGGATTCTCCGGTACGACATTACGCAACAACACTTAGCTGCCCGCAGATGCGCCTGTCTATAAATCGGCCTAATTTGCAGCACAATCGGCCGATGCCAATTAATTAAAAAATGCCAAAAATCGTCCCGATTAATCGGCCGGCCAATCAATCGGTCGACATCTATTATCCTCACTTTACTCCAAATCTGTATGAATTTCCGTCTTCTGTTGAACACAAAAGATATTTTGAAGAATGTTGGTGACCAAATAGTTGATGGTAGCCATTGACTTCCATAGTATTTTTTTCCATACTATGGCAGTCAATGGCTACTGGCAAGTGTTTGTTTGCACACATTCTTCTGTTGAACACAAAATAAGATATTTTGAAGAAAGAAACTTATTCAGATTTGGAACAATGATGATTTTAAATTTTGGTTGAATCTTTCAAAATGTAATCCAATGAAAATTTAACAATTACTTTTCTCTTTTTTTTCAGATGCTAATAACTTTGTATTTTTGTTGCAGTTTGCCCCAGCACAGATATCCGCAATAATGCGACCCACCTGCACGTTCTGGAGAACTGCACAGTGATTGAGGGCCACCTGAAGATCCTGCTCATGTTCAAGCCCAGACTGGAAGACTTCCGGGGCTTGAGCTTCCCGAAGCTGGTCGTGATCACGGATTACCTACTCCTCTTCCGCGTCTACGGCCTGGAGAGTCTGGGTGACCTCTTCCCAAACCTCACCGTCATCCGCGGCAACAACCTCTTCTTCAACTACGCCCTGGTCATGTTCGAAATGATCCAGCTGAAGGAAATCGGCCTCCACAGCTTGACCAACATCACGCGAGGAGCAGTACGCATTGAGAAGAACCCCAACCTCTGCTATTTGTCCTCTCTCGACTGGTCCAAGATCTCCGACTCAATGGAGGACAACTACATTGTGGCTAACAAGGATGAGCGGGAGTGCGGAGACATTTGCCCGGGTACCATCACGGGGACAACAACCTGCAAACAGACCACCATCAACGGGAATTTCGTCGAGCGTTGCTGGAATCAGAACCATTGCCAAAGAAGTAAGTCGCGGTTGTTCTACTTTCCATGCTGCTGTTGATGTTTTTTTGCATAACGGTCATCATCAGTTTTTATTTACTTTAAAAATTAGGCATTGACGTAACATTTTTTCAACTTTCTTGGGAAACAGTGTATGTTTTTGATTAAAAAGAACCAAAAGCCTATGTTGGGCTCTTGAAAATACTTTACTTAGTCTTTACACTTAACAAAACGTTTTAAAGGGGCGGCTGATTGTGATTTCACTTTTTTAATGTTAGTTAGTGTGTAATGTTGCTGTTTGAGCATAAACAATATCTGCAAAGTTGCGGCGCTGAAAGATCACTGAAAACTGAGATATTGTCTTTTAAAATTATGCCAATTTAATGCCTACAAAATGGCTCGTAGGGACTACAACAAGGGTTTGTGATGTCACAAACCCTGATAAATGCCGCCCCCGGGAACATCGCAACATGGCCTCGCCCCCTTTGCACTGCTTTAGAGAAGAGGAAGAGTTGTAGCCATGCTGTCAAAACTAGGGGTGCACGGAAAAATCTATTCATATATTACAGCTTTCCTGTAGCTCAAATGGTAGAGCATGGCGCTAGCAACGCCAAGATCATGGGTTCGATTCCCAGGGAAAGCAAGAGCTGATAAAATGTAAAACTGTAACTTGAATGCAATGTAAGTCGCTTTGGATAAAAGCGTCTGCTAAATGCATAAATGTAAATGTAAATATATGAATCGCGATTGTCTTCTAACGATTCTAATGGATTCACAAGTTTCAAAATCAATGTTCTAAAGCAACGGTTCTCCATCCTGTTCCTCACGTCCCCCTGCTCTGCACACGCTCTGCTCTGCATCTCTCTCTCTCTCTCACCTGATCATCAGCTTGTCAGCTCCAATAAACTGTGTTCCAATTGTACACTTTATGGGCCTGTTTACACCTGGTCACTTCATGCATTTTCTCTTATCGAATAGTTATCCGATCGTGAAAAGACCAGGTGTAAATTACCTCCGAAACGCTTACGAGATGGATTTAAATCCGATCGCTCAAACTACTTAAGGAGGTGGTCTGGGCCACATTCCAGACGAAACTGGACAAGTGTAAATGCATCTGGTTGTTGATACTACATACATTCATGGCCAAAAATATCGGCAACCTTGGTAAATATGATCAAAGAAGGCTGTGAAAATTAATCTGCATTGTTTTGCACTGTCTTTTGATCTTTTATTTAAAAACTTCACAAAAATCTAACCTTTCATTGGATAATAAGAATTTAAAATGGGGGGAAATATCATTATGAAATAAATGTTTTTCTCAAATACACGTTGGCCACAATTATTGGTACCCCTAGAAATTCTTATGAGTAAAATATCTCTGAAGTAAATTCTCATTCATATTCACAATTTTGAGTACTCCAGGGTGATTATGAACATGAAATTATCCAGCCATGGCTTCCTGTTTCACAGAAATATAAATAGGAGGGAAAAAAAGCCCAAATTCCCTTAATCATCCATCACAATGAGAAAAAACAAAGAATATATTTATGATGTGCAGCAAAAGATAACTGAGCTTCACAAATTAGTGAAGTGGCTTTAAGAAAAGAGCTAGAGCAGTGAAAATTCCCATTTCCACCATCAGGGCAATAATTAAGAATTTCCAATCAACAGAATATGTTATGAATCTGCCTGGAAGAGGACGTGTGTTGTTTCGGAGGGTTTCAAGAAAAATTCTCCTCACTCATCCAAAAACAAACTCCAGCATATTCAGTTATCAGACACGACTGGAACTTCAAATGGGACTGGCTTCTATGGTCAGATGAAACTAAAAAATGAGCTTTTTAGCAGCAAACACTCAAGATGGGTTTGGTGAACACGGGGATAAAAAGTACCCATGTGTACAATGAAATATACTGCTGTATTTTTAATGTTGTGGGCCTATATTTCTGCTGTAGGTCCTGGACATCTTGTTTAGATCCATGGCATCACTGATCAAATACCAACAGATAAAAAAAATCACTGAGTTACTGACTCTGTTAGAAATCTTGTAATGGGCCATGTTTGGATCTTCCAACCGGACAATAATCCAAACACAAACCTCAAAAACAACACAAAAACTGAGTCACTGAGCACAAAACCAAGCTTCTGCTATGGCCATTCCAGTCCTCTGACCTGAACCCTGTAGAAAATGAGTGAGGTGAACTGAAGAGAAGAAGCACCGTCATGGAGCTGTGAATCTGAAGGATCTGGAGAGATTCTGGATGAAGGAATGGTCTCTGATCTCTTGTCAGGTGTTCTCTAACCTCATCAGGCATTATAGGAGAAAATGTAGAGCTGTTAAACTGGCAAATGGAGGTTTCAAAAAGTATTGAATAAAAGGGTGCCATTAATTGTGGCCAATGTGTATTAGAGAAAAACATTTATTTCATAATGATATTTCCCCCATTTTAAATTCTTATTATCCAATGAAAGTTCGATTTTTGTGAATTTTTTAATTAAAAGATCAAAAGGATCAACAATGCAGATTAATTTTCACAGCCTTCTTGGATCATATTTACCAAGGGTGCCGATATTTTTGGCCATGACTGTATGTAAATTTTACTCCTCCCAAAATCTTAAAATAATAAACGCATGAGAGCATGTTATAGGCTATATGATATGTTATAGTCAGATATGACTGCGCTAATGCGATACGCATCGCCGTGCATGAATAGCTGAGTAAACTGCGGCAAATGAAACTGAAACTAAGACGCAGACGCTCAACACACAATCATCTTCATTAGAAGTAGTGAGACTGACTTATCTTTACAGTGCTTATGCCACGCTCTTTCCTTTTGCGGTCTTTGATCTTGAAATTAGCTGATAATGAATAAAATGCAGCTGTTATCTGTTGCTTTCGTTGATGTGAACTCCGTTAAATTTGCATATAGCGCAGGAATTGAAGATCGGATTTATATCCGTTTTGCGAAGACACATTTATGTGGCCAGGTGTAAATGGAAACGTTTTGACAAATCAGATAGATATCCGATCAGAGAAAACGCATCAAGTGACCAGGTGTAAACAGGCCCTATGTGTATAGACAGACAGATATTTTTCACATAGCTACGGGAAGCGTTAAACAACGCGCACGCGGTTGCCATGGCAAATACTGCTTACTGTTACAAAATAAACAATTACTTTACAAAAATGTTACAACACAATCATTTATTCTGCTGTATTAAAGCTTTAATCAGGATAAAACCGTATATTAGACGCTAACATAAGCAGTAGCATTTACAAATAACAGCGTATCTAAAAGTATGAGACAATAACAAACAAAAAAACATACCGTTCTGAAACGTCCTGTAAGAGCCGTGCTTGCACAGGTTCTGCGGATCCTCTTCACTAATATTCTGTGGGTCTCAATCGGGCTCAAATTTATAAGCGATACTGACAACGCCATTGTTTACAATACAAACGGAGCACATTCTGATATGAGGGGCATGACGTTTAGATGTTTATAGATGGGGGGGGGACAATTACAAGTGATAAACAAAAAGCACTTTCAGTATCTGGGAGTGCTTTAAATATCAAAAGTTTACAGATAATCATAGTTATGGGTTTTTCTTTTTTCCTCAGCATTATTGCCATTTGATTATTACTGATGAGATCATAGACAGTGGCAGCTTTAATAGACTTCATTCATCTATTTCCACATAGTCTATCAGATGTTTGTCCTGTTCTGAAAACATAACTGACTGTGTTTACATCAATTTCGTATCATAAAAGTAGATGCAAGAGCATTTAACCACAGCCGCGAGCTTCAGGACAAACAAACACAAAGCGCATGCGAAAGTCTGTCAGTGCGTGAGTTTCGTGCATCTAATACATACTGCATTCCAAACGGCAGAAATTAAAGCATATCTAAAGTAATAGACTAAAATAACAGCGAGTGGAAGCACTGTCAAGCAATGCACACGTGTCTCACAGCGCATATTCTGTGCAATGAAGCCCGCCGCGTTTGTCTCTAGCGCACACACGTGCCATATGCGGGAAAAAGTCAAGCTCAGATTTTAAAACAGAGAGTGCATTTTTAATACTCACGTGACAAGCGCATATGCGAATGACGTCATAGGCTATAATCGATTATGGTCTATTACTGCATCGATGCATCCGCATCGCGATGCAACGATTAATTTCGACACCCCAAACTCATACAGGTTTGGTACAACTTGAGAGTGAGTAATGATGACAAATTTATTATTGGGTGAACTATCACTTTAAAACTTCTGTATCTATTTGGCTACAATGGCTTTTTTGGTAGAAATTAAGGTTCCCTTGATTAAAAATAACCTTTTTTTAGCCATATCAGATTTAGAGCAGATAGCTATATATTGCGTTTTGTCTGAGAAATATGCTGGAGAACGTTTCTGTAGAAAACATAGGTCGGATTGATTTGCAAGTCAAAGCTGCCTACAATAGCTGAGATGAACAATGTGTGTATGTGAGTGAGACAGAGCTGGTGTTTGGCTGGAGGAAGCCGCTCTGGTACATTACAGGACAGTCCGTGCCAATACAAATCTCGTCCGGCGGTTCAGCGTGTACAGCGCCTGCTCGCTATTCACCTCACACCCCGTTCAACCTAATTCAGCTCAAGTGCCTTGTTTACTTCCACCTTTTTTGGAGGGGAATGATATGGAAGTGCTCAATGCATCTTTTCAGCCTTAAATAAATCCAGGAATCAATCGATAATTAGTTAAAAGGTGTCATTTTATGCAGCAAAAATCAAAACCTAGTTTATTTCCTTATAGGAATATTTCACCCAAAAATGATGAAAATTTACTCACCCTCAGATAGAGCTGCATGATTAAAAGATCGCGATCTCGATTCAAACACCCATGCGATCCCATTTTTAAATGACAACGATTCCTTTTGAAAGTAACTGGGGCTTCAAATAACGTTTGTGTTGATTGCATTTCGCCACTAGGTGGTGAAAAGTGACTGTTAAAAAATGTATTTGTCATTGAATCATTCATTCAAGAGATTCGTTCAAAAACGCGGATTCATCCAGTAATGAAACAAGTGAAGTATTTATGAGTGAGTCATTGAATCATTCATTCAAACCACTTTTTCATAATTTTAATATTAAAAATTGGTGTATTAAATATATTTTAAATACATATATAAAAATGTTTAATAATTCATTCAAATTAATTAAACACCTTTAAATAGACTGCAGAAATAATATTTTGTCACATTATTTTGTTTAGTTCAGAATCGTGGAAGAATTGCGATCGTGAAATCATGGGGGAAAAAAATATTTGTGATTCTCAATTTATCCAAAATCGTGCAGCTCTACCGTCAGGTCATCTGAGATGTAGATGAGTTTATTTCTTCATCAGGTTTGGAGAAATTTAGCACTACATCACTTGCTCACCAATGGATCCTCTGCAGTGAATGGGTGCCATCAGAATGAGAGTCCAAACAGCTGATAAAAACACCTTAATAATCCACAAGTAATCCACACCACTCCAGTCCATCAGTAACCATCCTGTGAAGCGAAAAGCTGCATGTTTGTCAGAAACAAAACCATCGCTTTTGGCCAAAATATGGCTCCATAATCCATTAAATTGTTTTCGCCAGTGGAAATGTCCATCACCTGTTGTCGTCGCACATCAAAATCCACCCACATATTTAGTTTAGAACTGTTTGGGCTTGTAAACGGTGCTTGATCTGTGCATATTTCTCTCCTGATTCAGACAAGATTAATTTTTCACTGGATAATAAGCAATATTACGGATAGAGGACTCGCATTTTAGCCAGAAGCAACGGTTTGAAATGAAAAAAACATCTCAATGATGGATTTGTTTCTTACAAACAAACAGATCTCACTTCTCAAGACATTAATTAATGAACTGTAGTGGTGTGGATTACTTGTGGATTATTGTGATGTTTTCATCAGCTGTTTGGACTCTCATTCTGACGGCACCCATTCACTGCAGAGGATACATTGGTGAGCAAGTGATGTAATGCTACATTTCTCCAAATCTTTTCCCATGAAGAAACGCACTCATCTACATCTCAGATGTCTTTTTTGGATGATCTATTCCATTAAGACTGATGTTCAGATTACCTAGAGACCATTTGGTTTTTCAAGTATGTAGTTTGTACAGTCCTTATGAGTGAAATCACAACTGCATTCGTATGGATGAGGTCAGGCTCTGCAATAAGACCGGCAGCGTCCGGTCCAAATAAAGATCCACGTTGGTAAGCATGCACACACTTTTTGTCATGTGAGAGGTGAAAGTTTAGTCGGCTGTAATGTCAAAGCGAGACCCCATTTCTGGAGTGTGATGCAATGCTGCTGTATTTAGGCAGGCGCTGGGGTGAGCGAGTGTATAACACTACAGCAAGATTCCAGATCCCGAAAGAAACAGGCACTCTCCGCTGTGCCAAATCAACACAACCTGTGCGTGTTTGTTTGTTTAGCCTGACGTTCATGTTTTCTCGCTCCTCCAAGGAATTGTTTCTCCGCAGATAATACTAAGGGGAAACAGTTCGTATTCTTGATGGAAGGTTTTTGACTTTCTTTTGCACTTGATTTCAGTAGTAACTTTACTACATGGGTGTGTTCTTCCATTTTTATTTTTATTTCAAACCGAGATGAAGGCAAATTTAACCCTGTTTTAGGTGTGGCATGATTGCATCTCCTGATAAGAGTTACTCAAGACACCATGATCATGAAATACAACCCCAATTCCAGAGAAGTTGGGACATTTTGTAAAATGCCATAAAATCAAGAATCTGTGATTTGTTCATTCTTTTTAACTTTTATTTAATTGACAAAAGTACAAATAAAAGATTTCCAAAGTTTTCACTGACCAACATAAATGTATTTTGTAAATATGAACAAATTTTGATTTTGATGGCTGCAACACACTCCAAAAAGTTGGGACAGAGGCACGTTTTAAGGCCAATTCACACCGCACAGACAAACTCCAACAAACTAGTCTGTTGGAGTTTGTTGGATCAGTGTGTTACCCCTGTTGGTGTTGGTTGGCGTTGGTTGGAGTTTGTTTTCACCCGACTGAACATGCTTAATCGGTGTCTGTTGGTGCAGTGTGAACATGACAAGTTATTTTTCATAAGATTCTAAATCCAACGGCCAACTTGAGCCAACTTGTTTGTTGGAGTTTGTTGGCGTTTTTCTGTGCGTTGTGAATTGGCCTTAACACTGTGTCACATCAACGGTCCTTTTAATTACAATGTTTGATTGGGAATTGAGGATACTAATTGTTAAAGTTCTGCAAGCAAAATTTTTGTCCAATCTCACTTGATACAAGACTTCAGATGCTCAGCAGTCTGTCATTGTCGTTGTCTGATTCTCCTTTTCATGATGAGCCATACATTTTCAATAGGAGTCAGATCTGCTGGCCAGTCTAGGTGCTTGATCTACGAAGCCATGCTGTTATAGCACATGCAGAATTAGAGCTGGCATTGTCTTGATCTAATAACCATGGTCTTCCAATGAAAGACATCATCTTGATGGCAGTATATATCTCTGTACAATCCCAGTATATGCCTCCATGTCAATAGTACCTTCGCACATATGCCAGTCACCCATGCCATTTGCTCTGCTGCACCCCCATACCTTGACAGACATTTGCTTTTGCTTCTGTCACTGATGAAAGTCTGGATGGTTCCTTTGGTCTTTGGGACTGAGAACTCGAAATCCATTTTTCCCGGAAACAAGTTGAAATGTGGACTCATTTGAGCACAGCACACATTTCCACTGTCTCTTTGACTATCTGAGATGAGCTCTAGCCCAGAGAACCCGGCGGCATCGAAGCATAGAATTGATGTATAGCTTTCTCCTGGAGTAACAGATATTCAAGTTGCATTTCTTGATGCAGCAGCAGACTGTGGTAAATGACAGTGGTTTTCTGAAGTACTCTTGAGCCCATGTGGCTATATTTAACACCGAACATAACGGTTTCTTATGCAATGCCATCTGAGGGCTCAAAGGTCAAGCACATTCAACTGAGTTTTCCTGCCTTGCCCTACATGTACTGTGATTTCTCTGGATTCCCTGAATCTTTTCACAATATTCTGTATGGTACTTGGTGAAATTCTTTGCAATTTTGCATTCCGAAATGTGATTTTTGATTTGTTTGACACTTCTCTCGTGAAATTTGGCACAAAGTGATGAGCCATGATCCAGCTTTGCTTGCAAAGACTGAGATGCTCCTTTTATACCCAAACATGATACCTTGACCTATTACCAATTCACCTGCTTACTGTGAACTGTTTCAAAAGTTTAACGTGGATATTCTGTAACCTTTTCACTTTTATTTTGCCTCTGTCCCAACTTTTTTGGAATGTGTTGCAGCCGTCAAAAACATTTTTTTTCATATTTACAAACTACATTTACTTTGGTCAGTGAAAACTTTAGAAATCTTTTCTTTGTACTTTTGTCAATTAAATAAAAGTTAAAGAGAATTAACATCACAGATTCTTGATTTTATTGCATTTTACAAAATGTCCCAACTTCTCTGGAATTGGGGTTGTAATAACAGCAGCAACAACAACAACAATAATAATAATAATATTATTAATAATAGTAGTTATTAGTAAAAAAAATATATAATATTTTATAATAAATTACTCAAAATATTACACAATTTGTAAAAATATTACAGAATTTTTATCATTACATAAACCTTTAATTTATTTATTACTTCAGTTAAATGTTTTCATTATTTTAAGCTGTATTTAAAAAAAAAAATGTAATTGTGTAATTCATTCATAATATTCATAATTCTATTATGCATGTCATTCTACCTTTTGTTTATTTATCAATTTACTTACTTACTTTATTTATTTAATAATAATGATGACTATTAATTATTACCGGGACTAAAAAATATTGTGGACAATATTTAAATGTTTTAGTAATAGTAGTAAAAGTATATTTAAATTAATGATTTATGCTTGTAATTTCTTGTAATTCTTGTAATGTATTTGTGTCATTTATTCATAATATTTATATATTGTCATTCTAACTTGTCATTCTTTGTTTTTTGTTTATTAATTAATAATCTATTATCTATTATTATTATTTTCATTATTACAATGATTAATAATAGTGGTCTATATTTAAATGTTTTTATTATTAGTAGTATTATATTATTTTAAAAGATTATATATTCTGTGCAACTGTGCAAAATTTAATATTTGTAATTTTTATTAATGTCATTCTACCTTGTAATTTGCATTTATTTATTTATTTATTTTAATTAGATTTTTTTTTTTTTTTTTTTACTTTTTTCAGCTTTCTTTTTTGCTGACGTCTTTCAGTCTGTTAGATAATTCTAACAAATAGCTAAATAATTCTTTATAATAATAGGTTAATTATTTTTGCAAACTCGTATTTATGTCTTGCTCCTTTCCGGTATGTAACGCCCACTTTTCACTATTTAATTAATTCTGAATTGATAAAAACAAGGAAATATAATTGCAAATTCTGTTTTACGTTGCCTCTTAAATGCATAAAACTGCATTGAATCAACAGTAAAATGTCCAGCAAATGAATTAAAAAGCGCAAGCCCTTGATTCATTCATGAATGCAGTGAGTGTTTTGTGTGTAAGCAGGCGTTTTAAGTTGAGCCGGTGGATGCAGACGTGAGCTTGAGTGCAAAGATAAAATCTGTGCAGGTGCTTCTGTAAGCGGCGCTTTCCATTCTTAGCTCTTAACATGCTTGAAGTATAAAGCAAATGTTTAGTGTTTGCTTCATTTGTTGCCCAGGGAACGTTTATTTTCCTTTCAACAAAAGAAATCTGTCATTTATTTTAATACTTTTAGATAAATATCTTGGTTCTTGTGTAGCAACGGCATTAAAATTCGTCCTGTTTCTCCATAAAAACATCACGAATGCAAACAGTGTAAGCGTGAGGCGGAGGGTCTGACAGAAGACAAACAGGAGATGTGCTGTTCAGATAAGTCATATCTTCTCCTCTGGCACAGCGTGTTCTGTTATTGTGTGCGTTGTTCTGTTGCGCCGACAGCGGCTCTTGCACAACCGGGATGTTTTCAGGTCAAAGTTCAGCAGCCGCGGATTTGCTTTTTTGTTGTCATAGCCATTTTGTTCTCCTGTGGTGACGTCAGAGTGTTGTGGACTTGAGGTCGGGTTTTGTCTGGATCAATCGCTTTGAATTAACTTGACAAGAATTACTTTTTTGGTTTGCTAGTTTTTCATCTAAACTTACATTTGCTGCTTAAATGTGCTTTAACATCGTAATAATTGGGATTGAAACAGTTTGTTAAACGTACTATTAGAACAATAATAAACAGAAGCTAATAATATCATAAATCTTAGTTTGCTTTCTTAGTTTGGTGAGTTGTAGACACTTTTATTATTATTATTAGTAGTAGTAGTTTATTTTTATTAGTTATTTTATATATGATTATTACAGTTATTTTATATAATATATTATTATATAAATAATAATAATAATATAAATTATTATTATTATTAATTTAACAACATGCTATTATGGATAATAATAATATAAGCACTACTGTTAATAATAAATGCTACAATAATTAATCATTTAAAATAATGTAAACATATTATTATTTTCTTGTCTTTTACTAGTAGTATATTTTGTTATACAATAATACTTTATTTTAAAATAATAACTGATATCATTTTTGTTATTAATAGTTATTAATATTAGTATATAATAACAATATATTTATTAGTAGTAATATTAAAATGGCATATATTAAATAAGAATTGTAAACTTACTTAATTGTAAAATATAAATAATAATAATAATACTTATTATTATTATTATTATTATTATTAATATATAAAGAATTAATCATATAAATCATTATTTTTAATAGTAGTGTCAATATATTTTATATATATATATTAAAAATACTTGCATTTTAAGCTTTGTTGTTGTTATATAAAATATAAAATAATAATAGAAATAATATAATAATTTCTTATTGTATTATTATTATTCTTTATATTACATAATAATATTAATGATGATGATTATTATTATTATTATTAATAATAATTTATCAACATTATTAGTTTCAATAAAGAATAATAATAATAATGATTATTATTATTACATAAAAATTATATATATTCAAAAAAAATTATATATAGATATTCATATATACACACACACACATATATACATACACATACACATGTGTGTATATATTGTACCAAGGAGGTAGAACAATCACTGGTATGTTCCTGAGTCTTAGCTGTGTTTTGGTTTCTTAGAAAAGGAGGCGGAAAAAACTAGCCAGAAAAACAGAAGGAAAAATGTGGCGCTCTACAAGCGCTGACGTCCAGTCATAAATCTCCAACACATTCGCCTCTGCAAAGATAACAGCGTTCATTGAGTTCAAGGAAGCTGATGTTCTTGTTTTCGTGGTCCAGGTAAAAGATTCTGGATGGTGTTTGATATGGAATCTCCTGATCTTCAGTCTGACCTTGACTGAGGGACCCGTAACAGTTGTTTGTATACTTATTTTTTTATCAGATTGAATTAGATTTAAAATGATTTTCAAGGACACTTTGCGGTCAAACTCTTGTTTTATCCATTTGAATTCATAACTGTGGTGCATAAATCCATGCGTGGGTCGAGCTGAAGTGTCGCGTGATGCCTGTGGACAGGTGGATGCTTTAGCTTCCGTCTGCTGTTAGGTGAAACGGTTTTCTGAGTATCAGCACCTCGGAAGTGCCGGAGGGTAAGTGTGCTTTTCCTAACCATCTAAGAGTGGGTCATTCACTTCCCACCTCGGAGTAAAGAGGCCCTTAGCAAGACAGATAAGGAGCCGTGAGGATTCTCTTTCTCCCACTTTACTGCTCTTTTCCCCACTGTATCCGACACTCGTTTCACAGTGGAATAGCTGGGGATCGTCTGCACAGCTTGAGCAAGCTTTTTTGTAGTGCTTCTCAGATTTTCAAAGAAAAAATCTCCAGGCTCCTCTTCTGACAGAATGGGAGTCGCTTGTAGCACTTGATTTGATTTTCTTTAGCAGGCGAACTCGATGGTTGCTGTCAGTCAGAGAGCCTTATATCAAGGCCCAGATGAAATCTAGTTTTTTGCTCCATTTTTAAGAACAAACCTATGGGACTGTGCTTAAAGGAGTTTAAATGCAGCAAAACTGAGCTGAAAGTACAGCTTTTCTTATCGGTATTGTCAAATTAGCCTAAATATTTAACAAACAAATGGATGAGGCAAAGAATTTGCAGAATTTTTACAATTTAACCCATCTCAAATTCTCTATTTATTTGTTTTCTAATTCAAAGTAACATTTCTTTTCAAATTTTAAAAGAACGTGGTAGCTGCCATTGTTGTCGTTGACACATTTGATCGTTCTTTTATTACCATGTTGTTGTTTTTTATTACAATCCATTGCAATGTTGTTTTACTCAAATGTGTCGCAAGTTTACAAAAGTTAAGTAATGAACGTTGAAATATGACTCTTTCTGTCCAATGATTTTGTCCAATGAGTTTAAACTTGGTAAAAGTACTGCAAGTTTGTAGACTTTTCACGATTCCTAAGCGTTCTAATTCTTTTTTCCGATTAAAGTTAAAAACTTAAAAAATTTGTGATCAATTATTCGTTCATTTAATGTTAACTCTACTTTTTTTTTATTATACCCCAGTCTTAAGTTTTGTTCACACCAAGAAAGATAACTATAACAATAACTATATTTACATGATTATGACAAACGTAATGTTTATTTTGCATTTTTGTTTTCTGCTGCTTTAAATTTGTGAGCTGCTTTTTTTTGTTGAAGTATTTGGTTTGTAATATGTCATTTTACTGAAATGAGTCGAAAGATTGTGAAAGTTAAATAGTAAACGTTGAAATGTCCAGTGAATTATTTTTATTATTTTAATTTTATTTATATCCAGTGAGTTACATGCTAAACTGTTAATCTGAGCTAAAAATACTGTGTTCTTGTTAGTTTCATCAAATTAATCTAAATATTTAACAAACGGACACGCAAGAGGGAGAGAATTCATAACATTTTAGTTTGATCTGTATTCTGATTTGTTTTCCAATGAAATTAAACATTTCCTTTAACATTGCTTTTACTCTTGTTTTTAAGCTTTACTTTTTCCTGGTCCTAAGGCCTGTTCACAAGAGGAATGATAACTGTAATGGTGTGTGTACACCAAAAGCAAATTTAATTACTTGCGTGAGTAGATTACATATAAAGTCAATGCAAAGACTCCAAATGTTGTTGTAAATGTGCGTGAAGACACTCCTCATTGCGTGTTTTTATTTGTGCGAGTGATGCAAAAAACATCCTGCGAGTAATCTAGAGCGATGCAAATATTCGCTTGCTTTTGGTGTGCACACACCGTAATGATAATTTGTAGAATTTTTGTAATTGATAGGTGTTCTGTTTTTTTTGCAATTCCATGTAAACTTTCTTTTAGAATTGTGAACATTTAATCAGTTATTGTTAAATGTTTATACTAGGGCTGCACAATATATTGCGCCAATATAGCCAATGGAGCACCATTTAATACACAGAGCCGTAGTTCACCGACAAGCTACGCAATTCGCGCTCAGAATCGCAGATGAATCGCCTGAGATATTGAACGTGATATTGCATAGCTTGTCAGTGAACTATGGCTCTGTGTATTAAATGCCGCTCCATTTGAAAACAGGTGATGGAGATTTATTACTAATCACAGAACCGGCTTTACGGACTAGATGCGCGTGACAATCGCACGCAATATAGTGTGCAGCCCTAGTATAAACTTTGGTCTTGATGCGCATTCACTAAGAACAATTAGAACAACTATATTTACACCAACGTGTGATCACGAATAATGTAATGTTTACTATGCAGTTTTGTTGTCTTAAAAAAACGTTGTATTTTATCAGCTTTCCTTATCTCTGAAATGACTTTCCTTTCAGGCCCTAATTTTTTAGCTCCGCCCCAACTGCCTATCATATACCTTTCGTAATGAGTTACATCAAGTCCCGCCTTTTGCCCTTTTTGTCGATGCCGCATCTTTGTTGAGTATTGTTTCGCTTATATTGAAATACATTGACCATTTCTATTTACATTCCTTATTTTTTGTTTATTGAATTATTTAGCATTAAATTATACATATAAAAAAATTGTTTATCTATTCAAAATGAATAACTTTAGCTTTATAAGTGGCAATAACCCTCACTAAAATCGCATTCTTTGGATTTTGTAATCCAGCAGTGATTTTCCTCCACTTTTTACCTTTAATCTTACAGTTATGAAGGTAAAATCTGTGGTTTTTGCACAAAGCCCCCTTGATGGAGGAGCTGAGGAGGCGAAGCATGATCCCCTCGCACAGAGATCGGCTTGCACGTGAACAGGGGGTTTTAGTTTCCCGTGTGCTTGAACTCTGACACAGATACTTTCTCATTGTATAGGCTCCTGAGGTCGTCCGACCCATCAGCACCACTGAAATGCTGGCTTGTGCAACACCCTCAAGTGTTTGTGACTGTTTGTGTATGTAAAGGGTAGGGATGCACCGATCCGATACTCAGGATCGGTATCGGCTCCGATCCAGTCATTTTCCGCGGATCGGGTATCGGTGAGAAGAGACCGATCCAAATCCGATTTGTGTGTATACATTCTGTTTATTGTTAAGCCCCACGAAAGCACAAAAGCATTATAAAGCACCATAGTTCCAAGTCCAAGTGTTCTGAAGCCGTTCCATAGTTTAATGTAGGTAAGAGTATTTAAGTTTAAATTCAAGTTCAGTAACGTTAAACTCTCTCTCTGCTGCGGCTGTCTGTTATCCTCTGTTCAGGTTCAAACTGCGTGTTGCGTTCGTTTATACAGTCAAAACAATGAAACTCTCTTCAAGAGCCCAATAACTGGATTTAAAACCGTTAAAAGAAAAGGCTCAATAAACTATCGCCAGATTTAATAAGCTACGCATCAATATCTCTTTCCTCTGTGCTTTGAACTTCTCTATCCGAGCAGCGCGCTTGACTCCGTGCTGCTTCAAGCGCATCATTCTGCGCACGGGATGCGCATGAGCTTTGTGCCGTTCTCTATTGGAGCTTTTCGTATTATAATACTTTTGCGCAATGAAATATTATTTATAGCTTTCTTGTAACTGTCCTATCAAGGCTATTAATAATCTAATGTATAGCACAGTAATGGAGGCAGCAACATATGATAGATAGGATAGGACTCCTCTATCACGTGTTGCTGCCTTCATTACTGTGCTATATATTTAAAAGAAATGTCTTTTATTTTGTAGTTTATATTTATAAATAAATACATTTACCTGTTTTTATTAATGTATTTTACAACAATGCAAAGAGCAATGTGTAACATTTTACCAGATTTAGTCCTTCACATATTCACTTTTATTTGTTCCCCACTAAATAATTTATTTCACTAAATGTTTAGATTTTATAAAATTGTGCATCATGATTTTTCTAGAATAACTTTTGCTGCTAAATTATCCACTAACCTAGTTTATATAGTATTTTTGTCATAGATTATGAATGGGTCTGTTTACACCTGGTCATTTCATGTGTTTTCTCTGATCTGATATCTATCTGTGTTGTTAAAACGTTTCCATTTAACTTGGCCAATAAATCTTCACAAAACGGATTAAATCCGATTTATTCCCGCGCTAAATAATTTAACGAAGTTCACGCCAACGAAATCAAAAGCGCTGCATTTTATTATTATCAGCTCATTTCCAAAAAGACCGCAATATGAGAGCGCGCGGCATCAGCACTGGAAAGATAAGTTTGTCTTATATTTTATAAGATGATTGTGTTGAGCGTGACGCGTCTTTCTTTCAGTTTCACTCGCGGCAGTTTGCGCGTCTGCTTGCTGAAGAGATGCTCAGCTCATCCTTGTTGCATTAGCGCAGTCATATCTGACTAAAATGTCATATAGCCTATAACACGGTCTCACACATTTATTATTTTTACATTTTGGGAGGAGTAAAATTCATGTGGCTTCAACAACCAGATGCATTTACACATTCCAGTTTCATCTGCAATGCGGCCCAGACACCTCCTGAAGTGGTTTGAGCGATCGGATTTATATTACAAAACGCATGAAGTGTAAACAGCCCCTAAAATTTTCATGTTATTTTTCATTAAAATGAAGTGTAGTAGATTGGTTTCAACACAAAAGGTGCACAGAAGTATAGAAACTCTACATTGATTAAAAAAAAAAAAAAAAAACTGTGCTAGGATCAGATCGGATCGGTATCGGCCGATACTCAGAATTTTCTGGATCGGATCGGATCGGATCTGAAAAAATGGTATCGTTGCATCCCTGTAAAGGGGAAGTGAATGTGTGAACTGGTAGGTAGGTTTTGCAGTTTGTGTATGCGTGTACCTATAGGTAAAGAGTGTTTGTTGTGTCCTCACAGGAAGTATGAGGCCCTCTGGCAGCTGCCAGCCAGAGATTCTCACAGACAGTGAAGCAACGAACTGCTGCACGAGGCATAAATGCATTCTGCTATGCATGCATAGGTCGAAAGTTAACTCGCAAAAAGTTATATTTATTAAATAATAATATAAATAATAAATAAACAATATTGAGAGTGTGTATTTTTATGTAGAATGTGTTTCCTAAAAGTTACATTTATTAAATAATATAATTAATATTGAAAAATATTTATCAATATAAAATAATAGAAAACTTATAAAAAAAAAAAATAGAATCATAACATGATGAATTTTAAATGACAAAAAATGTCCTAAAAACAATTGTAAGGGAAGGTGCTACTGGCATAAATTCTAACTTTAAAACTATTGCAATTTGAAAGAGCCAACAAAATGATTTTAATATAGCTTATGATGATATTAACATAGCATACTATATAATTTTTTTTTCCTACGAGTCTACGATCATTACATTACAACAATAATAAAAATAAAATAAATATAAACATTTATGCCTTGTATTTTTATGTATACATTTTTGAAATGTATTAATAATATTTTGATTAGAGACAAACCGGTGGTTTGTGTTTGGATTAGGAAGTGCAGATTGTGTTGGATTAGCTGTTTCAGAAGAATCACATTAGCAGCTGCACTTCCTCCGTGATTGTGGATGGATGTGTGTGTGTGTGTGTGTGTGTGTGAGCGTGACTGCAGTCTACTACGACTACGCCAACTTCCATTCATTAGCTGAACAGGAAGCCCTGAGGGAGATGGAGGAGCTTGTGTCCTCGACGTTATCAATGGCAGCGTTTCTACGCCCCACATTTGCATCGCGCCACTGACTCGCTGTTCTCACAGCCCGTCCTCTCTCTCTCCAGCGCTCGCACGTTCCTGCTGCTTCATGCCCTTCGGAGAAAGGAGAGGAAGAGCCGCGGGGACGGTTTCAGAAACTAGATCCTTCTGACACGCATGTAAACATGGGAAATAACCGAGGGAATGTATTTGCATGTGGCTAATGACCGTTAAACACAAACAAATCTCAGCTCATTACTGGGTTGGGTGGTATGATCAAAATCTTATACAGCAGAGTTTTTATATCACAATATAGATTTTTATTTTTTTCACATGCATTTTGATAATACAGTTGGGGTGGAAATTAATTAATTAATTTATTTTATTTTATTCTGTTTTAATAAATTGGTTTAATCAAAAATACTGTTAAAAACAGTAATACTGTGAGTTTATTTGAAATTAAAATCTTTTGTAAAAGTATAATTCTGTATTTTACCGTATTATCTTCAATTATTACTGATAGATGTCACTTTAATGCATCATTGCTGAATAGAAGCATTACATTCTCTCTATTTATTTATATATACGTATATACGTGTGTGTGTATGTGTATATATAATTTATAGCTAATGTCAATAATGTTTAATAATAGTAATATCATTGAATTTTTTTATTTGGTTTTGCATATTTATTTTTTAATTTTGCTTTTTATTTGTTTTTAATTTATTTACTAATAATTATAATATACAATTTATATTTTAGCTCATTTTTATATTTTTGGCAATATTTAATAATAGTAAGTAATATTGAATTTGTTGTTTTTATTTATTTTGCACATTAACTAACAAGTTTTAATGCAATGTTATTGCCATATTGCACAATGTGTTTTTTTCCCTCCCGTGAATCTGTACTAAAAAGTTTTTTAACAGCTCAGAACCTGAGAAAGTTAAATCGCATCAGATGAAGACTGTTTCCAAATTAATTTTCCTCTCTCAGAGCCTCGAGCGAGCGCACAAAACTGTTTCTTCAGAAGAGTTGAGCGTCTGCTCTCAGATGCTGTATTAGTTGTATTAATAACTGAGAAGGGTCGAAGAAACGTGGTTGCTCCTGTTTTCAGGGTTTCAGGCAACAGTGAAGCGGCTGTGATGAAGAGAGAGTGTGAAGGCATGTGTGTTAACGTGAAGAGAAACCGTTCCAAATCTACACTGACAGGGAATCCGGCATCTTTGTGAAGTTTACAGAAAATTCTTGGAATTGTTTCCTATCTTTGTGTGGCGTCTCACACTTCCACAGCTATCAGAGCCTCAGGGGAGCTGTGGAAGTGACATGGATGGACTGGAGTGGAGATGGTTATTAGGTACAGTACATAATTAGCTGCTTTACCAGAATCTGTGCCAAAATGGGACTGTTGTCATCCACAAATTTTATTATATTTTGACTAATTTGAGCGACCAAAACAGAAGTATGTACATTTTACCATTTAAAGTCTTTTCCAAAGAATTTCTCACAGTTTTGTCCATTATGGATTTAAATCTGGATTTCAGCATTTTCCAGACATTTTTGACCTTTCTGGGCGATTTCTTGTCCAAAACTTCCTATATTTGGCCTTTATAATTTTTATAAAAATAAATGTTTAGTTTTCGCTAATATTTCAGCAATGTTTTCCTAGTATTTTTGATCAATATTTATTAATAGTAAATAACAACATTTTATACAAATAAAATTAATGGCAATTAATTATATATTAAAATCAGTGTTATATGCAGATGATAAACATCGCAAATATTGGTGGAAAAAAAATATTTAGATTATATACTGTATTATATTAGAGAAATATTTAGAGAAAGAGAGGCCAAAAATATTTCTTTCACTATTTTTGGTCCTTTGCTTTCTAATATAATATAAATTTGTCCAATATTTGAGCAGTTGTTGTTTTTTTGTATGTTAAATGCTGTATAAAATAAGAATGCATTTTATTTCACCAATTTTGTCTGTAATTATCGCCACTGGCATCGGCCATTAAAAAGCCCAAATAGGCTCGACGGCTTTCCAAAAATAAGAATTGAAACAAAAAAAGTATTTTAATGAGCGTATTGGGGCGTTTGTAATTGTTAATGAGCGTCAGCACGTGTGGACCAGAGAGCAAAATTAGTAGCCTGAAGCTCCCCGAAGGGAAGAGTTTAATGATTTGAGGAGAGGAGGAGGCATTGCTTAACTTGTTTGTGAGCAAAACAAGCCCTCCCTCTTCACGGGTGACGGAGAGGATTGTTTTCAACCCTTGGAAGTGTCGCATAACCGCCATTGCTTGTTCATTGCATCTTCCCCTATCAGACTAGTAGTCATTGGTGGACCAAACAAATGCGGTGTCCCGGTTTAGCAGGGGTGTCTTGTTTGCTTGACAAACGATGTGGGATCGCTCTCGAACCATTTGACTGAGTCAGCCGCTCCTCTTTCAAACCAATGACTCAATCAGTTTTGAATTGTGATGAAGTCATGGCCAAAGTTTGATTGACGCTCCGACACAAAAGCATCAAACCATTTATAGAGGTCATGTGATCCGTCATAACTTACCTATTGTTTAACCCTGAGATCATTTACAAGGGCGTTTCCGTGTTTGCCAAGGCCTTGGCTCTTGGGTTACCGACGGTTGTCGTGCCACATGAAGCAACGTGTTTGTACTCTAAGCCAGAACATGTTGACACAGCCGTTACTGCGAATATATCAATTGTCCATTCGTAATTAGGCAATGGTAAATGAATGCAACATGTTGCTGTCAGAGATTCCCCTCTAGCTTGTTTTTCCCAGGCTGTTGTTGTTGTTGTCGTTTCCACTTTGCCGTACATCTGGACGCCTGGTGCCTCCATCATAAAACCCCACAGCTGGAGAGTGACGAATGGAAGAACCCAGAGCTCCGGCTTCGCCCGAACGCTCATCCCCCCCAATGTTGAACGGTGGGTAGTTTTTGATTACGGGCCTTTGATCAAAGCGTGAGGCTTCCCAGAGAGTACCAACCAGCTGTGGGCGCTCCCACACCGAGCACTGACTCAGCTCAGAAGGTTTCGGGTCGAAGGATCTGAGCTAAGCCGTCACCGCAAACTTTCCAGGGTTCTGCTCCCCAAAACATGACAGACTCTTATGATTTCTAGCTGTACCCATAGCTTGTCTGCAGCATTTGGGTGGCGCCTAAAAAACAAGGCCAACCTTACCAAGAACTTGTACGACCTCCTGAGTTTGAAGAGTTTGTTTGTCGCGTTCACATTTAAAGCGAATTGCAAACCGCTTTGAGAAGAGCTTTATTCTGTTTGGACCTACAATTGTGCTTACGAAGAACGTAATATGTGGACACCACCCAAAAATTAAAATGCTGTCATTATTTATGTACTTTCGGTATCATATATTTGTCCTATTTCAAAGAACTTTTATTATGAAAATGAATCTAACAGCCAAAACACAGCAAGATAATTAAACAATCAGCTAATAGTAAATAATAACAACATTATATGTAAACAAAGTTAATATCAATTAATGCTATGTAATCGATTCAATGTTTTATTCAAATAATAAACATCTCAAATTTTGGCAAAGAATAAAACTATATATATGCCAAAAATGTTTCTATGAAATATTTATTGTGTTTTAATTATATGCATTTGTATATAATATATAGATAACACATACTGTAATTTATTTAAAATGAATGGCAAAAAAATAATAAGTGTAATTTTATTTTTATATATATCTTTACATTTATTTGCCAATATTTGAGTGATATTTTAATAGTATTTTGGTCAATAATATTTATAAACCTTAGATATTGGCAAAGAAAATTAATCATATGTGAAAAAAGCCTTTTCGTAAAAGTTGTTCCAAATTGCTTGCGAAAAGCTTCAAGACTCCTTTGAGAAGTCAAATTCTTAATTTGTAGCTTTATTCTCTTCAAGAAACACCTAAAATTTTGCATTTACGAGGAAAGTTATAAATAAACCGCACACAGCTTATCCATGCTGTGGTCAAGAAACAGAAACACGTCAAAAAGAGTTAATTTAAGTGTCACTTGTTTTGATTTTGTCCATCCAAAACCATTTGTTCGACATTGAAAATGTATGTTTTGTTTTGGCAAAAAGTATACATTAAATGTGTTTTGATCAAAGATTTCGACTATTCAAAACTATTTTTGACACTATTCAAAACTATTTTGAAAATTCATGTTTTTTGTTTTGTTTTGTTTTGATTTGTTTTGTTTTGTTTCGCTTAGTTTTGTTTTGTTTCGCTTAGTTTTATTTCATTTTTTTTTGTTTTGTTGTTTTGGTTGCCAAAATTTCGGTGCATCGTTATTTCTTTTTGGTCATACAAGGGAAGTCTTTGTTGGTAGCCATTGACTCAAACTTTATGGGCAAAAGCAGTTAAAATTGTCTTTTTTGTGTGAACTATCCCTTTAAATTCAGTCCGCTTTAGAGGGGACTGAGTTCATTTTGAGCGTTAACCTAAAAGCCCAAATTCCTGCGTTCTGAGACTCGTCTGGGACTCGTTGAAATCTCGATTTGTAGCGTATCAGGATGTTCCTTTGTTTACTCTATTTGGCCATCGCCTAAACGACGGCTAGTTTTATGGCTCCCTCACTCTATTTAAGAGCGCGCCGGCTCGTTTAAACTGTAATTATGGAGCCAGCCGGCCCCGAACACCTGGCCCGCGTGAGGCTCGCGAGTTTGGCCGCGACTCGTACAGCTGTGGAGAGTCACCTTGCAGCGAGTCTGGGGGAATTCCCTCCTAAATCAGCCAAGTTTGGGAAGGGAAAGCAAAGCAAAGCTCTGGATTCTGTCACCACGCCATACTCCACTCTGGACTGTGAGTCAGACCCCAAAAAACACGCTCTTCTGATCCAATTTAAGTCTCCAGACGCTTGCCAGTTCACAGTTGTTCCAAGAAAACATGTAAACATCCCAATCGCTAGCGCTATAGCGGGATGAGCGCAGAAATGTTTGGCGGAGCTGTTAGGGGGGATAAATATTTTTAGATCTCTTGAAACAGGGGCCATGCGGTTCACAGCAGAGTATTTTTGGGTTATCATAACTCGTAAAAAAAAATTAGCACTTGCGCTATCATTAACACTGCTGCGTGTAGCATCTGTGCGTGAGGATTCCCTTACCTTTGGTGTAAATTAAGTTTATGTAAATGAAACCGACACATTTTGTGCATCATGTGTGATTAGCGTTGGTGTTAATTTGAACAGGTCTTTGTTGATTTGTCTTGTTCTAATGCATTTTCCTAATGGTGTTATACTCAACGAATGTGTTCGTATATCTTTTCAGCCTTCGTATTCTCATATACTTCTTAGAGGAATTTACTCATCATGGGCAGTGTATTATTTCTTTTGTCCCTGCCGTTTATACTGTGATCTTATAAGTGAACTGTTTTAAGTATGGTAACACTTGCTAATATGGATGGGTTACATTAAATAATTTGTTTTATTTTATTTTATTGTATGCTTCTCTCACTTTGCAGAGATTTTACCATCAAAACTTGTGTATATGTATAATTTGTTAATTTGTGTACATAATTTATTAAATTATACATATACACACACAAATATAATAAATTATATATATATATATATATATATATATATATATATATATATATATATATATATATATATATATATATATATATATATATATATATATATAATTAGTTACAAAATATTATTATACTTTATTATTATTATTAAACTTTGACTGACTGAATGAATAAATAAATAAATCAATACATTCTGTTTTTCTGCTCCAGCTGTAACTGTAAATTTCTGCAATCCATTTTGCAGCCTTTTTATTAATAAACCTTCTCAATATGTGAATTATTTTCATTTTGACTTTGATCGCTATTAGAATGCAGAGCTCTCATCTGCATCGCATTTTCCCATATTTAATCTATTCCACATAATTCTGCAGCTTTCTCCTCACAATCAGCGCAGGAGACTCAGAAAGCGC
The DNA here is from genome assembly GCA_027422415.1 of Schizothorax lantsangensis. Lineage (NCBI taxonomy): Eukaryota > Metazoa > Chordata > Actinopteri > Cypriniformes > Cyprinidae > Schizothorax > Schizothorax lantsangensis. The sequence goes on along the minus strand of CM049843.1, from coordinate 15,251,118 downwards.
TCCGTGTGGGTCCCGTCATTAGGCTGAAAATGTCTTTAGTCATATATCAGATGGAGGTCCGCAAGATCAACAGCACATGGTGTTTTGAAGGGGCACAAAAGAGACAGTGCAGGAAATAAGCCAGATCTCGCTAACGGGGCCGATCTGATGTGCTTCTCCAGTTTATCTTTGCTTGTTTTCATGTTTGAATGAGAACACGCAGTCCTAATTGCATCTGGTTTGTATACGGCACCTTGAAACTCAAAATCTCAATGCAGTGTAGAATAATCTTAACATTCACAATGCATTCAACTTCTACAGTATGATGTTTTTCTGATTGTCCAGCAGGAAATTTCATTGGTCAGTACTTGATGTTGTCCATTTCAATTCACCACAAACCTTTCCAATCTCCCGCCGAAATAAAATCGGCATGTTTTTCTGATTTTGCCCGTGTGGGACCTGCTTCCTCTGGCCTCAGGAATAAAGCAGACCTTCTTTAATTGGGAATGAGCGTGTTTTCATTAATGGCCTGCCAGCGTGACACAACGAGCCGTCCTGCCAGTAGACTAATTGGTGTAAGTAGAGAGCACACAATGCCAGGCATGGCGGGATCCTCACGGCTGTTATCGGCCAGCACTGAACGGACAGTCATTATAACAGGGAGATGTCCGGTTATTAGCCGCGTATGCTAAGACAAACATCACTATTACTATTGCACGTATGCAAGTGGTGTTTATACAGACAGCCTCAGTGATAAAATGACCACAAGTCATTGATCATTGTTTTTAATGAGAGTTAATTGTTAATTGTTTTTAATGAGAGTTGGTGATTTACTAGTGGTGTGGCTATTGTGATTGCCGTTATAATTTTGTTGATTTATATATATATATTTTTTTTTTCATGTATGTATGCATGTATGTATGTGTATTATATAATGTGTATTATATAATGTATATTATATAATAATAATTAATGCTTATTAGTGCATAAAATTAGCTGTAATTTGAAAATATTACAATACAAAAATTATTAAAATTATCCAAGCAATTATATACTATGTAATATTACCTTAAATCATTTTATTCTGAAAAGTGTAGATGAAATTGTTATATAAAAATAATAAATGGTGCTTATTAGTGTATAAAAATAAAGTATGAAAATATTACACTTGGATAATTTATGTAACTTGTATTTTGTTTTAAACAGTACAGATGAATTATTTAAAAATTAAGTAATTCTTAGTTTATAAAAATATTACGGCAAAATATGATGGTTCAAGTTATATGAACCAAGTTATACAAGTTTTTTTTTTTTAAGTTTAATGATATATTTGTATAAATAATAAATTATGCTTATTAGTGTATATAAATTCAAATATAAAAATAATAGTGGTGTCAAAATTAGCGCGTTAATGCGGGAGATTAATTTTTTCAGATTAACGCGTAAAAAATATTTAACGCAATTAACGCACGGGCGGGGCTAGGGTTGGCCACCCCATTCACAACTGCTGCCTCTGTCTCTTTTTTCTTGAAAAGGATTGCGTTTATTTAGATGCAGAACGTCTTTATGACCACATTAAATGGGAGACGTTTCAGACGCGCGTTCTAACGTCGCCTCCGTGCCAGGCGCAAGTCAAACGAGCACGTAAAAGATACTGTGCTCGTAGCGCACGCTCTTCAAATACACGCACAAAGGTGCCGGCGTGTGCTGTAGCCTGTATCATTTCATATCAAACAGCGAAAGAAACTATGTGCATGCAATGTCCTAGTTATGCCGTCAGTTAAGGCATGAAGTTACCAAAAAGGCGATTAAAGCTGCCTTAAAACTGTGTGCATGCATGCAATATGTTATATATGCGTCACATTTAAGAACATGTCTCTGAAATGGTTTTCAAAACTTTCCTGAGGCACCCCAGCACTGTCTCCCTCATCTAACACACCCGATTCAACTCGTCCACTCATTAGAAGAGACTTTAAGACCTGAAGTGGGTCAGAAAGCAGCAGCAGCTTTTAAAGCAATAGCAGGCAAATAATAATAACCAGCTGCTGTGATGTCTATTAATCCAAGAACAAAAGAAAAAAAAGAGGAAATCAATAACTTTTATAGCTTTAAGGGGTTCATATTTAATTTAGAATTTAGTGTTTGGTAACTATTAATTTTCTGTATATCTCTGCTGAAGGGCACACGTAGCTAAATATGTCATTTATTATAATGGGTTTGTGTGAAGATTGTTTTAAGTTCACTTAAATTAGAAGTTAAGTCTAATAAATGTTAAAATTGATATCTCTCAATTATACTGTAATGCTGAATGGCTACAGTCAATGGTTAAATATTAAGGGAAAAACAATTTTATAGAGACATCAGTAGTATTGATATCAGTGATGCTGGCCTTCAATCATACAAAAGATGCCATTAAAGAAATATTAAAAATATCCTGTCTTTATGTTGTTTGTACATTGTACATTTGAAGATTGAATATGAAATTATTGCAATATAAAAGTATATTTAAAAACTTTTATGTTAGGTGGGATTAATCGCGATTTAATTTTAGAAAAATGTGCGATTAATTTTTTTTTATCGCTTGACAGCACTAAAAAATAATATAAATTATAGCTCAACTTGTAACTATATAGCTTTAATTCTAAACAATGTAGATGATGTTATATTAAAACTAATATATTATTAAAATCTAAAATATTACAAACAATGGCTCAAATTATTAACTTATAACTTCTATTTTATTCTGAAGTATAGATTAATATAGAATAGTTACATAAAAATAATGATTTGTGCATATTAGTTTATCGTAGCTTGAAACACTCTATTGAAATTGAATCATAATTCGATTCTCTTAATGTTTTTGCATTCCAGATCAGTCACACATGAGGTTTTGTGTCAGTTAGGATGCTGACTGAGAAGTCAGCTGCCTGTGTAGGCAGTAGGGAGCAAGGCAGCTCACTACAGAGCTTTAGCATTAGCGTTATTGGACTAGAATGCTTTTCTTTTCTGTTGAAGAAATTAGCATGCGAGTATATCGACATGCGAGTTGTTAGGTTAGTCATTGCTGTTGTTTTGATAATTGGGTACTATGCAGATTGTTTTGCTAATTATTTTGGTCCATGAGGCCATGTGCTGGTCTCACACCATGACTGTTTATAGCTTTATCACGGCTGCCGCGCTGTGGTCTTTTCTTCTGCGCGGCCCCCTCCTCCTCCTCCTCCTCCTCATCCGTTGGTCTGTGTGTTTGTGTGAAGGGCCGGGCCGGGCTGGGCTGGTCAGGTGACCGTATGGAGCTCTTGTTTATCACTTTGCTGTGGGGCGGCTGTTAATCTTTAACATTGAATGCTGCCCGCTGGCCTCATCTGAACACGCCGCACGGCATGCTGGGCACTGACTGTCGTCCTCGCTTCACATTTAACAGTTTATTCAAGCAGACGACTAGCCGGTTGTGCTCTTACAAGCCGACTTGTTGGGTGGAATTATTAGTGGATGAATTACATGTCCTGTTTTTATCCCAAAATCTAAAAAAATTTAATTATAATAAAATAAAAAAAGAAAATTGTTAATTTGGAATCAATTTAAGAAAAAAAAGTTTTGCATAAAGAATATTAGCTTTTATATTTTTGTTTTGTTCAGAAATCTTAAAAAAGAAAGGAAATAATTCATTTGAAATCTATTTAGAAGAAATTGTTTTGCATAAAGAATATTAGTTATATTATATATATATATTCTGTTTGTTCAGATATAAGGTTATAACTATATTTTGCACAATTCTAGTGCCATTTATTTTTTGCATTTTGACTTTTCATAATTAAGCAAATTTTATTAAAATGTTTTTAAACATTAAAATCTTAAAGAAAAAGGGAAGCAATTATTAATTTGGATTAAGTTGCTTAAAAAATATTAGTTTTTATATTTCATGTAGTATATTTGTTCAAATATTAAGTTTGTAATTATATTTTGCATAATTCTAGAAACATTAATATTTTTGCATTGCGACTTTTCATAATTATGCATATTTTAAGTGTTTTTGAACTGATTTGTAAAAACAAAAGTGCTTGATTTATAAATGCATTATTTGCATTTTTTATAAATTATTTTTGTTTGTCTCATTATAATCCTTTTTTTAACAATAAAAAATAATTTTACACTTTAATAAAATTGCTTTAACAGATACCACCATTATGTGTGAATAAATGACAATCTAAGTATATCATTGATTTGTTGTAATGGAAATTGTGCTTAATCATCTTAATTAAAGAAATAAGGATAGAAATAATGTCTTGTAGAATATTATGGAAATAATGTCTTGCATAAAGAAAGTGAAGCCTATTTTCCAATGTATGGGTCTGCAAAAAAATTAATTGGCCCTAAAAAAAGCCATTGTCTTTAAGCAAGACATCATTTATATAAGAAAATGTGTGAAATATGGAAATTTTAAAACGTTGCATTAGATGGCCATTATAAAAGTTTTTTTCCCCCCACATCATTTTGGGTTCTGGAATAATTTAACCAAGTCATAAGCCAGAAACTGTATTTACAGCCATTCTCTGGGGTAGTTGCAATCTTTAGTTGCACTGTAAGCAGGATCGACACTAGCTATGTTTCCATCCAAAGATTCAAATTAAATTTATGCACAAAACTGGAATATCGCATAAAACATTTGCGAACAAAGCACTGTTTCCATCCAACGAGTCAAAGAGAACAAAATCGTCACTTCCTGGTAAACTGTGGCACTAAATATCACTAAAAATACAGGAGAAGCCACTGAATATAATAATTTTCATATATGACATAAATTACTTGCACCTCAGAGCGAGCAGACGAGACACAATAAATGCGGTTATTACTTTCGGAGGTGGATGCCAGCTGTTTGAGAACGCAGTCATGTAAGACAATTATACAGAAATACTTTGACGACAGACTTTGCTCAGGTTTTTCAGAATGACCATAACAACATATGGATGCTGTGAACGAGATCAGTCAGCTGGTTAGTCAAGTTATCCCGTCTCATAGCGCAAAGTCACATGACTTTTTTGATGCGCATGGAGGAATTTATTCGGTAAATGTGTTTCCATCGTAGTTTATGCGTATTTTTTCTTACCGGATAAAAAATGTATCCTACTCAAATGTGCGCATAAGTTTTTTATGCACATTTTTAGAATGTATGCGCATCTTAGCGTTTCCATTAGGGCTGTGCAATTAATCGAATTCGATTCTCATGCGCATCTCATCAGTAAAGCCGGTTCCGTGATTGGCACTAAATCTCCATCACCTGTTTTCAAACACAGCGGCAGTTAATACACAGAGCCGTAGTTCACTGACAAGCTACGCGATATCGCGTTCATAATCACAGATGAATCGAATTCGATTATGAACGTGAAATTGCCTAACTTGTCAGTGAACTACGGCTCTGTGTATTAACTGCCGCTCAATTTGAAAACAGGTGATGGAGATTTAGTGCCAATCACGGAACCGGCTTTACTGACGAGATGCGCATGAGAATCGAATTCGATTAATTGCACAGCCCTAGTTTCCATCCAGCGGTTTTTTTATGCGATAATCCAAAATGCGCATAAAAATAGGTGGATGGAAATGCAGCTAGTGACACCTTTTCATATGTTGTACATTATAGACTTGTATTATAGACTTCCCCGTTTCCTGAATTGTAGATGTTTCATATCCTTCATATTTTTTTCATATAAAAAAAAAAAAAAAATCCCAGTATTCCGTATATAGAGGGCATATACAGGCCATTTCCTGTTTGAATTATTTCTGATTCAGCACCTGTTTCATTAGGTGTGCTCCAAGTACACTACATAGTGCATAAAACTTTCCTCATCTTAAGTTGCATTATATTTGGACTCTGTGATCCAAAAACAAGGTCACAGATGCTGAAGGTGTAAACAATCTAAATATACAATACCAAGACTTTACAAGGACGTGTTTTTTCCATTCTTCTGTCATGAACTAGTAACAAAATTGCTCCATGTTTGTCCTTGGCTCCCTGCGTTTGCTGTCCTATTGTCTTTTCTTAGTGAGTCATAGTCTCCATTGGCATTGCTCACCAACTGAGCTGTACTTTCATTATTTGACAGTCTCGAAGCAGCTCTTATTAATACATATTCCAGGAAATTTACTTTGAAGATGTGTAGTTAAACTAGTAGAGCATGGCACTAACAACGGAATAATAATGGGTTCGATATACATTGTTCAAATTTTACAGGGTTTTGTTTGTTTGTTTTAGTCAGTCTTTTTATTAAAATCTTTTTTAATTTAGTCAGTATTTTTGACGTCATTCATATACTTTAGTCAGAGTAAACTTGGCTAGAAAACCTGTTATTATTGACTTTATTGGATTATTTGAAACAATCATATTCTCTCTGGATATTTCTTTTCCAAAAAACATGTTAATTTTTGTCATGTTTTCATCAACACTTTTTGAATTGAATTGAATCATTGATTTTATTGATTACTTTTTCACTTTTTATTCAAATATTAACAATGTGCTGATATTTTAATGAATATCTTTTTATCACCGTAATGCGCTTTTTTCATTATCAATGACAATTAAAAAAAAACTTGCATTGCTAATATTTTGTGGTGTTTAATGTCGTCATATTTTCCTCAACACTTAATTACAATTCAATATTCATCATTGTCTTCAATTTTTTTATCAATGACAAAACCAAACATTTTCATCAGTAATTTCTTACATATGATAAAATGCACTGAGTTGTGTTGGATTGTGTAATGTAATGTTGAAAATTAATGTTTTTCTGAGTTGGTATGAGCAGCTGGGCTGAGATTTGTAAACGCAGCAAGGAAAAAATTTACAGAAACATCCTCGAGGGGAAAAGTTCACGCTCTCCACTTCGTCTGGAAACAGCGGCACCTGTGCAATCAAATGCGTAACCCTTTCCCCTGCTCACCCGGAGGCCATTGACGAGGAAACCAGATTATTCGGATATCACCGTAACCCTGGAAACAGTCACACTATCTTTGACGGGGACGAGCGCTCACAGGAGAGAAACCCAGGCTATCCCAGACCGAGGGCCGCGTCTGGCTCGGTGTGCTGCGTCGTGAATATGAAGCAGCTCCGTATCTGCACTGCAGCCGCTGCAGTGCCGCAGGTTTCTAGAGCAGGGTCAGCCCAACCCATCCCGTCCCATCAGCCCTGTCCGCACATGTACAACCTCTCTGGAGTCTCCTTACTGCACTGCCTCCAATCCAATCAGATGCGATCTTTGGATTTATTTTATCTCCGTTTTCTGTTAACCTTCCCACCATGGAAACCACTAGAGCAGTCGAGCCAAAAAAAAGGCTAAGACGAGGCTCAAGATTTGTTTTCCCCGCTGTCCTCATTTGGCACAGCGACTTGGAACGGTGCAATTCCACCTGCAAAAAGGCCACCCCGAATCCCAGACATTCCCTGAGTTCAGATACTCTTCGTTTGTTCATTCGAGAAGATAATGGCCTATTCAGTTTGCTTTGAGGCTGAAAAATATGCCCCGCTCATGACTAGCTCTTTTAAACTGAGGTGATCTAGTTACATGGATTAAGCTAATATATTTTTTCCACCAAAAAAAGTCCAATTCCTACAGCATTATGGTGGGTTAAGAGGCTAAGCTATTTCGAGCGAGTGTATTGGTTTCGTTAACAAAAGGTTGGCAACCCAAAGCGATAGATGGATGCGTTTCTTGAATTTCACATTTCGCTTGCTTTTTTCCATCTGTTGTAACGTTCACGTCTGCCGTTTCTGATGAGAGCGTCTCTGTGCAGGTTGAATTGTAATCATTTCCACTTCCCCCTGATGATATTCATTGGCCGGTTGTGTCTGTCATCTGAGTGTCCAGTCTGGCTTGCCCCATTCTGGACCTAAAGGAGAAGCTGGAAACCGTTTTTTGTCAATTGAGGGAGGGATAATCATTAGTCCTGATCGATGTTGATTTTTTGTCATCACCATTGCGTTTCATGTGTATGCTAATATTTTTATTAGAACAATAAGTTATTAAAATTGTAAACAAATTGAGGGATTCGAACAGTAACTTGTTAGTTTGTGGGTCTTTTTGAATGATTCATGAAGAGAGCTGGTTCATGCGATTCACAAACAAATGAACGGTTCCTTTTTAGATAATCAAAAACATTCAGCACAACCAGTAAAGTCTGATTCACAACCAAATGACTCTTATGAACTGGTTCTTTTTTAGTTAGTCAAAAACGTACAACACGGTCAGTGAAGTCCAATTCACGAGCAAAAGATTCATATGAACCAGTTCATTTTAGTAAATCGGAAACACAAGTGCAGCTAGTGATGTCCAATTCAGGAACAAATGACTCTTATGAACTGGCTCTTTTTGGTGAATGAAAAACATACAAGTCTAATTCACAAACAACCGACTCTTATAAACTAAACAAATTGAGTAACATTTAAGTTTGTGGGTCTTTTCGTGAAATTAATGAAAAGAGCTGGTTTGTACGATTCATGAGCAAATGATTTATGAATGATTCCTTTTTATATCATCAAAAACACAGCGCAACCACTGAAGTCCAATTCATAAACAAATGACTCTTACGAATAGGCCTGGGCAATAAAACTGTATCCGTATTTATTGATGGTACACCTTCATCGATAAAGATAGAATTTTTTTTCCGATATAGCGCACGATATAGGTGCGTGCTATGACAAAGCAGACAGCACACATGAACACATGCTGAAATGAGTGCTGTGCCTGCCTGTGATGAGGAGACTGTTAATTAAAAATTAATATTAGTCGAATTTAAAATAAAAAAATTCATTTGAATGCAAAAACGGTGCAATCGAATGTTATTAGTGGCGCACGAGATGCGGTGATTAAAGTGTCGTTTTTGCATTTTAATGTTTTGTTAGTCTATCAACTTGAACCCATGATATGCGTCGCTGCTGTTATTCATTCAAAATATAAGAGAAATATACAAGCTCAATGCGTAGAAGATCTTGACTAGCTTAAAACCGAAACAAGCCATTTACACAGAATGCATATTCGGCACATTTTTTTAGACAGACAACTATGACTGCTGCACTCGCGTCTCACACGAGATGTGTAGAAAGCCATGCAAAATTAAGAGTTTAAACTTTTAGAAAACACGTTGCGAATTTGTGGAGGTTTATTCCATTTCACTGCGTCTCATATGTTTTTAAATGCAATCTGTGTGATCTGCGCTTCAGCTCTTTGTATTAATCTATGCATAAATACATGGTACTGTTTTGTTCATAATTATGCAATTTACGAAATTATATTTGATTTATATATGTTAATTGAGACGTTATGCACATTTTTATAGAGAGTTATTTCATTGCATTGAATAAACAATTTAATGCACTGCATTATTTTGCTCTTTATTTTGCCCTCATGTGGCCTCGGGAGACTAGCCAAACGTTTTCCTATGACTTATTTAATCTGCATATAAAACATAAGAAAGGATAAATTTGTTTAAATTTTATTTTGTGTTTGACAAAACAAATTATTTATTGGATGTCTTAATAAATTAGGTAAATTAAAAATACAGTGGTTAAATAATAATAAAAAAAATATTGCTCTGTTTTAAAAAATGTCATTAATTATCGATACCGAAGGATATGAAACATTATATCGTTGATGCATATTTTTAGCTATATCGCCCTGCCCTACTTATGAACCAGTTCTTTTTAGAAAATCTAAAACCTACAACACAACCAGTGAAGTCTGATTCACAACCAAATGACTCTAATGAACTGATTCTTTTTAGTGAATCACAAACGCACTGCTCTGACTCTGACTCCACTGTTTGCACTGTATGTATTTGATTCACTGAAAAGAATCGGCTCGTGACATTCCTGTGTTCATGAACCGTACTGCATTGGTCACGTTGGATGTTATTGCGTGCAGCCCATGATACACAACCATTTGATCTTATCACTCTCAGTTTAGACTCCAAACTTGGAAAAAAATATGACTTTACTGTCAATAATTTGGCTACAGCTTGTGGGCACAATATGCAAACTACCTGAAAGAGACACATATAGAAGGGCAAGCAGAGGCAGAGAGACACTGTGAGTCACACTAAGAACAGCTGCTGTGAGTAACTCCTTCCAGACAGATGCCCTCACTGAGGAACCATCTAACCATCTAGATAACAGGTGACTCACTGTTCTTCTGCAGGAACCTTTAATTGAATCACTGTCTCAGCCACAGAACATCCTACATGGCCTTGATGGTCTGTTTATCCCCTTCCAACGGTGCCATAATCACATTTGTGTCATTGACTGGAAGCTTAGGACCAAGAATGACCCTTGAATGTGTATAGCAGGTGTCAACCGTTATTATACTGATGTTTTTTTTTTTAATTGGCCTAATCAAATGTTGCCACTTTGGGTGTATAGAGATGCTAATCTTCTCTTGAAAAAGTGAGTAAATTTTGTAACAGTCACGCATTTGGTTAGTGTGTTAAAGTCTACATTGGTGAGTTAATTGTTCAGCAGTTTGGGCGTGAAGGATAGTTAGACATTTAAAACTGGTTAGTGTTTGTTTGTACCAAATATAGAGGGAAAAACCCAATTGTAATTTCAAGAAATGCATCTCAAAACACTTCCTTGTGCATTATATGCGGGATGTAGGCTCCTTGGGTAAAATTACTCTTAAAGGAGAATTTTGGAGGATATAACAAACATGAAGTTTATAATTATATGAAAACACTTAAATTTATTTTTCTGTTAAAATAGTGTACTTTTTGAGCCATAACTGTTTAAATCATAATTTTTATAGTTGTTTTGGACTTTATGGCATAATTGATAAAAATATATACTTATTTATATTTTATTTTATTCATGTTATTCATTACTAATATTAAATATTATTGACCCAAAATAATATGAAAATATTTTATACTATATTAATAAAATTAATAAAAATGCCACAGAGAACTCCGTTTAATTTTTAAATTGCATTTTCAAATTTTTGCAAAATGATTGTGAATATTAATATCAATTAAACACCTGCTACAAGTGTTTTTTTTGTTTGTTTTGTTTTTTACTGAAACCATGTTAACTCATTGGTTATATCTTGGCTCTATTTGCTTCCATTGTTAATTATAAATAAATAGGCCTATATAAATAAAAATGAGTGACGAGTGGAACTGAATTTTTGTGGTAACCAACATTTTTGACACAGACATTTAGTTTTTACCTTAGAAGTACCAATTTTTGAAGATTGCACAATGCAAACGTGAAAATTGCTCATCCTGTATTGTTTTACTGTTTTATTGTTTAATACGCAAAACTTGGTGCCCAACGTGGGGATCTCAAAATAAGCACCAACCAGAATAAGCACCACGAATGAATAATAATCCATGTGCATCCAATTCCTTTCCCTCAAATGAGCCTAATTTTGTTCCAAAAAAGACCAGAGGAATGTTGGGGCGTTTTGTTATTGGCTAAGTGACATGGACGTTCTGCCCGTGCTCATGTGTTTTGCCGTTCAGGTGTTGTGGGATGTGTGTTCATGACAGACACTCCCACAGCTTGCCCAAGCTTGTCAACTCCTTGGAATTTACGACGGCCTGATAGCGAATCACCTTTGCACTTCCTGTTCACCTGCGTTGCGTAATCTGGTCATATCAGCGGCCTGGATGAAGCTTGTTTTTGTTTGTCGAGTTCTTGGACCGATGAACCTTGAATGACGGGTCACACGGCCAGTGTGTTTGTCACATTTCTGTGTGTTTTCCAGGGCAAGGTTGCATAAACTAGGTGCTTTTATACCTTCGGCCACGTTCCAGTACTTTCTTTCCTTTCCTCCTAAGCGAGCGCCTCGAGGCTTTCTTCCCTCCCCTATTTACGGGTTTGTTTTGTTTACATTTCTAGCCTCCCCTCCCCCGACTTCTTCGCTCTGCCTCCACTGTCGTAAGCCGCACGCCTCTGAACAAATGATCAGTAGCGTTTACAGTAAATCTTTTGAGGCCTGCGAAGTGCTGCCAAATATAGTAAAACGCCTTCCAAGCGCTCCAGTGCGCACGTGTGAATGCATTAGCGTGTTTTTATGGGGAATCCGCATGCGTTTTCTGTGAATGCTGCTGACCCGTGACCTCAAAGTGAATATAGGGAAGCGTGTTTATGGGACATGTCGCGCTCACATGTCACTAGGGCTCTGCGATATGGCAAAAACAATTATGTTTCAATGCTTTTAAGCCTTTTGATTATAATCAGTCTTGATATGAATGTATTTGTACTGCCTTTAAAGGGGTTTTTGACCAAATAGTCTTTTCCCCCCATTTATTTAGTGAAAAAATTATTTTTGTTATTAGTTTAACAATATTTATTTATACTAATAATTATAAAATGCATAATTCTGTAAATATGTATTTTTTTACTAATATTGCATATTATTAACCAGCAATATTATAAAAAGTTTATATTATTTATATTAGTATATTTTAAGTTATTATATAATGTATTACATTAAGACTGCTTTTATTTATTCATCATTCTTTTTTAAATGTGATTCCAATTTTATATCAAATTATTGGGGATATTCACAGCATAACACCTGCTATAATTAATAAATTAAGTATATTTTATTTATTTATTTATTTATTGACTTGCATTTTAATTTATAGGCAGCTATATACTCAGAAATTAATGTTGAATTGAATATCATATTCATTTGTTATTAATTATATATAATTTTCTTTACTAATATTAAATATTATTGTCCAAATATACAATATCTTTAATAAACTAATTAAAAGTATTATTTTTATATTAAAATACAATTTAAAAAACGACACCCACAGACCTGTTTTTAATTTATCAGTCTTTTTTTTAAATATATATCAGATTAAAATTTTATATCACTACCAAAATTACTGGGAATATTCACATTTGGCACAGCATAGCACCTGCTATAATTGTATTATATTTTATGTATTTTTTTTTTTATGTATAGGCTACTATATAATGATACCTAGTAATACACAGAACGTAAAACTGAATGTAACATATATTAATTCATACAATTAATAAAAAAAATATTTACTAAATATTAATAATAATACTAAATATTTACAACCTCCTTTTTTATTTATCCTTCTTTTTTTTTTAAACAGATTTAAATTTTATATATCGCTAGCAACATTTTTGTGAGTATTCATATTTCGCCCAGCATAGCACCTGATTTAAGAGTTTGTCATAAAAAAAATAATTAATCAGACAAGGTATTGCAATCGATTATTCATACACATCCCAAGTGTGTTGACATCAAGTTTACTGACATATATACTGACATATATTTGCAGGAGGGACAATATTCTGGTTGTAGAATTTAATTATAATGCTTAATTGAATAAATACATTAAAAAAAACATTTTTAATAGTGGAAATGTTAATGCAGTAATTTTGATATCCATAAAAGAACTACAAATCAGACATCAAAACCCACACAATGCTTATGAATGAAAACAGGAGGGACTACAAAGGCCGCAGAGAGAAGATGTGTGTGTTTACACAGGGATCATCCTTGGGGAGACGCCGCGGAGGCTGTCATGGAGGGGTGGGGTGTTTTGTGCAGGGTTACACCATCCTGCAATCGCTGGCGTATGTGAGGAATGCTGCGAGAGAGGAGGCTGCGCCCATCTGCATGCTCGCTCCTGCCTGTCCTCGTGTATTCTGCCATTCCCACTGCATCCGTCTGCCGCCTGTCTGCCGGCGTGTTGGGGGTTAACGCTGGGCGGATATGTCTCTCTGTTGGAAGAGGCCGTTGAATGGCTGCCTTCCACGGACAGCAAAAACATTGGTTAAGGGTGAGGGCGGATCTGAGGCTGCTGCGGAAACCCGGCCTGGAGTTTTGAGTGGATCGGGATTTGGTGAAAAATTGTGGCGTGTATAAACGTGGTTGGGCCTTGCAACTGAGGCAGGCAGTGTTAAAATATATGCTTGTTTAGAAGTATTAAAACGCTTCAAATTGATACGTTTTGCACAATTTTAGGATTTGTTCCTTGGCTTTATGCCTCTTTCTGATACTTGTCTGTTTTGAAAGCATTCAGGATCCCAACCCCCCTCCCCATAATCCCCGTCACCTATCGGCCCCATTTTTCCTTTTTTATTTCAGTCAGGCAGTGGTATGGTCCGCCCCGTCGCTGACAGGCAGAAGGGTCCATGTTGTTTTGCTCCTGTGGGGCGGCCCAGTGTCACATGATGGAGGGTTTTATGGCACTAATGAAGTCCAACAGATTTGTTTCTCCACTGTAACCTGGAAGGCCGGCCGCGTCCGACATCTATGAAATAGTCTCAGGAGGCGGCATTTCTGCTCGGGCTGAATTTAATGCTCGGTTGCATTGACACACGCTGTGCTGCGCGTTAACATACTTAGATGGCTCTTTATAGAAGTACGTGTGCTCCTTTGTAGTGTGTAGTTGCTTAGGCAAACTTGAAATGAAACAAAGTTGTATTACCGTAATTTTCTATAATTTTTTTTTTTACTATTAACCTATTTATTTTTATATCTTTGATTGTATTATGTATACTATGTATGTAAAGAGTGCTGTTCTTTACATGTTTCTGGAACATGTTTGTCCCGGAGCATCTTTGTTGTGGTCTATCAGGCAGCTAGTGCGAGACGAGGAAGATGACTTACAGACTGCTGTATTCATTAGTTTTCGCACCCTGCCATGCACAAGCTTCACTTCCAGATGGCCCTGCAGCCAAACACGATTCTGAATCACTTCCTTTCTGCCTGACGAAAGGCGTAGAACAATGCCGCTGACCTCAGATCGCCTTTTCGTGCATCTTATGCGTGATTTTGTCACATTTGATGTGATGTTGCAGCTTGATGTTTGTTTCAACTTAAAAACAAGAAATAATGTTAACACCCCAGGTGAATTGGGTAAAAAATTTAACTAATAGATAGAAAAAATGTAACTAATAGATATCACCACACTGTAAAAAAATATATTTTTCATAATTTTTTGGCAGCTATGTAATGATTCTTAGTAATATTCAGAAATTAATGTTGAATTGAATAATGTAATCATTTATATTGTGTACTAATTATGTACTAATTTTGTCTACTAATGTTAAATATTATTGCCCAAATATACAATTTCTTTAATAAACTATCAATTAAAAGTGTTATTTTTATATTAAAATAAAATTTAAAAATAACACAGATACTTTATCACTCTTTTTAAAATCAGATTTTTTTTTTTTTAGGTCTACGAAAATTATTGTGAATATATTCACATTTGGCACAGCATAGCACCTGCTATATTTTAATAATATTTTCTCTTTTTTGAAGTTGTAAATAAATTAAAAAAATATTATCTGAGTACATTTTACAAGAAAATGGTATTTTGGTCTTTCTACTTCAAAATTTCAATGTGTTACTTGTCGTTTCTTTGTAATTGTGAAATTTACTATCAATTTCTGAGTAAAATTTTTTTTTTTTTGCGTGCTTCCCCAGTTGATTGAATACATTAAGCATGCAAAAGAGCATGCAAATATTTTTTGGTGTTACAAGTTTTCTTTTATGTTTAAATATACAAGCACAGCATTCTCTGGTTCTCAGAGTCTCTAAACGCACTCTTACAGAATGTTCCAGAACATTGAATAAAGCTGGGTTTAAAATTCTTGTTTAATTCTGTTAACATATTAGAGTCAAAGGTTTCTACTGAGGGGATTTTGGATAACTATTTTTATCTCTCCATAAATCAGAAAATACTGTCAACAGCCCAAAAAAATTGCATTTTAACCATGTTTTTAGGAATAAAATGTTCTGAAAAACCAGGCGAATGTTATATGATCAAACCCATCAGTAAAATTCTTCAGAATATAAACAAGAATAAAACTCTAAGTCTTGGTGTACGTGAGTGCTGCTGAAGTGGAGAAAAAACTTTTGTATTGAAAAAAAAATACAAAAGTTGATTTGAAATGTACAGATAAATGGTAAAATATAATAAAATAAATAAATACATAAAAGGGCATTTTAGATGTTTTCCTTTTGTAGTCTGAAACATGTTATGAAGAACCAAATAAAGTTGACCAGTACGTGGAAAAAAAAAAATGTTTTACCTGTAGTTTGCTGCATTAAAGAAAATGAATCTAACAAGTTCTTTTCTCACTCTCTTTCCCTCACAGTTTGCCCTTCCGAATGCGTCCACGGTGCTTGTACCCCCCATAAGGAGTGCTGTCACGACCAGTGTCTGGGCGGCTGCTCCATGCCAGGGAACTCGACCAAATGCGTGGCTTGTCGCAACTTCCTGTTCGGCGACACCTGCGTGGAGCGCTGCCCGCTGGGCTACTACACCTTCAAGGGATGGCGCTGCGTGTCCTTTAAATTCTGCCAGGACCTCCACAACCAGTGCAAGGGCAAGAGCGGTGACTGCCACGAATACGTCATCCACAACGGAGCCTGTATCCCAGAATGCCCGTCTGGATACACCACCATGAACTCCACCTCGTACGTACCACATTTTGTTATTTAAATAAATGCAGCTACAGGAGCCAGACTGCTGTCGTTAAACAGTATTACACTTTCCAATCAAATCGAATCAGATTTTGCTCCACGTTAAACACGAGTTGACGAAAAACAGTGGCAGAATGAGTTAGATGACAAATCACAAAGTTGAATTAAAGGGCCAAAAGGTTTGTTTGTTTGTTTGTTTTGTTTTGTTTGTTGTTTTCATGACAGGGAATATACTGTATCACGGTATGTTAATGAAAATCAGTCTAACATTTGGAAGTGAGTCTCAAAAGGTCACAATAGAAAAATAAATAAAATAGAAAAATAAGTAAATGTTCTTTTAAAGGAATATTTTATTTTTTTGCATTGACATTATCATCATCTCTCAATTCTTATTTGCACAATACATTTTATTTTATAAGGTTCTTTTTTTATAATTATTTTCAGTGGTGAATCTCACTCCATAAATTTCTGAATTTCTAGCAGTTAACAATTCAATAATTTAACATGAAATGATTGAATTAAAATAATTAATTATTTAAATAAAATTAAAATTAAGTTTTACAGTAATGATAGTATAAATGTGGGGGAAAATAGGATGGCTAGTCAACTATCGTGACAGATAATCTAATTGTCATGAAAATTTCACAATACAAAACTAATATTAAAGAAAAATTTAAGTTTAAGCAATATTTTTGTTTTTTGTCCTAATTTGAATTATTTGAATAAATTAAATGCATTTTCCCTCTAAATTGCTTTTAGCATTATAAATAAAAATTAAATATGATATCTAAATATAATGTTTACTCTAATATTTTTAAATGTGTAAAAAAAGATGACGCTTAAGTGTTGTATAAAATAATCTTAAAGTAATTCAAGACTTTGTTGTTGTTTTTTTGCATTACTGTATTACATTAACAAATATATATTTATTAAAATTAATAAATTATAAATCCAAAATAAAAAATGAAAGTTAAATTGTTATAAATGTATTATTAAATTATTTTAATATAATTATTCAAATATAATTTTATATCATTTATTAAAAATAGAATTTCTCTTTTGACACTGTTCTTGACAGGTTTTGTGAGCCTTTTTTCCCCCTTCTATATAAATGACTGTTTAAAGAGTGAATCATGTGCTGCAGGCATTAAGTAGCAGTTTCTGGTTAACGCTGTGATTTGTTTTGGTCGTTTAGAAAATTAACGAACCGGTTGTCACGCTCAACTTGACCGGGGAGAAGATAAAACTCCTCTGGAAGTATCATAACATCATTTAGTCTTTTCGTCAGTCACGGCAAATTGAAAATGAGCAGATTATAATGGCCGGTGTCAAGTGTTAAGAGCGTGATAAAATGCCACCCTGATTATTCCAAGCGAGTCATTTGCAGTCGGGCTGAATGTGTCAAGCTAAGCGGAAGTATAATGAGCCAAACCAAAACAACATTGCGTGATCGGAAAGCGACACTAGCGGCACTTTTTTTTTGAGCCCGAGTCCGTTTGGCTGCCCGGTAATGTCCGGAAGCTTGCGTACATGCTGGTTTGCACGTCCAGCTTCATGTGTGGGAATTATTAACGCACAAATAAACAGAGAATTAACACTGCGAACGGGAGTAAAACGCAGCCTCACGGGAACAATGGCAGCCTTTGTTTGCGTTCGCTGGGGTCTCGGGGGCTTTAAAAAGGTGGCTGTTTCACTGGCCTTTTGATTCCTTTGTCTCCACGTCGGAGCGATGCAGTTGTGGAAGCTTGATGGGATCTCGGTTTTCCAGGAATTTTGTTTTGAAGTGACGTCATTGGCTTGTTTTTCTCGTCCGGCCACCTTTCGCCTTGTGGGAGGCAGTCATGCGGCAGTAAGTCCCATTTCGTAACTGCGCGCCCCATCCTTCCCTCCCTGTTATTTTCCGAAGGAGAAGACAAAGCAGTGTGAACGAAAATTCAGCGGCACGTGAATGTTTTTCAAACGGGTTAAAATATAAAACGTGGGTTCACGGCGTCGGTGCGCATCTGAAATGAGTCCGTGTGGCGTGGATCTCCAAAACTGGATGGGAAGTTTAAGAGTGGGTTTATAAGCTTGAAAACTTAAGAGAGAAAACGCTCATTTGTGAATGAACTGCTGAGCATTTTTGTGGGTTGTTTGGGGGTTTTCAATTCAATTAATTCCTGAAATGCGTGATGCTGTGAAGTGTTTTTTGTAGTTGCAGTTGAAAAGGGTTCAATCAAACTCTAAATTGCCCCCCATATACTCTTTAATAAGATTTGAACCATTAACCGTTGCTCTTTAACTAACACCAGAACCCGGTGATGTTTGGTTCAGTTAATAGTTTGCACATGTTCATTCTTCTGACAAACCTGTGTATTAAAATACTCTGCCAGAGTTTCGTTCACAGTTTTCAATGGTGCTGCAACACCGAACTACTGAATCTACAGTAGATTAACATATAGCGCAATACGTGAGGTACGAATCCCAAGCAAATGATTCTTATGAGTCTTTTTAGTGAAACAAAAACATACAGCACGACCAGTGTAATCCAATTACCACACAAATGACTCTTTGAGCTGATTCTTTTAGTGAATTTATAACGTACAGCATAACCAGTGTAATCTGATTCCTAAAGAAATGAGTCTTGTGAGCTGATTCCTTTTAGTGATTTGAAAACATACGGCATGACTGAAATAATCTGATTACCAAACGGACCAACTCTCATTAGCTAATTGTTTTCTTATTCCTGAACGAATGACTCTTATGAACCAATTATTTTTAGTGAATCAAAATCATATAGTGGGACCAGTTGAATCTGGTTTCCAATTAAATGACTCTTGCGAGCCTATTGCTTTCAGTGAATCAGAAACATACAGCACAACTGGTGCAATCCAATTCCCACACAAATGACTCTTTTGAGCTGATTCTTTTTAGTGGATCAATAATGTTCAGCACAACCTTTGTTATCGGACTCCTGAATAAACAAGTCTTATGAGACGATTCTTTTTAGTGAACCAAAAACATACACTGCAACCGGTGTAATCCAGTTTCCAAACTAATGACTCGTATGAGATGATTCCTTTAATGATTTGAAAGCATAACTCTTAAGAGCTGATTCTGTTCAGTGAGTAAAAAACATATCATGCAACCAGTTTAAACATACTCCCAAACAAATGACTCTTATGAATCATTTCTTTTTAGTACATCAAAACATTCAGTGCAACCAGTGTAATCCGATTCCTGAATGAATGATTCTGAGTCTGTTCTTTTAAGTGACTCAAAACATCTGATTCCCAATCAGATGATTCTTACATGAAAAATCAAATAATTGTGAACAATGAGATGCTATGAGATGGGATAACTTGACTAACCAGCGGACCGATCTCGTTCACAGCATCTATATGTTGTTTTGGTCGTTCTGAAATGCCTGAGCAAAGTCTGTCGTCAAAGTATTTCTGTATAATTGTCTTACTGCGTTCCCAAACCTCCGAAAGCAATGACTGCATTTATTGTGTTTCGTCTGCTCGCTCTGAGTCGCAAGTCATTTATCATTTACAAAAATGATTATATTCAGTGGCTTCTCCTAGATTTCTTAGTGATATTTAGTGCCAGTTTACCAGGAAGTGACGATTTTGTTCTTTGACTCGTTGGATGGAAACGGTGCTTTATTCGCAAATGTTTTATGCGATATTCCAGTTTTGTGCATAAGTTTAACTCGAATCTTTGGATGGAAACATAGCTAATGAAAAGCATACAACGCAACCGGTTTAATATGATTCAAACAAGTGATTCAACAGCTGATTCTTTGTAGTCAATCAAAAACATACAGCACGACCACTGAATCAAATTCCCGAACAAACAACTCTTATGAATGTGAGTGAATCAAACACAAACCGTTAACAACTTATGAATCAAATGACAATGTGTAGTTTAAGATGCTTATTTTCTTTCTTTCCTTAAAAGTTTTTGACTTGTTTTTAGTGGAATCAGAAAAGAAAGCAAACAGAAATCTCAATGTTGAAACTCTAAATTAATTGAGAAAAATAGTTGCGTATTCCCCTCCCACCCACTCCTGCAAGTTGCAACATTTCAGCAAGATTCAAGCGCGATTACATAACGTTACTCTCTCGTTTTGTTAAAAAGTGATCAAATTAAGCAACAGAATTATACAAACGCTCTGCGCCACAGGGATTCATTACGTTCCCGTTCCACCATTAGATCTTTCCACAGCATCTTTCAGTGCAATTGCGGATTCTTGCATCAAAAGGCCTCGTCTCCAGAGTCGTGTCTTCATACGGGACGCATGCGGAGGTCACGTACTTCAAAGCCAACGCAACTATCCATGGTATTTAGTTGAGTCTCTGTGGGATTGTGCCCTCGCTGACCCTTTCCATTCAGATGCACTGCTGCATTGCAGCACACAATCCATCATAGCGCTTTTGGACTCGTTCCAAACACAACAATGACAACCTCGCAGGTGACATGAGACTTTAGCGGGCAGGGAACAATTTGTTTGTCCCGAGGCAATCGCAATCTCGCCAGCTGCTAACATCATAAAGCAATGGTTATTGTCTTTGAGCGTCTTCAGGCTTCGGTCTGGATTCAAACCCGTCTCTGTTGTTCATTCAGGTTGAACTGCACGCCGTGCACCGGTCGGTGTCCCAAACTGTGTACGGGGGTGAAGACAGTGGACTCTGTCACCGCCGCTCAAGCTCTGCGCGGCTGTACGGTGCTCAACGGCAGTCTGACCATCAAGATCAGCAAAGGAAGTGAGTATTGTGCATTTGAAATGCAGATGTATTGATTGTATTTACGTGCATGTTTTCTTTTTTGTTTTAGTATTATTTTAATTATTAATATTAAGTAATATTGTTTCAGAATGT
Source organism: Schizothorax lantsangensis (assembly GCA_027422415.1). Classification (NCBI taxonomy): domain Eukaryota; kingdom Metazoa; phylum Chordata; class Actinopteri; order Cypriniformes; family Cyprinidae; genus Schizothorax; species Schizothorax lantsangensis. Next base: position 15,229,805 of record CM049843.1, on the reverse strand, counting down.
TAAGAATTGTCATTTTTTTATTTATATAGATGCATAAAATGGTTATTGTGCAAGTTATGGTAACTTTTTTCCTTTCTGTAAGCTTTACTTATGTTATTAAAATACAAAATAGCAAATAATATAATATAACATTTTAAATAAATGACAAAAAAAATGTATAAATAGAAAATAAAATGTATACTTTTATATATTTATAAAAATAAGAAAAATAGTAAACACTATTATAAATACATAAGTTAATTATTAGGTGAACATCATTTAATTTAAAAAAAAAAAACATTTATATTAGTAACATAATATAGCATTTTATATAAACTAAATATTAATAATAAGACAGCCGCATATATAAAAATGAAATAGGTCCAACAATTAAACACACAAAAATATTTTTATTTTAATTAACATGAAAAATATTTTATATATTTATAAAAATAAATATTTAAAATTAATAAATGTTTAGAAATATATAAAAATGATTTAAGTGTTAAATTACAGATTATAAATTATAGATAAATTGTAATTACATGCATAGTCATTTTTCATATTTTTTAATATTTAAAACACTTCTATGTAATATTTATTTTGCCTTCCATTTTTTTGTTAGTTTTCAAAATACTAAGAATGGTAATGTTTTATTTAACAAACCATCAACTGCAAGCGTTGCTTATATTATATATTTTATTATACATTTAAAATGTTCATTTTATAAATATAACTTAAATAAATTTGAAATTAGTGTAGACTATGAACCAATCAGCTATTTCAATGTATGGTCATGACATAATATTTTTAGCACATTTACATGTATTTGCAGTATGTTATGTGAACAAAATCCTCATCAGCATTGCGTTAGCAGCGCAAAAGGTTGTGGGTTCGATTCCCAGGGAACACACATAGCTGATAAAACATTATAGCCTGAAAATGCACTGTAAGTCGCTTTGGATAAAAGCGTGCTGCTAAATCAGCATTTCAAATGGTCATGTAATATCTTTTTAGCACATACAGTATTTATCGAGGTATCAGTATGTGTATGTGTGAAATGAAGTTATGTGAAGTCACAGGCGCATATAAAAACACATCTTGTGTTCCTCAGACAATATCGCTGCCGAGCTGGAGTCTAGTCTGGGTCAGCTGGAGGAGATCACAGGCTATCTGAGCATCCGCAGAGCCTACGCTCTCGTCTCGCTCTCCTTCCTCCGCAAGCTGCGCATCATTCGTGGAGAAACGCTGGAGAATGAGTACGTAAGCCGCCGCCGAGCTCTAGCGCTGAGCTTACAGCTTGCTTACTTTGTCGTTTTTGATCTTGGCAGGAACTTTTCTTTCAACGCCTTTGACAATCAGAACCTGCGACAGCTGTGGGACTGGAACAAACACAACCTCACCGTCCTCCACGGCAGGATGTACTTCGGCTACAACTCCAAGCTCTGTAAGTCTGAGATCCTCCGGATGGAAGAAGTGACCAGGACCAAGGACAGGAAGAACGACATCAACATCCCGGCGTATGCGGACCTGGCCTTCTGTAAGACCCGCCGTGCTTTTGGTTACAGCGCAGCTTGAGTTTTACGTCAAACCAGATCTGATTATCAATCCTCTCTTCCAGGTGAAAACCAAGTTCTTAATTTTACACAAATCCGCACGATGTCCGACAAAATCCTCATTAAGTGGCAAGCGTTCTGGCCCTCGGACTTCCGAGACCTGCTGGGATTCATGGTCTTCTACAAGGAAGCGTGAGTGTTACGAATGCTTTAATATTTTCACAAAATCACATTTTATTTGTTTATTTATTTTCTGATTTTTATTTTTAATTTAGGTTGTATTTAGATTTTTCAATTTTCAGTTTTCAATTTCAGATTTTTCAATTTAATTGTAAATAAAAAAAAATTACTTATACATAGTAATATTTTGTGCGTGTGATTATTAATTTTATTTTTGTTTTCACTTGTATTTTGATACTAATATTGAAAAATAATTTCTGTTATTTATTTAACTACTTAATATACTATGTCTTGCTTGTTTAGCGTTATTTTGTTTGTATATTTGGACTAGTTAGTTATGACTAGTTTTATTTTTCTTTACTTTTTTATTACTATTAACATATTATTTAACTAATTAATATAAGCGTTGTTCTGTCTTGCTTGTCTTTATTTTTATTTACTTAGAACTTAAAAGCAGTAAAATATTATTTTAATTAAATATCAAAAATATTTTAGTTAATAGTAAAATGTGATATTTTATATATTTAATGAGAAACAGTTAAGAAAAATTGTTGATCCATGTCCTACTTTTGTAAACGGCTTTAAACAAAAACATGAGAATGCTGTTTTTCATAAGTGTTAAATTTGGCTAATTATTTAATAAATTAATTAAATTATTTTATATTATATATTTATATTTATATCATTGTAATATAATTATATAATATGTAATTATATTATATATTTAAATTATAATTCATTAATAACTTTTTCTATTTCCTACCTTTTTTTAACATCTTTTTAAAACTGCTTTGAAGTAGAGAGCATTAAAAATTGTAATTATTATAATAGTAAAAGTCGATTATATATTGTTATATTTAATGAGAATTAGTTCAAGTTCAACTTGTTCCATATCCTAGTCATTTTTGCAATTATGTTAAACTTGAAATAATTAAAACACACTTTTGATAATAATTATGATTGGTTAGTAAAACTATCATATATATATTATAATAATTGCTTCAAACATTGAATGTAATTTATAACCTGAACAATTAATTTATTAAACATAATAAATGTAATTAATAAAATTATCCCAAAATGTTGAATTTTATACTTTCTAACACATATATATGGAGTATATAAATTGATAATTGTTTGTTAAAATATTAATAACATTTTTCTCAGCTTTTTAATTTATTGCTAATTTTCTGTAACATTAATATGATTAGTTAAAAACCAACGTGTGTAAATTAGATCATCTATGAAAGCATTGAAGTACTGTGTAACATTGTCTCTTTCTGTTCAGTCCTTATAAGAACGTGACTGAATACGACGGACAGGATGCCTGTGGCTCTAACAGCTGGGCGATCGCAGACGTGGAGCCTCCTGAACGCAGCTCCGAGGGCAAAGGCCAGAGCGAGCCGGGTCTCCTCATCATGCCTCTGAAGCCCTGGACCCAGTACGCCATCATGGTCAAAACCCAACTCGCCGCCTCTGACGACCACCTCGTCCGCGGGGCCAAGAGCGCGATCATCTACGTCCGCACCAACGCCACCCGTAAGTCACAGCCGTTCACAAACGTACAGCAGCAGTGTCTTTTCATTATGTAGGTTCTTAAAGAGACAGTTCACCCAAAAATAAAAATCATGTTATCATTTACTATTCATGTCGTTCCAAACCGGTATGAGTTTCTTTGTTTTGTTTAACACAAAAGAAGATATTTTGAAGAATGTTGGTAACCAAATAGTTGGTCCCTATTGACTTCCATAGTATGGGGGAAAAAAAACATTTCTCTGTCTTCAAAGCAGATTTTCAAATCGTTATAAATAAACTGCAGTACTTTCTTGCCTAAAAACTGTAAATGTATATTTGATGGTGTGTATATTATACATACATATCATACATATAATACAGGTTAAAATAAAATATATAATGGCTATAATTTTATTACAATTATAATAGAATTTATTGTACGTTTTATAATATTAATAATATAGATATATATGAACAAACATGCATATACATGCATAAAATGTATATATATTTAAATGCATAACAGTGCATATTACTTTTCTGTATATAATTCTATTATATTTTCATGTACATTTATTTATAAAATAGTAAATTATGCACTTATAATAAAACTAACATTTTGAAAATTTTATAAATATATAAAATATACATATATGCGTAAAATATATATGCATAACACATTATATACATATAATTGTAATATAAATTACCATTTTATTTATAAAATAGTAAATTATATATATATATATATATATATATATATATATATATATATATATATATATATATATATTAGTTCAAATTGTTTTTACATTTTAATAAATATATAAATTATATATACATACATGCATATATATTCTATTCATATATATAACACATTAATTATACATATAATTGTATGATATTATATATTATATAAATATATATACATATATATATCTCACATTGCAAACAGGCTTGATAAATCTATATTGCGCTTTCAGTTTTAGTTCGTTTGACAGATACTTTGCCAAAGCAATGGCGCAAAACAAAACATTAAAAACCTTGTATGTAACAATGAGAAGTATAAATATAATTTGGGTTTATTATGAAATTCGGGCGGGACAGATTAGACTGAGGCGGGCCGCCAGTGTCTAGTTAATGAATGGGAAACAATGTGTATATATGTTAAGAAACAGTTTCCTCTCAGTTGTTGTCAGTCCATCAGCCCTGTAGCGTGCTGTGAATGTAATGACTCGTGAAAGCTTGTTATCTGAGAACAGAAAGCTGAAGCAACGTTGTCCTGCTCTGTTTCTGACGTGTATCAGGACCCTCGGTACCACTGGACCCCATTTCCTGGTCCAACTCCTCCACCGAGATCATTCTCAAGTGGAAACCGCCCTCCGACCCCAACGGCAACATCACCCACTACATCGTCTACTGCCAGAAGCAGGATGAGGACATCACGCACTACAAGTTCGACTACTGCCAGCAAGGTCCTGATCAATCAAAGCACCTGTAGGCCCAGACGTCCACAGCACAACTGCTTATTACGTTTATGTCCTCTTTCTCTCCAAACAGGGATGAAAGTGCCGTCCCATACGCCGACGCACCACGACATCGAAGAAGACCAGAAGTGGAACCAAACAGAGGTGCCCGACCAGATGGGCCGCTGCTGCGCCTGTCCCAAAACAGAGACGCAGCTGAAGAAGGAGGTCGAAGAGACTGAGTTCCGCAAGACCTTTGAGAACTACCTCCATAATGAAGTGTTTGAACCCAGGTACACAAAGCTTGTGTGAAGACGAATGTCATCACGACACACTAGAATACTGATAGATGATAAATAATGTAATTAAAATGTAATGTTTTATTTTAGTAGGGATGTAACGATGAACCGCGAGCCGGTTGAAAATCGATAAAAAAATGTGATGATTCAAATCGGTTGAGATGCTAAACAAATCGCAATACAATTGGGGTAGGAGTTTGTATTAATGTATCTCTGAGGGGAACTGACTGTCTTTAGAAAAGTTTAGATGGCATTTTCTTTTTCTTACCTCTGAACGATGCATATTAAAGTAACCTTAGTGTTTATAAGAACAGCTCTACTTTGTTTACAGCGGTAACCAAGGAAACACTATATCCAGGGTTGCCAGGTTTTCACAACAAAACCCACCCAATTGCTACTCAAAACTAGCCCAATCGCGTTTTGAGGGGGTTCCCCGGTAAAAATCTCGTTCCGGGGGGTAAAATACACGTTTTTCGGCGAGGTTCCTCCAGTAAAATTTGCATTCCAGGGGCTATATATCACGTTATTGGGGGCGCTTCAACCCTTGGCAGCAGTGTTAAAGTAGCCCAATTCCACGGGAAAACTGCGGACTTGGCAACACTTGCTGTTCATAAGCGCCACCTGCTGGCAGAGAGTGAATTTGAATCTCATTCAGCTCATCTGCTGTTTCGTTCAGATGTTTTTTTCACAAAACTAAAGTCAGACCATTCTGTTTTTGCTTCAGATTTCGAAATTATACAGTCTAATTTAGATTAAAAACTGTTAATGCTGCATGTATGCTTTGTTTGGATCGTGATTAAAATGCAGTGGTTGCCTCTCATTTTAAATGGAAAGAGCACAGACAAAGCCTTAGTTTGTTTATGTGAAGAGATTTCTTTTATTTGTGTAACTTATTTATTTGATTTGGGGTTTGTTTAAAAATTTCAATTTAGTTTTGTTATATTTCAATTTCACAAAGAAACATGCAGCGTAAAAGGACACCTGTATAATTTGTCTTCAATCTCATTTTGTCAAAGAAATCGTGAGAAAATCGAATCGTGAGTTGAGTGAATCATTACATCCCTATATTTTTTATTTTAACGTGAAAGTATTAAGTTATTTATTTTATTCTTTTTTTTTTTCATTTTTTTTTTCATTTCAGTACATTTTTAGCTATATTTTTAGTAATTTTATGTCCTTTTGTCGTTTTTATCATTTTTTTATATTGCCATTTAGGTTTAATTTAGTTTAGTTTTTATTTCAATGGGATTAGTTATGTATGTCTCCAGTCAATAGGTCCTCTAATATTAAATGGGTTCTTACTGAGCTGTTGAACATCAAGTGTCTATAGCGCCATCTTCTGGTTAATTGCTATGCATCGGCCACACTGCAGCTTAATCTGCTCAAGATTGTTTATATTTTATTTTTATGTTATGTTTATGGTTTAGTTTTAGTTCGGTATTAGTTTAGTCTTATTTATATTGTTTTTTGTTCATATGTATTATAGTTAATGAAAAAGTTAAAGTATAAATGAAATCATCGTAATTTAAGTAAAATTCTGGAAAGAAAATGCAGCATCTTTATCCAATTAATCAAAGAAACAGTCAGATGACCAAAATTTTCAAAACACTGGAATCAAATGTATAACACATTTACATGATTTTTCTTTTTAATTAATGTTTTATAGACTCCAATTTTACTTTAAAATATTACTATTAAAATTTCCCATCATTCTCTGTGGCAGAAGTGATAAAATAATGCACAATAAAGCATCTACTCTTCATTATGTGGCATTAGAACTAAAATCATTGGGTGTTTATTTTGGTCCATTGGCTCCGACTGAAACTCAGTCTTCACTGTTAACCCGCAGACCCCACCGACGGCGGCGCTCAGTTGGCGTGGCCAATGCTACTTTGCCTAATTTTGCAAGCACATTATCCAGCCTGCCCAACTTTTCCACCACGTCAAGCCCAGAGAAGGACAAGAGTCAGAAGATGGTGTATAAAACCAACTCCAAAGAGTTCATGGTCATCTCCAACCTGGTCCACTTCACCAGCTACCAGATCGAGATCCAGGCCTGCAACCATCCCACAGATCCGAACCGCTGCAGCATGCCAACATACGTCAACGCCCGCACCCTGCCTGAACGTAAGACCGCCACACCATTCTTTTCTATTGTTTTGGTTTAGATTCACATTCTAATGTGTCTTCTTCCCTTTTGTGTTCTTAGTAAAAGCTGACAAAATCGTTGGGAAAGTGACTCACGAATTTCTTCCCGATGAACCAGAATTTGTCTACATCAAATGGCAGGAGCCGAAAGCACCCAATGGCATGATCATACTGTATGAAGTCAAGTACATGAGGATGTCAGATAAATATGTAGGTGTTCAATTCACTCTAAGAAATTCACACATATTAATATGTGTATATTTTAGCTTTTATATTATCATTTCTTTCAGTATTTTATCTATATATTGTTGAATAAATATTTTTATATATTTAAACATTTATATTTTTAGATATTAAAAAATAGACCAAAACATATACAATAATTAAATATTTAGTCATTTATATTTTTGGAAAATATATTAATATTTTTTGATATTTAAAAATGTAAAATATATTTAATACTTAATGTATTTAAATATATATGCATGTATTTTAAAGTATTTGTATTTAAAATTTTATACAGTTTTATATTTTAAAATGTATTTGTTCAAGATGAAGAAGTGTATATATTTTTCTTTATTTTTTCCTCAGGAAGATCAAATCTGTGTGTCCAGAATCACTTATGAAAAAATTTACGGCTATCGATTACGAGTAGGGCATCCTGGGAATTACAGTGTGAGAATACGTGCCACTTCGCTGGCCAGCAACGGCTCATGGACAGAGCCTGCATACTTCTTTGTTCAAGACAGTAAGCTTCACTGTATTTATTACTTTTTTTACTGTTATTTTGGCCACTATGGTATCTAATGTGCATATTTTGCAGAGGATATGAACATGAAAGTCATCATCGGCCCACTTATCTGCTTCATTGTACTGCTGTTTCTGGCCAGTGCAGTCTTCATTGTCCTTAAGAAGAAGTATGTGTTTGACACTTTTAAATAAAGTCCTTATTAATCATCTAGACAATGCTCTCATTTCTAAATATCTTTTCCCTCAGACAAACTGAAGGGCCGACTGGTCCACTGATTGCTTCCTCGAACCCAGAATATATTAGTGCAAATGATGGTAAGATATCATTTTAGATGTAATCCACTTCATTTAATTGATAATGAAAGATTGTGAACTAATGTTATTATCAAAATGCTTGTGCAAATATTTACTCTTTTTTTTTTAGTTTTATTTTATAGATTTCAATTTGCTTCTTTTTTTCTTTTTTTTTGAAAGGCATAAAATAAATTAGAATTAGTACATTTTGAAATTTTGAATTTGTGTGTTTGTAGTGTACATCCCAGACGAATGGGAGGTGCCTCGGGAGAAGATCAGCATTCTGAGAGAGCTTGGTCAAGGATCGTTTGGAATGGTTTACGAAGGCATCGCTAAAGACATCGTGAAGGGTGAACCGGAGATGCAAGTGGCCGTTAAAACCGTCAACGAGTCGGCGAGCCTGCGCGAGAGGATTGAGTTCCTCAACGAGGCTTCGGTCATGAAAGCCTTTATCTGCCATCACGTGGTGAGTGTGGATAACCTGGAGAACCAAAATAATCAAGGCAAAAACAACCTTGTCTAAATATTCAACATAAACGTCTAGGTCCGCTTGCTCGGTGTGGTATCTAAGGGGCAACCGTCATTGGTCGTCATGGAACTGATGACACACGGTGATCTGAAAAGCTACCTACGTAGCCTGAGACCTGATTCTGAGGTAAGTCTTCATATTCCTGATGTAGAATGAGCCCAATCCCCAATTGTTGTATCCCGGACGAGCCCCCAATTTCATTGCACCTCACACGAGGATGTTATAACAGTAAAATGGACCAAATGCTGTCATTTGATCCTAAATATTCCAGTTTCCCTTCATCTTCAAGGGCTGTATGAGTCTATGAAACATCATAATCAATAGCTAACATTAGCATGTAGCTGTGACCATTGATTTCAATGTTTTTTTTTAACAGAATAACCCAGGTCGTCCACCGCCAATCCTGAAGGAGATGATCCAAATGGCTGCTGAGATAGCAGATGGCATGGCATACCTCAACGCTAAGAAGTTCGTCCACAGAGACCTTGCTGCCAGAAACTGCATGGTGGGTGAAGATCTCACTGTGAAAATTGGAGGTAAGAAGACCAGAATCAAGCATTTTTAGTGTGAAACTCTGGATTTGAAGGACTAAACATCTTGATTTTTTTTTTTTTTTTTTGCAGATTTTGGTATGACGCGAGACATCTACGAGACTGATTACTATCGCAAGGGCGGAAAGGGCTTATTGCCTGTGAGATGGATGGCGCCAGAGTCCCTAAAAGATGGCGTTTTCACCGCTCACTCAGACTGCTGGTGGGTATATCTTGGGATTTCTTTGTAATTTTTTGCTAACCAGGTGTCTAGAAGAACATTCAGATCCCCTACAAGAAGCTACTCAAGAAGTGCTTTGCTAGTCCTTTTGGGTGTCCAATCCTGTTCTTGGAGGGCCATTACAGGGTTCCCTGTCCTTAAAAAGTCCTAAATTTACTTTATCAAATTTAAGGTCATAAAAAGTCTTAAATTGTACAAGAAAGTCTTAATTATGATTTCAAGAGGTATTAAATTTGGGTACAGACCAGAATCGCGATACAGCTTAATGTGACGATTAAACTTCAAAAGGCTATAAATAAATATGAGCGCTGCATGTTTCAAAGTCCAGTGCTGGGCTGCTTTGTGTTCTGCCGTTACCGCGGAAACAGTTCCGAAAGAGCCTCCTGCTGGCAGAGAATGAACTTGCATGTTCAATAAGGCTGTTGTTGTGAGTAGGGTATTCATGCAATACCGGAGGCTGTAGTTTCAGAACTGGATTTCTAGGACCCTATATTTAAAAAAAAAAAAAAAAAATTATGTATTATGTCATGTCTTCCAGCCAGTTCTATCAAACCTTAACAATTAATCCAGAATGCAGCAGCAAGATTAATTTTTGATGAGCCAAAAAAGAATGTAAGAAAGAATGAAGAACGTCACACCTCTGTTTATCAATTTGCACTGGCTACCAATAGCTGCTCGCATAAAATTCAAGGCATTAATGTTTGCCTACAAAACCACCACTGGCTCTGCACCCTTTACCTAAATTCACTACTTCAGACTTATGTGCCTCTAGAAGCTTGCATTCTTAAAGTGAACGTCGCTTTATTGTTCATCCCAAAGAGGCACAAAATCACTTTCACAGACTTTTACATTAAATGTTCCCTCCTGGTGGAATGACCTGCCCAACTCAATCCCAGCAGCTGAGTCCTTGGCCATCTTCAAGAACTGGCTAAAAACACATCTCTTCCATCATTATTTGACCCTCTAACTCTAGCACTCTCTATTCTAATTCTATTCTTAAAAAAACAAGCAAACTTGTCACTTTTAGACTTGTACTCTATTCATTTACTGCTTGTTCATAAAACACACTAGCTTTTCTAATCTTTTTGTATTCTATCTGTTTTCTTTTTATTTATTATACAATTAACAAAAGCAAAAAAGGCCTCTAACACTAGCTTGCTCTATTCTTTTTCTATTTTACCTGTTTTCTTTTTATTTATTATTTAATTTAAAAAAAGAATCCCTTACTACGTGTACTGCGTTAAGCTAATTGAGACTTATTATAGCACCTGCATAGCATAGCTCTTTTGTTGATTTTGATTGCTTCCATTGTCCTCATTTGTAAGTCTCTTTGGATAAAAGCATCTGCTAAATGACTAAATATTAGTGGCTCATACTATTTTATAGCACTTGCTATTCAGTTCTGTATATTATTATTTTTAAGGAATTATGTAGTTGTTTAATTGTATACACTTAATTATTGTCCTAACCAACTCCAAACCCTAAACATACCCGTTGGTATCCCTCTTGAAATATTTAACCTAATTTATTTCAATATATTCAATATATTCTGGTTTTAAATTCAGTTTTCTTGGAAAGGAAGACTTGTGTCTGTGCGAGACTTCAGTTCATTAGCTGCAGCGCTTCACGTCTGATGTGTGACACACTTAAAGTGCAGTAAACTGTAAAACAATTGCGGTACAAATTAGTGTGATTATTAGTACTTTAATAAATGTAAAATAATTTAAATACAAATACTAATTTACAACATCCAGCAGCACAATGTTTTGCACAGCTAAAAAGGCTAAATGGAGATGGCTAACTGAGCTCTTACATTTAAAAATAAGATGGAAAGAAAAAAAATGAATAGTTTCCATGGATCTAGTTTTTGCATATGTTTGTTTGATGTTTGAATCAGGTCTCCTCTGCTGGAATAGATAGTGCTGTCCCAAAAAACAGCGTCCTATGCAGTCCTAGAACTGCAGCCTCCGGTATTGCAGGAACATTGGGTTGTTTTTGTTCAGACCAATGTGAAAATCGACCCATGTTTTTGCAACTTCTATCTGAACCATGCTAAATCATACTTTTTAACAGTCATTTTACAGTTTAATAGTTTACCATAGACATTGCCCTACCCTGCTCATATGGTATTACTTTTATTTGTGCAGGTCTTAAAAAATGTCTTAAATTTGAGCTTAAAAATCCTGCAGCAACCCTGCATTATCTTGCAGAGTTAAACATACCTGAACCAGCTAATCAAGGTCTTGTGCAAGTGTATTGAAGCTAGTTGACACTGGCCCTCTAAGAGCAGGATAGAACATTCTTATATTACAAGACAGAGGTTCCACCAAATTGAACACACACCCAGCCTAATGAGCTGGCAGTGCTGTAATAAAAAATCTATTGACTTTCAGGTCTTTCGGAGTGGTATTATGGGAGATCAGCACGCTTGCCGAGCAGCCTTACCAGGGACTGTCCAACGAGCAAGTGCTCAAGTTTGTCATGGATGGAGGCTACCTGGACAGACCGGAGAACTGTCCAGAGAGAATGTAAGTACCGATGTAGAGATAAACCTTGCTAAGAACATATTAGACCATCATTTGTAGCTGGTTGACCGAGTAAGTTTGGATGGCTTCGTAAGTTAAGAAACCTGTTGATGTCCCTTTTTGGCTTCCAGTATCCAAATTTAGTGAATAATTAAGGTTTTTAATTTAGGTTAAAACTAAAAAAAAAAATAAGGTTTTTATAAATAAATTTAGGTTATTGAAAACATGCCATCCAGCATTTTGTGTTCTTAGATCAGGGGTCTCCAACACGTCGCTCGCGAGCTACCAGTAGCTCGTGGCCTGATTGGAGGTAGCTCGCCAAGATACATTGACATATCGGCCGTGATGTTATTTTAATGATCCGTTACGTATTTTAATTATCATTAAACCCGTATTTGATTATCGCGATTTGAAAAACTCAAAGTAAATACTAGGGATGTGCGGGTCTAGTCGACTAAACGGTACAGCTCCTACTAGTCGACACTGAAAACAATAGTCGACTACACGAGAGAAAGAAAAACATGATGATTTTATCATTCAAATTACCATCATTTTAACGTTACATTTAAAACATTTTAAAGAACAGTTAAAATAAAACTTTTGAAAAAGAATACATATCAAAATATTTAAATATATAAATATTTTTAAAAGCGTATCTGGCGGAAACCACATTTTTACCTCACATGCGTTTTCTTCACGTCAGTTGCGGCGAGCTCAAAATGACCACGCGAAAGACCAGCAAGGTGTGGGATTATTTTGAATTAGAAGGAAATGGAAACGTTTTTTGTAAACGGTGTAATGTCAAATTGGCTTACAATAACTTTACTGGAGCTATGCGTAATCATATTCAATACAGGCATGTATGCGTTAGCTTGGAGGCTAGCCAAAGCCAAATGTCAATCATGTCATAACCTGCCGCTGCGGTCCGCGATCCTATCCGCGCCGTCTATTCCTCTAAAGGAAGACCCACTTTGGTGGTGCTGCGGGATTTCCAGGCTCTTTTCGAAACTGTCTGCTTGCTTGTAGTTATTTCTCTGCGTGCCTGTGACTTCAGTTCCTGCCGAGCGCGTTAACATGTTAAATTCACTGAACAAATGCGCACGGTCTGAGTAAGTAAAACGAGCTTTGTTTTGTTTTTAGACAATATAGCCAACATGAAGTACATTTTTAAAAGCCGCTTTAATGCTATTCCTTGATAAACCTTCCTATTGTTTTTTACTTTTGTTTTAATATGCGTTTTAATATGTTGGCTAACGTTATATGAAAATGAAGAATTCTGTCAGTCTATTGATTGATTTTCCATTTCTGCATTGCTCCAGCCGATCTGAATAAATAAGCTACGCACTGGTTTATGAAGAGTGTATGCTCTTCCTTTTTTTCTGTTTAACGACCACCTAAAATTAATTGATGATAACACGAGGCAAGCATACGGCATAATCGTGACCTATTTTTAGCAGAATTCATTGAGGGATTTGACAGTGTGATTCAAAGATTAAGTATTTCAACTGTATGCTGTTATATAGACACGCACAGTTTTTTTTTTTTTTTTTTCTTCATTTTTGGGGGTTTCTAGCTTTTAGACTAGTCGACTAGTCGGATACAAAACTTCCGTTTAAACGACAGTCAAATTAGTCGTAGCGCACATCCCTAGTAAATACAGTTCAGCTTTAATCAAAGTTATTAAGAGTCTCACGCAGACGCAACACGTAGAGTAGTTTCGTTTTGTGTGAAAACATGACTGAAGGCAGACTGCTGAGGGAAATTATATGAACGAATATATGATTTCATTATTTGTGTGAATGCATAATAGCAAACCGACTGTCTTCAGAAAAGTATCGATGGCATTTGCTTTCCATCTTCCCTCCGTGTAATGCGTAATAAAGCTTGTTAAGAAGTATGTTTAGAAGCAGAGGTTACCGTGGAAACAGCTCTGTTCTGCAGTTCATAGCGCCATCTGCTGTCAAACTGTGGATTTACAAATTAATTCAGTCTGTCTGCCATTTTTTTGTTCAGTGCAATGTGAAAATCAGACCAAATCTTTGTTGTAAATCTTAACCAGTCGATGGAAAATAGCCTACCTTGTTATCAGAAGTGTTGAGATTTTTAGAATGCACATTAGCTTATGTAGAACTGTTTATGGAGCAGATAAAATTTAATTTAGCATTCTGACTCATCCTTTTATTAAAAAAAAAAGATTTAAAGGCTGATATGTTATAATTTTATTTTTAAAAATGGTCAAAACTTTATTTGAACATGTTGTACATGTCAGTAGATAACATGTTATGAGTATTTTTTGTTAGTTTAAAATCTGGCCATGATTTTTTAATGTTTTATTTCACTGTTTATGCAAACAAAAAGTGCATAGTGCTGCTAATTTTATTTGTTGGCTTTTGTCATAAAACTTGGGAAAATTATTTCAGCGTGTGCCAAGTGTATCAGTTCTTTTTTAATATTTCCAGCACATTTTAACAACGCCGTGTATAACAGTTTGGATTGATACATTATTTAAGAGATTTAAGTACTGTAGGCTATAACATTGGTAGCTCTCAGCCGCTTTTTTTTTTTAAAAGTAGCTCCCGAATTAAATATGGTTGGAGACCCCTGTCTTAGATGATAAACCAGAAGTAGTAAAGTTGTTAGCATTATTTTAGTTAATGATTTCGGTCTCCAAAACAATTTCGGCTGAAAGTGAAAATGACATTCTATTTTGCTTTTTCAACCAAATATTTCTGGTTTCTGACATGTAGTGCATCACAATCGAAAACGCAATGTATCCTGATCTTTTGAGCAAGAAAGCATGTCAGTTCTTTCTTGGTTGCATAAGTAAGTTTTGCTGTTGATGTTCCTTGTTGGCATCCAGTATCCAAAACAAGTGTGTATATGTGTATGTGTTTTTTTACTGAAAAACAGAAATTGGAGGTTTCATTTAGCTGAAAAAAACAAATGTTTCGGTAATTCAATTTGGGTAATTGGGTATTTGAACTCGTTATGTTGTTCAGGATTTCGTTCTTCGGCATTGTTTCAGTCAACGATTTCGATTTTAAAAGTTTTTTTTTTTTTTGGTATATCCCTATCCAAAATGCAGTATAATCTGATCTTTGAGCAGGAAACAAGCTACGTCAATATTTTTCTACAATTCAAAAATTCGAAGTATGTACGATACTGTACGTACGGTATTTGTCTTCTATGATAATATAGTATCTGTCAATATCGAGTACGTCACTCACTTTCAAGACACCTCTGGGCTGCATTAAACAGTCTGTAAATACATTTAATGCCACTTAAGATGCAGCTTATAACAGTATCGTATTATTCTAATTGAATTTATTGATTAAATGTAACAATCTGACAACTGAAAAAAATGCATTCATGTTTCTGTACCCATCATGGAGACACATGGAGAATGAGGTTTAGGTGGTTTAAGATTGTCTTCTCTCGCTCTAACTCTTCTCTCAGGCACAGCCTCATGCAGATGTGTTGGCAGTACAACCCGAAGATGCGGCCCACCTTCCACGAGATCATCGAGATGATCAAGGAGGACCTGCATCCTACTTTCCAGGAGGTCTCCTTCTTCTACAGCGAGGAGAACAAACCTCCTGAGAGCGAGGAGTTCGACATGGACTTCGAGAACATGGAGAGCATACCACTGGACCCCTCGTCCTATTCCCAACACGAGGAGAGCCTCAGTAGAGACAACGGCCCCTCGGTGGGCCTACTGGGCAATTACGAGGAGCACGTGCCCTATACACATATGAACGGTGGAAAGAAAAACGGCCGAATTCTGTCTCTACCCAGATCTAGTCCGTCCTAACATTTGCTTTGGCTTTTTCTCTTCGTTTTTTAAAAAGAAAAGTTTTCAAATGCGTTATTTTTGCAGAGGCCCTTAAAGATACAGATCTCAGGTCTTTTTTGTTGTCATTGTTGTTGTTGTTTCGTCTCACGGCTATACTAGTATGGTTACAACGAAAACGGACGTTATTTCACCCATCATCCGATGCACCATTCGCTTTCTGACACTTTTACACTTTTGCAAAGTTTCCAAGACAGTTTGGTTGGGCGGTGGGGAAAAGCAAACTGTGAACGTGACTAAATCAACCAGAAAAGCTGCTTCAGCTGCATCACCTCAAAGTCCACTTCCTTCTCCCTTGGATGCTTATTTCCTCTCTCTTTCTCTATTTTTTATTATTTTTTAGTTTTTTGTTAGTGGAAATCTTTTAAGATTGTGGCCTTTTATCAAGTGGCCTATAAAAAGAGAAGTGTCTATCAATGCTTGTTCATTTCTTTTGAACCGTGACTTTACAGTGTGGAACTATGGGATGGCTTATATTCTTTTAGAACAAACTTTTGTTTTGTAGAGGAATTACTTTTATTTTGTCCTGGAGAATTCCTGAATTCACGTAGATGATATTCACACGGTGTTCTGGTGAATGAGGTTTAATTTATTTGCTTAAATTTTTTTCTCTGAGCTCTTTACACCTGTGTCCTTTTTACCGGCTGAAGGATATTTAACAGTTGGACAGTGAATTGGACAAAAGAGGTTCCTCAGACTGACCAATAGCTGCTGCTCTGATATATAGTGGGTATTTGATTTTATATATATATATATATATATATATATAATTAAATATTGATTGGTATCAGTATTTAAAATACTGAGTTCAGATATTGTGAACTTTTGTACATAATTCTAATATCTTTTCTTATGTTTTCATCAGCTTTGCTTATACAATATTTTTTGCAACCGTCTCTTTTTATGAGCTGTTTTTTATGTCTAACCAAAAAAATAACTTGCTTTAATTAACGTGCAAGTTGACTAACAGTGATGTTCCAGCGTACAACGGGGAGCGTTTTTGGTTTGGCCTAAATTCAAGTGATTTCATTTCGGAATAATTATAATAATTAAATATTATTATTATTATTATTATTATTTAAAAATACAAATATTTAATAGCTCAATTCAAGGGAATAAATTGGATTTTGTAGGATGTTCCTCAATGACATTTTTTTGTATTTCAAAAGCTCAAAAGGAGAATGTTTCGGAGCATTTTTTTTTTTTTTTTTTGGGATATGAGAGGTTGGTTTTGGCTCGATTTACTATTTACCTGATATTTCAGGTGGATTTAGGATGTTATTGTGAAAGATATGCTTTAGCGAGGGATTCTAGGTTTTTAGTTTTTCAACAGCAGTTTAATATTTGAATTGGATCATTAAAACATTCCTGTAATTTATCCCCGATCAGGCTCCGATATCTGTTAAAGTATCAAAAGTGAGTGTAGTTCTCGCACGGCTTCGCATAATAACGACGTTTACGCTCTAGTTCTGAGAAAGGGAAGTCTTAGAAGACCACAGGGAAAGTAAACTTCCTTCTCTGTCAGAATGACACCGCTTTTTCCCAAATAATCCTTTAAAGAAAAAAGCAGACAGCTTTGGTAGGCAGATGCTCAATTCCTCAACTTTGTGCCTTCTCCAATCGCCAGAGGCAAGAGAGATGGCACTTTTACTGGATCTTGCTTGTCATCATCAAAAATGTGCACATTTTCTGTGTGTGCGTGTATATTTGTGTGTATGTATATTTATTTGTGGGTAGTTTGGGAGGGAAACGACAGAACGAGGCTGAAATTCACACAAGCTTTAGTAAGCGTGTTTGCCATTTCATGTTGTTTTTTTCCTCACCTCGCTTTGTTTTTTTTACACCATAGCTTTTTACCGTAAATGTTCCCTTTCTTGGTCCCATTGGCTTAATTTTAAATGTACATAGTAGAAACGAAGAAATCAAACTTGCTTGTAGCTTTTCTTACACTATTTCAAAGAAAATCTTTTCTGTAGCAGTGAGCAGATTTTTTTTCCTAGATAACAAGGTTACCATATCTTTGAAAAGGCAAATATTGATATTTTATTTATTTTATGATCCTCATAATTATGTAAATCCCTGCTAGCTTTTATTATGATACTCTAAGGCGGGTAAAACTAGTCTTTTAGTTGTTTATTTTTTGTTTAAAGAGAGAATCAGCTGGCGAGGTCACGAACGCAGTTGGTTTATTAGCGCTAATGTCTTTCTGTTGGTTGTTTGGACACAGTCTACCTCAGTATGTTGTTAGAAATGTTTTAGAGCCAAGTGCATCTCTCTTTAGTTGTTTGAATTTCTTTAACAGGCTTGTTTCGGGGCAGCAAAAACCATGTCCGCAATCCCAAATTCAGCCACTAGAGGTTCTCTCTCGCAATTATGATTACGGATCACTTCCCTTGTTCCCCTTTATTTGACTTTGATTTTAGAGAAAGCTTAGAACCCAAAGATTCACTGTAATGGGTGATGTCTTTCTTTCGAGTCGTTTGAAATACGCAGAGCAGTTTAGTTGTGAAAAATGAGATACGGTAAAACGAAAGTTTATCCAAACGAAAAAGAGTACGAAAAAGAGTATCACTAAGGTACAAACTTAAGTGTGCGGAAAAAATGGGTTTTTTTTATATTTACGGTACATTGTTTGGTTCTGCTAATCTGAAAGAGGTATTATTTTATTTTTATATCTTTGTCTATTACATGAAGCACTTATTTGAATAATAAAACATTTTTCATAAAGCCACTTGTTAATTCGCAAACATTTTAGTTTGATTTAAGCTCAATTTAACCTTTCAAGTCACTTCCTGAGAGACTACTGAATCACAGTTTGTTGCGCAAAAACGGCCACAAAACATTTTGCGAATGTTTTTTTTTATTGGCTATGTAGTTACAGTGGGCGTACAACCATTTGTGATTCACTAGGTGAAGCCGCTCTTCTTACCGAACAAACTTTGATGCCCCGAGTTAAGTAGTTTCACCTATAAAATCATGTTCACTGTTTTTTTTGTTTGTTTTTTTTGGTTTGTTTGCACCAAATGTGATTGTCAATGTCTTTTTTTGTTCCATGTGTTTTCTACTGTGAAAATTTCTATCAATGTTTAAAGTAAACACGGACTTCACCTGCTTCTCCTTAAACATGCGTTCATAAATACTCTTGCGGACAATCCTATGTGCCATAGAAATGTTTTATTTTCCTCAGGGAGATGTGAATGTTAGGTTTTGTTTATCGGAGGAGCGTCAATTTTATCCACTGCTAGCTTAATTGTACGAAAAAAACAGATGGACAACTGCAAAAACGATGCCTTTGGATGCCAGTCGTGCATCTCTAAAGCATTTCGCATCTTTCGTTGCCTCTCCAATGTGTTTCGGGGAATAAATTGAGCGCCCCCTGGTGGATCCATAGTGCCTTGCACAAACCTAAGTATCCTCCAAGCCAAACCTGGCCAACAAACTCCCTGAACCGGATTGTTTTTCACCCAACATCCTCAAAATACTGGAGCCTATTGTACAGATTTCTCGACAGGTTAGCACCTCTTCGGCTCAATGCTTGGCTCGGTTTTACTGTATTGGTATATGTGAATGATATTTTTATTTTTAATTAAGCTGAACTTGTCTCTTCTTGGATATGCTAAGGCTTGCTTTGTGCGTTTGACAAACCGCTCAACGTCGTACGATTGATTCACTGTTACCCAAACAACAACTTTGGCAGCTCCCAGTGTAAAAGTCTAAATTGAGAGAATATAATTTTGATAAATGACCTTAAAAAACCTAGTAACAAAAACCCAAATGCGGTTTTCTACAGCAAGCTAGAGAAGCAGAACAGGTCGAGCGCAAGGCATTGTATGTATTTTATTGTTTTTAAAAGGAAAAAGTATTACACTTAGAGATATTAATTTCTATTTTTTTAGTCAAAATAGGGAGGGCAAATTCAATTACTTTTTTGACTGTAAACTTTTACGATTCATGTACGTTACGGAATTAACATTATCAATGTATATATATTTCTTTTTGATAAAAGTGTGATGTCTTTTGTTCATGGCATTACACTGTGATTCAGAGATGTAAATGACATCGATTTTACTCTCCAAACTGATCGGATGACGAACCGTTCGGAGGTTTGGCCTACAATGATGTTCTTTGTATGACGTTGCATTGTTGTTTTAATCTTTTTTTTTTTTATGTACAACTACTTGTTTGCCATCCAAGAAAAGATTGCATATCCTTTGTAAGCATTTTGTATTTGTAAATTGTTACCCTTTTCTTTGTACGATACGGACAATTCCTCTACGTTCATAAAGGTGACCGTTTGAATAAACAATTGTTTTTCAATGTGAAAAACTGGAAAAGACCACTGCAGACTTTATTATAAGCTACAATCACGCAAAAATAAAGGTATAGTTGACATCTGAAATGATTGAGAACTTACACAAACAGATTACTATGGAAGCTTGTTTCCGCCACGAGATAAAAAAAGGTAATTGTAAGAGATATATATATATATATATATATATACTCGCAATTGTGAGAAAAAAATTCCAAAATGTGTGGAAAAAAACAATTTGTAGCATTATAAACACAATTGTGAGAAAAAAATCTGAATTGTGAGATAAAAAGTCAGAATTATGAAATACAAACTCGACAAATTACAAGATATAAATAAGATTTAAAATCAAAAGAATTGTGAGGTGTAAACTTAGAAATAAAGTAAACATTGTGAGATTTTTTTTATTTTTTTTTAAGTGGAAACGAGCTTCCGTAGGTTACAGAGAACAACATTGATTAAAAAAAGCATCACGTCAGCCCCAGATACAGCATCAATTTAAGGTTGTTTTTTTTAAATATTGAATGTGTTAAATGTTTATTTCTTATGTAAATCTGACATTTTTGGGGTCTTGTATATGATGGACATGTTTCAGGTTGTCCGGCCTGTTTCAACATTAAATAATCAGCACCCTTGTGTATTTTTTTTTCAACTGTTCTGTTCAATTTTCTGTTTAGTTGAACGTTTGATCATTTTGTTTGTTTCGTTTATCCCTGCTGTTTTGTTTTGTTTTGTTTGTTTTCTGTTTTCTTTTCCTCTGTGCACATAGACGATCGCCACGGCTGTTTTTCACCTTTATTGTAGAAAATGTTATTTAATCACCAACACACACTTTCCCATCAAAACTTTCCCCTCGCTGGTTGAATTTGTGCCATTTACGTTGCGTGTGGAAACCACCGTCACTTATTTAAACAACAAATCCATCAGACAGGATCAAACTGTGCCATGATTAACTAGAACGAATAGACACTTTTAGTTTTTCAAGGAAAGCCAAGCAGTGACATGTACAGTAAATGTTGGAATGGAATGAAAATGAATCTTGCTGTGTGTAAATTATTCAACAATTAACTGTTTATATGAAATTTATGAATTAAAAATTATTGGGGGAAAAAATGACTTGCAGTTGTGTCTGTTCCCAAGATAATAAATTATTTTATTTGTACATGTTGAAGAGAGATAAAGGCAACAGTCCTTAAATGGAAAAGAACAACTAAAATCAAAAATTGACATTTCATTTTCCAAAGAAAACAGAAATTCATGAAAAGACATACGGGTGAGGAAATTATTTAAAGTTTTTAGCTGTTATTTACAACCCCAAATCAGAAAAAGTTGGGACAGTATGGAAAACGCAAATAAAAAAAGAAAGTAGTGATTTCTAAATTTACTTTGACTTGTATTTCATTGCAGACAATATGAACACAAAATATTTCATGTTTTGTCTGGTCAACTTCATGTCATTTGTAAATATACATCCTTTCCTGTCATTCAGACCTGCAACACATTCCAAAAAAAGTTGGGACAGGAGCAATTTAGGGCTAGTAATGAGGTAAATTGGTTAAATAATGATGTGATTTGAAACAGTTGATGTCAACAGGTGATTGTAATTATGATTTGGTACAAAAGCAGCATCCAAGAAAGGTCTAGTCCTTTAGGAGCAAAGATGGGCCGAGGATCGCCAGTTTGCCAACAAATACGTGAGAAAATTATTGAAATGTTTAAAAACAATGTTCCTCAAAGAAAGATAGGAAGAGATTTGGATATTTCACCTTCAACAGTGCATAACATAATTAAAAGATTCAAGGAATCTGGAGGAATTTCAGTGCGTAAAGGACAAGGGCGCAAGCCTAAGCTGAACAACCGTGATCTCCGATCCCTCAGGCGGCACTGCATCAAGAATCGTCATTCATCTATAAGCGATATCACCACATGGGCTCAGGACTACTTTGGCAAACCTTTGTCAAGTACCACAATATGTAGTTACATCCACTAATGCCAGTTAAAACTGTACTGTGCCAAAAGGAAGCCCTATGTTAACAGTGTCCAGAAGCGTCGTCGACTTCTCTGGGCTCGGAGGCATCTGGGATGGACCATCACACAGTGGAAACGTGTACTGTGGTCAGATGAATCAGTATTTCAGGTATTTTTTGGGAGGAATGGACGCCGTGTGCTCCGGACCAAAGAAGAAAAGGATCATCCAGACTGTTACCAGCAACAAGTCCAAAAGCCAGGGTCTGTCATGGTATGGGGTTGTGTCAGTGCCCTTGGCAAAGGTAACTTGCACTTCTGTGATGGCACCATTAATGCTGAAAAGTACATAGAGATTTTGGAGCACAATATGCTGCCTTCAAGAAGACATCTTTTCCAGGGACGTCCATGCATATTTCAACAAGACAATGCAAAACCACATTCTGCACACATTACAAAGTCCTGGCTGCGGAGGAAGAGGGTACGGGTACTTGACTGGCCTGCCTGCAGTCCCGACCTGTCTCCAATAGAGAATGTGTGGCGCATTTTGAAGCGCAAAATGCGACAACGAAGACCCCGTACTGTTGCCCACCTTAAGACTTGTTTGCAGGAAGAATGGGACAAAATTACACCTGAAACACTTCATCACTTGGTGTCTTCAGTCCCTAAACGTCTTTTAAGTGTTGTGAAAAGGAATGGCAACATTACAAAGTGGTAAATGCTTTACTGTCCCAACTTTTTTTGGAATGTGTTGCAGGTCTGAATGACAGGAAAGGATGTATATTTACAAATGACATGAAGTTGACCAGACAAAACATGAAATATTTTGTTCATATTGTCTGCAATGAAATACAAGTCAAAGTAAATTTAGAAATCACTACTTTCTTTTTTTATTTGCGTTTTCCATACTGTCCCAACTTTTTCTGATTTGGGGTTGTAAAAACATGTAAAGCGTTATTTTTCTGTTATTAGAAATGTTTTATTTTCTTGCACCACAGATTGAGATACTTTTATAAATTTTAGACTAAATGTAGACACAATGTGAATATCTCAAACAAAAAGCACTTTTCCTGTTAAAACGTAAATATTTTGTATTAAAAACTTTTGGAAAGTTCTGACATGCCTTTTATGAATAGATTTTCTTACTGTATGCTCTATACTTACATCTGAAACTATGAAAATCTGTTGTAAAATGACAAATTAAGAGTGTTCCTACATTTTTTCCCCAAAAAAGTTTTTCTGTTTTTTTCTTTATCCTCCCCTTTGAGATGCGATGAAGAAAAATCTAAGTAAATAGAATTTGTGGACAATATTTTGATAGTGTAATTTCCAATCAAACTGTAATTTTGTTGAATTAACACAGAAAACTGAAAATATTATTTAATTGTGTGCATTTGGGAGACAAGGCTATACAATTAGCATTAAAAAAGACAAAGAAATTGTCCCTTTTGTTTCTGCAATCATAAAATGTCATTTCCATCATCATTTCCATATCAGAAGATACAATCTGAAATGTGGTGAAAATGACACTGGTGGAAATGTTGATGATTTTAAGAAAAATTACAGAATTTTCCTGTTTATCATGTATTAAACCGTAACACTTTTGTTAAAGAAAGATCAATATATTTGCTCCAGTATTTATTAACCATTGTTAATGTAGGCTAATAAAATAATAATAATAATAATAATTTGCAGTTCAAGTCAGCTCAGGTCTATTAACTTTTGATTTTAATAATGTATTAGTAAATGTTATAAGTAATATTTACTCTGTTTGTCTCCCACAGTACCAAAAACAAAGAAACACCCATACTGTGGTACTGAACGGTTGCCTTATTTATATACCATGGTATTTACATGTATTTACATGTCTTTTAATACCATAAAAAGACACTCAAGTCTGTAGAGACTCATAATTTCTCTA